>VSWD01000014.1:9302004-9747004 GCA_033119305.1 Pinctada imbricata | reverse complement strand
AAACCAATATGTACATGTAACCGAATTCGTTTTTAGCAAAATGACTGTTTCTATAAATAGCACAATAATTTGTGCAAAAAATGAACATTTTGACCCAAAAACATAGATATTTACTCAAAGTTCGAATTTCTAATTCTCTCATTTTTAAAGAGTATATATTCTGATGTTTGACCTCAACAAGGTCTTTATCCTATACATATGATATACAAAGTACAACATAATCTAGGATTGGGATTTGAACCCGCGACCTACGACACCTTCCACATGGCAATCACGAGTCCGGCACGCACCATCGACTTCACACATCGTTACATTTCATATATGTCTATACAAGTGCGGTACAATACTTACTTATACAAGTTGTGTACATGTATGATCCGATACAGAGAGAGAGAGAGAGAGAGAGAGAGAGAGACAGAGAGAGAGAGAGAGTGTCCTTACCTCGTTCAGGTCAGACTCAATTAAGGTCAAGGTCACAGAGGGTGGAGGGAATCCGTCCAAGAGTTTGTTCGTCATTTTTTCGGTCTTGAAATCGGCTGCTTATCAACAAGTATTTTCCATGGAATTCGAAATCAACTTCTGATTTTGGCACGGACTTTCCTCCTGAACACACAGTTTTGTCCTTGACCTAGTTCCCGGTGACCTTAGTCATCTGTCAACGTCATCATACGCCTTTCTTTAAATACATTTGATTGGATAGTGTTCCACTGAAAAAGATCGACATATTGAACATGTTGAAAGGAAGCAAAGAAATATAAACGTATCGAAAAGGGGTAATTGCCAAAAAATAAAGGATTAAAACTATACTGGTATCTAGGTGATAAATGAAATGTTTCTGCTACATGTATATAATAGCCATGCGCGGATGTAGTACGAGTCGGGGAAGCCCCCCCCCCCCCCCCCCCACACACACACAGTTATTACACACACTTCCGTGAGTCGGTAATACCTACAAATCCTCCCTGGAGTTTGTAAACATTTCTTATTTTTCGGAGTTTTTGCATTTAATTTTCTAAAACCATAGGCCCCTTCTCATCCCTCCCCTTTCGCGACCAAATTGGACCCTTCCCTTTCCGTTACCCCGATAAACTGCCTGGATCTGTGCTAATTTTGATAGATATATGTATATAGAAAAGTTATCTATAATATAAGAAGATGATGTAAACATCCTGTATTATTTTTGTATACAATGTACAGCTTTACGTGGCACTTTAACCCCTCTATGTTGCCATACCGTTTCGTGTCAAAACTTGATGCCAAAACTTTGGCCTGTAAGTGTAAAAATAAAAAGAGTGCAGGTTTTTTTTCCCAACCATTTTCCTTTGTTAATTTGAACAATAGTGGCTTTTGAATGGAGCTTAAAAGTTGAGAAGCTTTTGCATAGCTGAATATTTTGACCAGAATTAAGAATGTCGCACTTGCAAAAACATTAGAATTTTGGATATGAAGTCGTTCCTACCAGGTCCTCCCTTCTACCTTCTCAACCTTAAATCCCCCTTCCTTAATTATTTTCAATTGGAAATACCCCCTTCCTCCCCTACCTTCCTTTCAATCCGTGAATTTCTTGATTCACGGCTACAGCAAATGAAATACAAAAAATATTCAATTACAACCCCCCCCCCCCCTTTCCGACCAATCCGTGAATATTACAACACGGTTAAAAACAAACGAAGTGCATATACATGTACTGTAGGACTCGGTAATAGAATTGTAGTATCTCAAAGTAACCCCCCCCCCCCCTCCACCTTTCCCCATCTGTGAATATCTTGATTCACGACCATGGCAACAAATGAAATACAAAATTAGTAAGATTCAATTACGAAAATTGACACAAATTTAAATTCGACATGTCTCGTGTGCACTTACCTCAGTACCTGCAATCTGGTGCCTTAACACAATTTTAAAATTCACGAACAAGTGGCTCTGCAAATTAAAAAAAAATGTATAAGTACATCAAAGTGACGCACAACATAATTTTAGAACAGTCCTGTGGGAAAAAAACAACAAATCAACGGAGCAAGAAACTTGACACAGTTTCATTAAATATCAACAAAAACGAATTCTCTTTTCTCAAGATATTTCGCTATTCGGTGATGATATTTTTGGCTTTAATTATCCAAAAGACAACAATCGAGTCAACGATGCAAGAAACTTGACACAGGGTCATAAAATTGTATAAAAATATCAGCAAAACGAAATTTTTGTAAAATTTCCTCAAAAATTTTCGGTGATGAAATTGTGTAACTATCCAACATACAACTTAAATGTACAAGTTTATAACTTGGTACGAACATTTGAGACACGAAATTATCAAAGATCCTCCTGTTTTTGTTCAGGATGAAAATTTTATAGTTGCGGAGGTGGCGACCTTAACAATGTTGAATTAGCTGACTGTTTACATTATACAGTACACGGTTGATGGGGTACAATATGTATTGACACCAGTATAATATATACATTACATATAAACATTACGTCGTATGTACCCAAGATTTCCCAAGGCGATCTCTCTAAAAAGAAAAACAAACAATCCGACCAATCAAGCTTGAATTTGCTTGTTATTATAATAGATTTACGAGCATACGGATTGATTTGATGTAGGTCAAGAGGATATGATTTATTTGGTATATTGTATTTATTTGGCTTCTTTTTAAAACGTGTACTATATGCTTGTTTACCGAAACGCGGTACATGTATTCGTTTTTATTTGAGTTAGGGGTGGGGTTCCAGTCCAGAAAAAGAGGGGGGGAGGGATTCGAGCTGGGGAATATCAGTATAGTTATGACAAAAGGCAGGCGGTTTAAAGCTACCGGCCACCAGCCCTTAACTCTAAATTTGTGAACGTGTAGGTTGCTCCTTTCATAATATTAAAATCAATTGGTAAATTACTTGACGTAAAAAAGGAGTCGAATTCAGTACACATTGTAACATACATGACAGTACGAGAATATAATTATTCACAAACGTAATTCCTTGCCGAAATTTGTTAAGAAAATTTTATATCACAATCTTTTTCAAAGTACAAATCGATTAACAAATATTTCAAAAAGTAATCAATCGGAATGAGCTATCTCAATATTACATCACATTCATTTGTTAATGCATTATGTATATATTCACCATTGAAATTAATTTGAAGGACAGAAATTTTCTTAATTAAAGACGCAATGTAAAATTATGAATTTATTTATCTTTTTTTTTTTTTTTATTAAATTATGAAACTGTACTTTACTAAAATACTATTTAAAGAATTTTGATAAGGAAGTCCAAAGTATATTTATATTAATTTAGACAATTGAACAAAAAAATGCATAAAGTTATTACACCGTCACGGGGGTGGGGGTTGGTTTCCTAATTTTCAATATTCATTTCAATTAGTTCTAAGACTTTCATGAATTATGAAACAGTAATATAAGATGGGTTATTGATCTTGATTCTGACTCAGTACGCGTACAGTCAGGGAAGTTCATTATATTTATATAATGATACTTTGTTTTCTATCTATCAATAAACGACATAGGCGGATCTAGAGGAGGGATCAGTGGAGTCAGGAACCCCCCCCCCCCCTGGAATTTGCAAAAAATGCCCGATTTTCGTTAATTTTCATCAAAACCTTAAGTTGGACCCCCCCCCCCCCCGACGTGGACATCCGACAGGATTTTTTTTCTAGATCCGCCCATGATCGGTAGTCTAGGAGGGGCGGTGGTAAGGGCGTCTAGATCCCCTGGTTTTAACCCCAAATCCTATTTTTCTCGTTTTTACGTATATTTTTTACCGTTTTTACGTACTAGTATATATATATTTTTTTTTCTCAAAATAATAGACATACCCCTCCCCTGGCGGACTAGACATCACACACCCCCCCCCCCCCGGAATTTTTTTTTTAAACTAGATCCACCCATGTGTTGAATTATCACGATTTTTAAAGTATGACAGATGCTTGTCTGTATCAAATTAGATATAAATAGAAAAAAAGTTTTATTTTTAGATATTAAGTACAAGTGATTATACTATAACAGAATCCTATTGTAGATTATATGTATTATTCATTGTTGGGATCAGCTTTCAGTCACGACTTCATCCTCCCTCCTCTCCGCCTTATATTTACATGTACTTAAAGTGCAAATTTTTTGGTGATTTCGAGTGGGGTTTTTGTCATAGGTTGGAATTGGAAATCAAGATCTGTACAATTACATGCATTTCTCAATTTTAACAAATAGCCCCACCTACCCACCTTATCTCAACCCTCCTTTTTATTATGCTCCCGAAAATTTTTGAATCAATCGTCAAAGGTCAAGGTCTAAAAATAAAATTTCATTAAAAATCAGTATTTTGTCTAAATGATCTGAAATTTGGAATAATGAATTATATAAAAATTCAAAATCTCTTACATAATTTCAGGGTTTTGAGATTTTTTGTTGCATTGATGAGAAATTGTGAGTCAAAAAGGGGGGTGTTATTACACATAAGTGGATGTATATACATTTGTATACAGAGGATGCTTACTAAAATTTCATCAAACATCCCAATAATTGTTAATTAGATAAGCTCCTTCAGGACAAAGGTAACTTAAGGTCATTCATAAAGGTCATTCATAAAGGTCAAGGTTGTTTTCTGGCTAAAACACCTATAAAAAGCTTTAAAATTCATTAGAAAATCACAGGTTTACTGATTTTTTTTGTGTTGATGAGAAATTGTGTACCAAAAGGGGTAGGGGTTTATTACACATAACTTCATGTGAATGTATATACATTTGTTTATGTATGATTAATCGACAAGTCATCGGTTTCAGTCTATATAAATAGGCCACTCAATGTTAAAACAAGAAAGTTTTTCTAGGTCGGATAAAAAGGTGTCCGGTGAAAATAAAGCAGTAAGGACCAGATTTGAGCACCTGTCTACCATTCAATGATCCGGACACTTCAAAGACAAGCAACTTTATGATATCACCTCTTCATCAGATTCATAGGCTTGGTACCATCTAAAAAATCACTGCAGTAAGAAAACCCCTCATATAGCTACCTCTTTTGCACGCACATATCATTTATAACTTTCCACATGTTAAATCAAGGATTTATAAACAGAAATTTAATCTCACTGATCCAACACTTGTCTTATTTCAAGTTAAATCGTTAAAAAAATCTGTATGACATGTTCTAAAACTTAAAAGCCCAGGGAAGAGAAATAACTCTGATACTCTATAATCATCTTATTACATGTACATGTATTATATAGTTTGAGAGGTCAATCCAAAATAGAAGAACAAAATTATGTTTTCAAGTTCAAGGTCAACGTTGAAAGTCAAGGTCTAAGTCTGTACCTGAAATCAAGTTCACTCTGCATAATCATGTCCAGTCCCAAAGGCAAGTTCTGATGTTACATTGTGTAAACAGGTAGTATTGATACCACATACATGTGGTCTTATTCAAACTTACATTTTCAAGGTCAAGATCAACCCTTAAGGTCAAGGGAAATACCTACAAGTATAATCAATCAATATAAAAAATGGTGTGAAATAAAAAAAAAACTTCAGTTCACTCACTAAAACTGTCTATTTACACTTTGTATAAGTCCTTGGTTCAATCTCCATGCAAAGTTTACAAGTTATGATTAGAGATGAATACAGATTGTGATGGAAAAGGAGGAAAAGGAGGAAAACGAAGAAAAATAGCAATCACAGGAATGCTTGTGTCGCCTGCGAAGCAGCTTATTTTTTTTTTTTTTATATAAGTTAAAATATCTAGAGCAAGGTCACTAGGTAAAATATTTAAGAATATTTAGAAAGGTCTTTTCATAATAAATACAAAAGTAAAATAACAAAGCCCTATCCTAGCTTCACGAATTATATAGTGTGTGCATCGGTTTTTGTCTACATGTATACATCGATAGACAGAAAAATTATTACTGTCATTTCTTAGAAGTTGAAATATTTCACCAGACCAAATATTTGTCAGTGGTAAGCCTGTTGACTTTGGGAGATTGTCTGTCCAGATTGCATAAACCCTCAACCATGCATGTAACATCATATACCAAAAGTTATGGCCAAGTTTTACCTTTGCATAGCAGTCAGACCGAAGACGAAAAAACAGATAAATCCATCGTAGGTCTGCAAGTCGGACTAACGCCAATATAGATTTTATTTAAATTTTTGCATGACAAAGTTATCAAAACCGCATTTATCCATTTTCTGAAGAGAGCCGCATGGACAGTAAACCCTGTGTTGTAAGCAGTGGCCGATCAAGTGCCCCTGTGATGAAATATTTCTTCCAGCATAATATTTATTCCTTGGAAATTTTATCATATAATATTTTTTCCCAAGAACTTTTATTATGTATCAAAAATTCCGAAAGGAAATTTTATTATGTAATGAATCTTCCATGATCATAATAAAAGTTTTCATACCATGGAAAATATATTACATATCAAAAATTCCATCTGGATTTTTTTTTATGTTCATAATATATGTTCTGATACTTGTACCATGAAAAAATCTTACATATGATAACAAAAAATCCAATAAAATCCAATAAGGATTTCATATATGTGCATAATAATTGTCATTGGAAAAATATTATAATGAACTTATTTACAAATAGAATTCAGAGTAAGAAATAATAAATTTTAAGAATCATGTACTGTACAATGTACTGTATAGTTTGAAAATGTGATTCCACAGAATTTTGTCATGTAATATTTATTCCTGTAAGCTATAACCATGTTACTATAATCATTGAAATGTTTGAATTATGAGAGATTTTCCATAAATCAGTCATTCATGTGTTTGAAGCATATACGGAAAAATTATTATACATGATACTCACATATAATATTTCTTCTGTTTTAAAGAGAAAGTGGTCCTTTGGGTAAGTGTGAAAGAGCAAAACATCAACAATTTTCATGACAACATTTCCATCTATACATGTATAGACAGAAACATTAATGAAAATTGTTGATGTTTTACTCCTTTTCACTTACCCAAGGACTGTGGAAAAAGTATTATGAACAAGGAAAAAATATTCTATAATAAAAAGTCCTGGGAATTTTCGTTATAATAATAAATCTTCCAGAAGGAAGAAATATTATGCGGAAGAAAAGTTCGTTCACACCCCCTTTGCCGGGGGGGGGGGGGGGGGGGGGGGGAATCAAAGGGCAAATTTTGCCGATTTTTACTAAAAATGGGCCAAAATAGACCTGTTTAGAGAAAATTTTGGGTCAGTGCTGGGGGTGGCAGACGCCTCCGCATCCCCTGAATCCGCCACTGTGTAAGGCTTCAAAATTGTGCATATATTACAACGCTAACACGAGTTCCACGGCAAGACCCCAATCACGTGGGCCACATGTAGTTCTACAGAACAAGTGATATGCATGCACCTTTTAATTCCCTGCATTTAAACAACCTTTTTCACCACAAAGATCATTTAATTACCGTTTTAGTAAGGAAAGGGCCAGCAGTAGTCTATGAAAGCGGATACAAGGGACGTGTGTTTGTTTTGTTTTCGTTTATGGACACACGACCGAATGGTGATAGTCGTCATGTAAAGAATCTACTGTATTCTACAATTTATTTCAAATTGGACGGTAGATTTTGTATTAAAATTTAATTATGATTTATTTGAAAATGCTCTACTATTCATACACTTTCAGAATAATCTAAAATGTTTCGCATTATATGTCGTAAATTACAAAATTAACTAATTTTAGTGATCGGAGTCAGACTCGGTAGCAGGCGCAAAGTTAGCTGTCCTTCACGGAAAAGGAACCTATAAATGCTCGCCTAAATATTCAACTAAAAATTTCCTCGCAGATTATTATTTTTTTCTTTTTGAATCCGATTATACTATTCGTCGAATATTGATCAATATTTTGTACAATGGCGGATCTAGAAATTCAGAGAGTCCACTGAGCTTTATAGAAAAGCCGATCCATTTGTAAACACAACGTTGGGGGCCCATGCTGAGCATTTTATTTTTTATTTTATATCCAATGCATCTTTCCCTTGTGTAATAATAAACTTGAGAACAACAATTTCTCTCTAGCGTATAGCGGACTAGGATTTTGAAAAAGGGAAAGACTTTTAAAAGACGAATGATTATAATGGGACATTATGTTACGAAAAATGACTTAAATTTCTTGAATCAATAACTTTATGCGAAAAAGGTTCTGGTGGTTTAATCAATTCTACGAAAAAGAAAAATGTTGTTATATGTCGTCTTTTCGTGCAATTTCTTATCCGTGCACACAAAACAGTATATGGAACTTAAATGTGAATTTTTGCCGGAAAACAAATACTGCATGTATGCAACGCCTACATAATTTTTTTATTGAAAGCCTAATCAACAGAAACTCAAATAATAAGAGGACCTTTTGTTAACAACTTTGGTATTAACGGAAAGTTTATAACTCCTACCATCTAGGAAAAATAGAGATTTGCCCTATATCTTGTTTATGAAGCATATTTTCGCCTGAAGGCGGAACGTGTTGCTTTAATTTGGCGTTTCATATTCTTTGCTGTATGTAAAACGGAATCCGCCCATTTTCTTCAATCTTGGCCCAAGTCTACATACGATTTGAGAGGGGAAGTTATTTGTGACGGAGTAGCAATAACGAAATCCTGTTGTATGTCTCAAATATACAATAAATGATGGTGCCAACATGTTTGGATTATGTCAATAAATTCTAGAATCTTGAATATCTGAGACATGTCGAATTGAGCCATTGAATATTATGCTCTATAGAAATTGAAATTAAGAAAAAAATCTGTATTCACGATTGTAGTTAATTTGGGAAAATAGTTTCTGTTTCATTGTTACATTTAATTTTTTTTTTCTTTTGAATTTGTTTTTCCTTTGACTTACATATATAACTTGCATTTGTTTTCCTTTAACTTTCAAATCTCATTTTCTTACAAGGAGAGCAGTGATTTTTTGTCATCATATTTTTCACACTCTTTGGCCATATTGTTGTTGTTGTTGTTTTGTAAATTCCTCCAGCTTCGGAGCACCATAGGTTGGACCTATGTAAAAAGAGCATTTTATGGTAATGTGGTGGGTTAATTGAGGAATGATTGAAGTCCCTATCACCAATCTGTGTCCCGTCACCTGAGTGATTTTCAATTAAAATTAATATTAAAATTAAGGTTTAAAAATTCCAATCATAATTATAATTTGACTAGTTATAGTTAATAATTAAAGAGAGAAAGTGGAAGTTAGTTATGTACACATATATTTTACGTATCTACACTTTATACAGATGGTTAAATTAGATTGTTCTTCTATATGTCAGTAAGATGAGGATAAAAATTTGTGCCTTAGTTTAAGATGTGTATAGCCAGTCAATGGCTATGTCATCATGATCATAGTTAAAAGTTAAATAAATATAAGATAAATATAAAATATGATGGAGAGGTTGGTGGAAAGGGTTTATATGGGATGAGAATTCCTCACCCCCATAATGGTCCCAAGTATGTTAAAGGATAAAAGATACATAAAGATACATAAAAGTGGTAGCGCTTTTCTTGGAGGAGGTAAGAAGTTTATGATTAAAAGAGATTTTGGTTATAGGACTTTGATCCAGGATGAGAGTTCCTCACCACTTTCTGTCCTACGGTACATATATTAAAAAGCCGGTCAGAGGGTATGCAGTGCGTTTCCATAAGAGTTGTTGTGTTAAATTATTCTTAAAAGAGGTGAGTACTTTGTAATGAGAGAATTTGACCTGGGATGAGAGTTCCTCACCACCAGGGTCCTGTGGCTGTAATAAGGTAAGACGTAAATTATAAAGGTGCTGTGCGGGTTTGATAAAAGGTAAGTATATGCAATTAGGAGACGATACCTTTTTCGGGTGAGAGTTCCTCACCGCAAAGAATTCTTCAGTTTGTTATAAGATAAAAATGAGAAGGTGCGCTTAAATCGAGGATTATATCCTTTGGTTTAAGAAAGGGTAAGTATATATTTATATGTAAAAGTTGTTAATAACAGGAACTGTGTCCAGGGTGAGAGTTCCTCACCGCCGGGTGTCCTAATTTTGTTCTGATGTTGGTAGAGGTGCGTTTTATGTTTCGAGAACTATATGTTATCTATTTCTTCCTAGCGAGTGTCTGTGTTCTGTTGATGTGCAGTTCATACAGCAGGTTTCTGCTTATTTGTTCTATTTTCGGCACTAGCTTGCTTTTTCTGCAGGACTCTTCAAGATAGAGAAGGTTCTCATGTGTGCTGTCCAAAATGAGCTGGAACAGGTCCTCTTTTCTTCCGGTTATCTCTGGCACTAGTTCTAAAAGTTTGGGTAGGTGTTTCTCCCGCGCCTCCGACAAAGTTGTACAGTGAAGTATGAAGTGTTCTCTGTCTTCCGCTTCATGTTTGCACATCTCACAGGTAGTATCTACCTCATGTTGGTTATACTTGTGTCTGTTTCCCTGGAGGGTGTATTACATATTACATTGTCTCACTTCGGAATTTTGTTCATTCCGAGGTTCGCAACCGTTCCTGTGGAAAATCTAATGATTTTACCTTGCCTTCTCGACTATGAGAATGAATAACTGATGGGTACTTCTGTAATGTTTATTGTTTAGATTGAGGATCACTGACGAGGGTTGAGTACCCGAAACGTGCATGTCTGGTCCATGCTGCAAATTGATATGTTCTTAAGGTATCCGTTGTACAATAGAGTCATTTTACATAGCGTTTTAATCATCTCCATTGTAAAGTATGGTAAAATTTATGCCTGGTAAGGTACTATAAACTATATATTTTCTGAAAGGTAATGATGCCCTGAGTACAGATATAAGACTCCCGGGTCTTAAAATCAAAGGGGAAAACTCTTGTACAACTTTGTCATTTTGCATGTGTTATATAGAGAAAATAGACAATTTAAATGCTTCACCAGTTATTCCCCTTTATTTTTCTGACCCCAAAAATATCATTTTTGAGCAGTGGGCATTATAACCTTTTAGAAACTATATAGTTTATAGTACCTTAACAGGCATCGAAAAATGCCCTATTGTACATCGGATACCTTAAATGATGCTATTGAATGTGAAATTGTGTGACCATTGTAATGCCTCATAAGCAAAAACATTAGAGACTCATCTTCATTCAAGCTTGGAGGAAGGTAGTGTAGTTTTTGAATCGAGCTTCTCTCCCGAAGGAAGGAAAGTGGGTTTAATAAAATCGAGTTACAAGATTCGATTCACATTGAATTGAGGGATAATTGATCTGTAATCGGTCCTCTCATTATGACAGCGTGTAAGTGAGTAGCAGAACTTATCAGTTCTTTGATTTCAGAAGATTAGTTTTCGTTTATCGAATTAGTGGTTGAAGAAAATAGACAAAAAAGAAAAATGTATGAAATAACTGATGCATTGCCTTGCCCTTTGCCAGGAGAACGATTATGATACTCCGTAATTGTATAACAAAAATGTTGGGCAAATAAGAATAACGTCTATCCGGCTTTGTGTTGCTAACCTTAATTGGGCTAGGCCTTACAATGATACTCAGCTCTACATACTAGTTAGTACATTTTCATAAATCAGACGCCTCGTGCAGCTATAATCATATTTTACCGTCCTTCTTCTTCAAGTTATGTTTTTCCTGTTCCTGTCCTTCACCGGAATCGATCGTCTGCTGTCATTAACACTCCCACAAGGTACAACTTTGGTTCAGAAAAAGGAACATGTACATTGTCGATGGGGTGCTACTGTCAAACCCCCGCAAAGGGTTTGACAGTACGTGTTTTAAATACTTTTCCCTGACTTGGTCGCCATAGCACTTTCTATATAGACATAACCTCAGACAGTGCATGTTATGTACATGTAGATTTTTTTTTTCATTTTCGTGCGGCGTGAACATCGACGGCGGGTGCGGCTAGCCAAACAGGGGATGCTTACTCCTCCCGGGCACCTGGTCCCATCACTAGATTGTATTGGGTCCGTCGATGTTTAATTTGGTGCTTTATTGTGAGTGTTGTTCATATTGTCGTCAGGATCTTCTTCTTCATCTTCTTCATCTCATGTCATCGCAATAGACTATGGAATAGCTTTGAACTGGGTCATGTAGCATCATATCCCAGCCATTTTGCTACGTCTTTCGGTATATCTAAGACGTCAAAATTTTTGGTCATATTACATTGTTTAGATTGAGGATCGCTGATTAGGGTGCAAACGTGCATGTCTGGTCCATGCTGTAAATTTATCTGCTCTAAAATGATGCTAATGAATTTCAAGACGTTAAACATTTCAACCAAACGGTATGTTGGTCTCACTCTCATATCGGGAGTTCGCTTCTTTTCATGTGGTGGAGGTTTTTGTTGTTTTTGTTTGCTTTGGTTCCTGTTTTATCCTGATTTTGTATGCCTTCGGTTTCTGATTTTCTGAATTATCGATTTTGTACTGTAGACAGGAATATGGTCATTATCCATATTTGTCATTCCAAAGCCAAAATCAAAACGATATATTCTTATTCATAGGTATGTGCATCTTCATTGCCTTCATGTTAGCCTTGACGATCTCACATTTTGTTTGTTTCACATGCATCGGCTGCATAGCAGGACCATTGCGGAAAACACCGAGTATTCAAAATACTGAAGAATTACTGCAAAGATGAACAAATGAGGTTAACATCTTAGCACCATCCTTCCAATGCTATTTTGAACATAGAATTCATTTGGATATGCTACTGAATCGACCCTACAGGAAATAACACCAGAGGGCGCTAGTGAAATTAATTTTGGCTGCTTATGAAAAGCACTTTGGCTGGAAGCATCACCGATGAGAATTTTATATCCGAAACACGTGTCTGATGCATAAAAATTGGTTTGAAATTTTCTTCAAAGAAGGTATAGAGTTGGAACCCTCCCGCATTATTGGTATAATGAGCTTTATATTGGTCACACGGTATATCGTTAATAGGACTCAGTATATCTATAATGTTAAACGTCTTCAAATTCAATAGCATCATTTATAAACAGGAAAATTTGCAGCATGGACCAGACATGCACGTTTCGGGTACTCACTCCTCGCCAGTGATCCTCAATCTAAACAATGTAATATGGTCAAAGAGGGTGAAAATTATTGTCCAAAAATGAACCGAAAGACGTAGCAGGATGTAATATGACGCTACAGGACCAAAGTTTTAAAGATGTCAATACATTTTTATAACAGAATTTTCGAATGCGTTGACGAAACGATCAACTGAAGTTGATTGAACTTGGCTACATGTGCCCTCGGGAACTCCTGATCCGCCAGCAGTGACACTCATCAAAGTTAAACGTCTTCAAATTCAATAGCATCATTTAAACACAGATAAATTTGCAGCATGGACCAGACATGCACGTTTCGGATACTCAACCCTCGTCAGTGATCCTCAATCTTAATCTAAACAATGTTATATGGCCAAAGAGTGTGAAAGTTATTACGTCCAAAAATGTACCGAAAGACGTAGCAGGATGGATGTGATATGATGCTATTTACAGGACCAAAGTTTTAAAGATGTCAATAAATTTTGATAACAGATATTTTTGAATGCGTTGACGAAACGATCAACCGAAGTTGATTGAACTTGGCTACATGTGCCCTCGGGGACTCCTGATCCATCAGCAGTGACACTCATCAAAGTTAAACGTCTTCAAATTCAATAGCATCATTTAAACACGGATAAATTTGCAGTATGGACCAGACATGCACGTGTCGGGAACTTAACCCTCGTCAGTGATCCTCAATCTAAACAATGTAATATGGCCAAAAAGTGTGAAAATAATTTTGTCCAAAAATGTACCAAACGATGAAGCAGGATGGGTGGGATATGATGCTACAGGACCCACGTTTTAGAAATTTCAAGAAATTTTGTAACAGAAATTTCAAATGCGTGAAAGAGACAGACGATCAACCTAAGTTGATTGAACTTGGCTACATGTGCCCTCGGGGACTCCTGGTCCACCAGCAGTGACGCTCACCAAGCAGCACCAATGTCAGATTCAATAGCATCATTTAAACACGGAAAAATTTGCAGCATGGACCAGACATGCACGTTTCGGGTACTTAAGGTGGTAGTCTCACCTTAACCTATACATTCAATTTTCTTCGTAATTGCAATATTAATTAACTATGATGTCGTGCATCTCTTGCTAAAGTTTGAAAAAAAAAATTCGAACCAATCGTTTTGCGTGGGTCGCAATTCAAAATCTCCAAATTTAATCCCCCTTTCAATGCATAAATTGGCGACTTTGTCACGAAATTTGTTCTCAGATATTCAATAAGCCTGAAAATTTCTTAAGTATCAGCTTTGCATTTCAAAGATAATACATACGTCTTTCTTTTTTAGTAAAATTTTGATGGTTTAATATCACCATACTTATTTTAGAAGCGATTTTAATGGAAAATAAGGATGAACATGTACCTTTCTGAAGTTCCGAAAATTGTCACATTTACATAGCTCATGAAAAAAAACATATCATTTAATTTCAATGAAAAAAACTAATGGAAAAGAGATTAATTATCTATCTTGAATCTGTGCAAATTTCAGGGAAATCGAACCTATTTTTTCCGAGTTAGTGCCATTGGGGATACCCCTACCCCCATGTTTTTTAATAATTACATCGCGATACGTTACGTCGAGGTTAAGCATAGCGTTGTATGTCTTGTTGGCAAATTTATAATCAACATGCTTACGCGAAATAGTAAAATTAATTTAAATAAATAACAGTTATCATTATATCAGAATTTACACGTAGTTTGTGCGTTTGACTCAGTTGATATTACGATTAAACACGGGAAGCAACCAAACAAAAAGTAAAAAAAAAAAAAAAAAAAAAGAAGTAAAATTAAAAAAAAGAAAAAAAAAAAAAGAAAAGGAAAATTTGGATGGACTATCCGATGCGCAGATATAGATGGAGTTGAGCTGTTTAGAACCGAAACCCTCGCCCCACCCTGAACCTCTCCTTTTGAAATTCATACAAGATTTTTATTTTCCCGATCTTTGTAACAGAAACTAATCGTCCAAGATTGCCGAGCCGGACACCTTTCCCCTTTCTACGATACATTCTTTTTTCTTCTAGATGATCTTCTTATCAAACGAAGGTATCGTATAAAGAAAAATGTACTCTATTTACACAAATCACGCTCAAATAAAATCGAAGTAATCATGGTCATAATTATCAGATGACATCAGATTTCTTTCGACATTTACGTTAGGTCTGAGGATTAGAATAGACACTGAAAATATCAAAAGAATAAAGAAACCCTTAAATTTCGGAAACATATTCAATCTATAAGTAATGCTCAATTTCAGGAAATAAAACAGAGAAAATGAAATGCTTACTTATGAAAATAGATAATGATATATAGAGAAACCATGAAAAATTCCCGTTTACCACTGTGCGCCGCGCGGGAAATTCCCCTATTATGACGTCATGATTAAGTCATGCAGATGCTTGTCGTGAAAACAAACGATGGTAACGTTACGCCAGACAACAAACGTTCGTGAGATCAACTTACCCTGAGACTACCATCTTAACCCTCGTCAGTGATTCAAATTCATTAGCATCATTTAAGAACAGATTTTGCAGCATGGACAAGACATGCACGTTTCGTAACCCTCGTCAGTGATCCTCAATCTAAACAATATGTGAGCTTCGAGACCTTTGAGTAATAGGAAAAGTGGGACGGTTGTGGGCACGTAATCCGGATAACCACATCGTCTGCTACTGGCGTGGCAGATGACAGTCCTATGTCGACACCGATTGCCCATTGGTCTCGTTGGTTTATGTGTAGTCATTTGTGTTTGATGTTTCTATGATGTGATTTCGTGTGCCTTGTCCCTTTTGCGTCTATTTCTGTGCGTGTATATATGCTCTGTGTTTTTGCATTGGATGTTTGTTGTGGGTGTTGTAGCTAGTGTTGTTGGAGATCCACTCCTTTCTTGTATACAAAGCACATGCACGCTGATTTTACAACCTAGAAAAATAAGTGAAGAAAAAACAAGTGTAGCACTTTGATTCGGTAGATACACCTTGAATTATATTCGTCCGCGGTCAATATGATTTTTTCAGGTCTATAATTTCAGGTATCGACCTAATCAAAGTGCAATAATTGTATCAATGCATAGACAGAATATGTATCATGATCTTATTTTCACTAAATTGCACCTATGAACATCGACGGCGGGTGCGGCTAGCCAACAGGGGATGCTTACTCCTCCCGAGCACCTGGTCCCACCTTTAGCTTGCTAGGGGTCCGTTGATGCTCAATTCGGTGCTCTGTTGTGTGTGCTGCTGATTATCTTCAGGATCTTCTTTAACTCTTGAGCACTGTCGAGTCTCAAAATTGTCTTATCTCAGTGCATGTAGAGATTTCTAATTGCATTGTTACAGCAGTACATGTATATCAAGAGAGATAACTATAAAAAAGTACCAGACTAAAGTTTCACCAAATTGGAGAAATAATAAGAAATATAGACTTAGAAGTTGCACCAGAATAACCCCCCCCCCCCCCCCCCCCCATTGTATTCATGGATGATTAGTCATCCGAGAATTTTTAAATTACGTTTTTATCTCAAACTTGAATATAAAAAGTACATTTGAAGAAAGCATATCAATATAGAAGTTGAGAGAAAAGAGTTCGAAATAAAAGTGAAGAAAACCAGAAATTTCAAAATCAAGTTAATACCAGTTAAATCAAGCTAGAAGCAAATTACTAGTAACAGAAAAATTGAAATGGCCCAATATAAGTCATATTACAAAAGGAATGAATTCCTATTTACGTTCACGAATTTAATCTCGAGTATATGGCTTTGCAAAGAAGGGAAAAACTAAAACCGAGGTTTCTGTAACTTTACAGGTCATTATAGCATGAATTTCGGCAACTCTTTGTACCACTAATTACTTAATACATTATATGATATTGTTTTTCAATTAGAGACACATGTACCCCCAATATCTTAGCAGTGGAGGAAAATATTCATTGGATCAAGTATGTATATAAAATTTGTATATACGTCCCTGGTCGGAGGAGGAGGAGAAGAAAAAGAAGAATGCCTTATATGCTAATCTCGGAATCCCTCTATTTTCACTCATTATGAAAGATATGAAACTGAATATCGAAATACACTGTAATCGGTTTTAAAAACTCGATCGAGATCAAGAGTCGCCTAATCGGTGTCAATATCCGCGCGCTGAAAATAGATAATATTTGGCGCCAACTTTCAACAACATCAACAATATGACGGACAAATCGTCGTACGATGCTGCCCTGTTACCAGATCTGTTACCCATTTATTACAAGAAATTATTTCCATACGGACCTTACTTCAAGTGGTTGAATTATGGTGGAGGTGAATAACGTTTTTTTTTCCTTTGCAATACGATATAACCCCACCCCCTTCCGGGCCGGGCCCTAAACTTCAAATCGAAATTGATCGGGCTGCGACACCCTTCCTTGTCTTTCTTCGAGGGAGATGGGTATATACCCCTCTGTATGGCCATTCCGTAACCTCTGGCAAGGTTCTGCCTCCTCGAGATGGTCTACTTGGCGTCAATATTTCACCTGTCTTGCACGTTACTTCTGTTCGGTTATTTTTATGCGTGAGAGGGTTTCAATTCCGCCCCATAGATTGACTTGATGCAGCAGATTGTCTATTACAATTGCATTGCATGACAATAACAAGATGATTTCTATCGTATATCCATTTCCTACCTTATACCTGTATAAGTCGCACTATACTCGCTATCCACCGATAAACATTTGAGTCAGTTTGAAAACCGTACCAGCCGCCATTTTCCTCTAGATTGTGGGAATGTCTGCTTTCTTTCATGACGTACCATTCCTTATTAGAAACATAAGCGTCAATTTAGGTCCACTGTAAAAAGTTTTCATCTAAACATAAGAAGAAGACTTTGAACTGGAAAAAATGGAAGAAAATGCGCTGACAGTATGGCGAATAATATTTTTTTAAAAATGATTTTGAATAATGAAAACCAAAAGAAAAAAGGAAAAAAACTTTTTTAGTCCCTGTCTAAACATAAAAAAAAAAAAATAATAATAATAAAAGAAAAAAGAAATAAAATTTTAAAAAATGGAATGAAAGAAAGTAAAACCAGAAGGTCTCACTTATGAGTCGACATACAGACAGGTCCAGGTGTAATCGGGAAAAAACAAAAAACACAGTGCAGAAAAAATCAGAATACACAGTGTTTTTCAGGTGTTTTTACCTGAGCCATCCTAGAGCGACTTTACCTGTAGTAGGGTGTTATTGGGGATGTTTATTACCTGAGCCAATCAACAACTCCCCTCACCTATACAGGACACACAGATGTATTGTCACCTTTCTAAGAAAGAATTTTTATTGTTAAAAAATTTACTTGTTTAAAATTTTATTTATTCAGTAGAAATAAAAAAAAAAGAAAAAAAAAACTCATCTTTTTTTTTTTCATATATTGAATTTAAGTTATCTCAATTTTTATTATTTTATTATTCATTTTTAATTATATTCATATTCATTATATCATTTGAATTAAAGTTATCCTTATTCATGATTTTCTAAATTAAGAAGAAATTGTATGGGTAAGTAGAAATGAAATAAAAATCATATTCTTACAACTTTATTATTTTGATTTTATATATAAATTTCTTTAAAAAAGGAAGAAAAAAAAAAAAATTGAGTAACTGGGAATAGAACAAAAATTTCATACATAAATAGGCCCAAATTATTTTGATTTGTTTACAGTTTACCAGTTTAACTATCTGACAATATACATAAAGTTTATAGATGAACCCCCTCTTTGCATACATGTACAAAAAAATGTACGTGTCAATTCTAGGTTTAAACAATTTTATTGAAATAAATACATTGTGTATTTGTACTTTATGTTCGGCCATGGACTCCGATCTATTAATTTTCAAAGAAGTCGGTATTCGAGTTTGCAATCGCTCTCCTCTTGTTTCTCTAATTTATCGTATTTATTTTATGTAGACCAGGCCATATAAAATTCATTCTTTGTTTCCCAGACACCGCCACGCGCTATAATTTTTCACCGACGAGACGTACGTATTCATGAAAAAAAATCCGTCATGCATAGCTTCCGGTCGCTGGTTAATTTCCGATCGCTGGTTACTATCTATCTATCTATTTATCTAAGGAAATAACATTGTCTTATAAATCCGTCTTTAAATAAAAAATGTTCCAACGTACAATCAGCGCGCCGTGACAAGTCATTTTACGGCAACGTCTAATCTGCGAGTATAAGGTGTACGATAGAATAGAACGCTGTCTTAAAGACTTCATTCACGCATTGTAAATATTTCTAAAGATTATCCACGTTGACGATTCAGAGCTACTGGCCATTTGTCGATGAAAATTACATGTATTAAAAAGGCCGGTCTGTTCGCGTGCGCAATACATTTTGTTCGCTTTTTATGAATAGTTATTATTCACTTTATCCGGCCTCTATTCTATTCTATTCGTTTTACTTTATTTTTATTTATTTATGTTTTTTTATTTATTTTTTTTTTTTGTTCGTCGTACCCCAAATAAGTTGAAATTGAAATTTTAAGAGAGAGAATATTCAGAGAGAGAGAGAGAGAGGGAAAGGGGGGGAGAACTATACGGAATGACAATAAAATATCCTCTATAGTACTGACATATTCCAGACCCTCCCCCCCCCCAAAAAAAAAACCAACAGAAATTCCCGACTCACAACACTGTCTGCTGCTTTATAGTTCTAAAAACGGTGAATATCCCATCCATTGATTTTCTTCCAAAAAAAGGGGGGAGGGGGGTTAGGGCGGGCGCGGTAATGCAATTATATTTTACAGGTACGCAGGTACGGTAATCTTCTACCTAGTCCAAGTATATTTCTGGCAGAGGGGTTGACAATCAACTTGTTTTTCACACCTTTTTGGCTGACTGCGCACAGTATAACGACTGTCTATACATGTCTTGAAAATTTAGAAAAGGGTTCCCTTCGGCGTTACCGGTAGGGGACTAACAAAAGACTTTTTTTTTTAAAGAGGGGGGGTGTAGGTAGTTTACCATTGCTTTTGAATAGGACCTAATCGTTTAATTTTGTAGAGTCTTGTAGTCTTTTGTAGAGTTTTGCAGAGTTCTTGAAATCTTCAAATTAAATGTAGGACATTTAGGGATTTTTATCTGTACAAATAAAAGATATAACGTGCGATTTTATCGGACCCAAAAATTTTTTATCAGCAAATCCGCTAAAACCAATACATTTCACGAACTCTGCTTCTACAGTTACAAAACTAAAAAAAATCTTACTATTCCGCCGTTTTAGGCCTGGCCATTCCTCGATTCCGCCACCTTCTTACTTTTTTTGGAGGGAAGGTAGACTGCGACTTTGTTAATAAATTAAAAAAGCATATCGAAAAAAAAAAAAAAAAATTACCGGCCCGAAGCGCCGACGTATTATTCGCTATTTTATTATAAAAAAATATTATGAAAAAAATGTAATTGCAGAAATATTTAGATGCCGCAAATACATTTCACGTAACTCTCTCTTTCATTCCCTAATATTTTACAAAAAAAGAAAGGGTAAAGTGTTGGGGGATTGTCTATTCATCATGTTTATCTTGATATTGAATATCTGTCGATACCACGACTCTCTTTCAAACCTGTACGGCTCACTGAACGCCACTTTAATAATCTCCGGCGACGTAGACGGCACCAACTAAAATAGCGTAGTCGCCCGACTTGACAGGTTTTGAGAACATAGTATATGTACACCCCCCCCCCCCCCTTCGTATCCGATGTACTCCATGCTGTAAATTCCTACTCTGTGGGATAAATACACGATTGAACGTCAGTGAAATGTCCATGATGGTAAATTTCAAAGATCAATATATTATATCAAAGGTCCTATTTAGACGGGAAGTTAAAAGATGATAAAGTCTACGGTGTCCTTTAAAAGACATAAATACCGCGCTGTGTTTATTGATTTATACCTGGTTCCAGGTGTTAAACGTCTTGTAGTCCACAGCAAGCTTGTATTTACCAGAGAAACGGCTTTTGTGGCTTCCACCTGTACTACGCACGTACGTTAATCTCATTTTCCGTCGTACTTTAAACATGTAGACCGTAATTTTCCTTCATTAAATGTATGATGAAACGTGTTACATTATCAAAATACATGTGTACATTGTATATTTCTATATTGACATACCCCCCCGCTACTAGAAAACATTTACACGTATTGCTTGATTCACGTCGTACCGTCACGTGTCATAAGTTTATCACGTAACGATATAAATGTTGTTGTCAGTCAAAAAAAAATCTGACTTTTACAGGAGCGCAAAATAATTTACCCATCTTTAGTATTTATGAAAAAAAAATCATGACGTTTTTTACTTAAAATCTGGGAGAACTTTATATACAAACACTTTATGACTGTTTAAACGACATAAAATATATATCAAACTCCAATACCCCGGCCATAATTGTGAGGACTCTAAAATTTATAATTCCCGTGTTTTATCTAGTTCATATTCTGAGGCGTGGGAAATCATTGTCCGGAGAAGTCACCTAAGCTAAACAGATAATCGAATTAAAGCAGGGGTATATGTTGTTTGCACAGGCAGCGTTACCGGCTGAAAGTCTTGGACAAATTCATGAGGGGGGGGGACACTGACCCTGAAATCGATTCTTTGACATGTTTGAAAAATATGTTTCAATTCTTAAAAATCTTTTCTTTAATTGAATGAAATTTTGTATAATTACAAAGTACAATAATTTTTTTTTATAATCATTGTTTTGTTTTTATGTATATTTTTTCTTTCAGATATCCATATGTAAAAAAAAAAGAATAAAAAAAAAAGAATAAAAAAAAAAAAAAGAAAAAGAAAAAGATAATTATGTATAATTATAAAATAATTTTATCTTATATTTTAGCATGTTTTAATTTCAGTTTTTGAATGTCCAATATGTGAAAAAAAAATAAAAAGAAAAAGATTATGGATATTAGAAAGAAAAAAAAAAAGTATAATTATAAAATAATTTTATCTTATATTTTAGCATGTTTTAATTTCAGTTTTTGAATGTCCAATAACAAACTTCAATTTATTATAAAATTAGTGGATATTATAAAGTTTAAATTATGAAATTAAAATACACTTTTATACATGTTAAAAACTTCAAGTGTTTGTTAAGTTTTGAAAAATAAACAGAAAACAGCCTTCATACATGTAATGGTATCTTATATTTCCTTCTAGTATAAATGCCACTACCTGGCCTTTTGTCAGGGTAACTTCCACACCTGAGCGATTTTCACACCTTCCATCAGAGGGGCATATAGCAGCTACAGAGGGGGATGAAAGTGACAGAGGGGAAATACAATAACACTGTGTTTTCTGATTTACCTGTAGAAAACACCTGAAATAAATACAGGGCTCGAATTTCGCGGTCGTCCGATCGTCAAAAACAACCTACTTACCTGTGGGACGACCTAGAATTGAGACCAATTCGTCCGACTGACGACCTATTTTCAGACATTCAATGTATGCTTACCTCGATGAAATAATGAATAAAAAGTTTAAATCATCTTTGCTTTAAGTCGATCAGAATCAGAAAAACTAGGAGCTTTCAGATAGCAGACTTCATGATCGGTTTAAAGTTTCCGTACGATGGTCCGTTATCAGCCAGAATTTTATAATACGGTTGTAGATTTCCTGCATGTTAAATCGTTTTTTAACAATGAAGTGGATATTTATACAAGGTGTTGAACAACCTAAAAAGAAAATAAAAAGGGACTATGAAAGTCATAAGAATTAAACCAAGGTCGCTCAAAGAGACCTGGAAAATGAATCGGCCTTGCCTTGAGTTTCGGGACAATGAAGGTGATGCGCCCTCAATGATTTGTAAATTATGCACAGAGAGTGGCAAAGTAAAACTTAAAGCAAAGTTTGTCAAACGATGTAAATCATTGAGATTGGAATCTGTAAAGTTTCACAAGTCCTCTGGCTGAGGCACACAAGCATGATGAGTTAAATGAGGAATTTGTTGAAAAAGAAATGGAATTAATGTTAAATGTTCAAATTAGCAGAAGTAAAGAATGACGGCTTAGTTTTTCAGTTCAATGATTTCGGGCAAGTAAAAATGGTTTCGGGCAACCTGATATTCAAAGCAGGTTGCCCGAATGACAACCAAAGATTTTCACGAGTTTCAAGGCCTGTAAATACACTGCGTTTTTTGTTTTTTCCCTATTACACCCGGACCTGTCTGTAAAACTTGAATATCAGAATATTAATATGGATTCTATGTAAAAACCTAAAAAATCAGACATGTTTGGCCACGACATGTCTCAGATTTTGGATATTTTTTGTGTATAAGGTAAATATGATGTCCTCAGAACGAATTGACCTTCCATTTTTTTCTCCGACGTACCGTTGCCATGGTAACCAAGGTTTTGTATAAAAACACCTTTAAACAAGGCATTTTTATGCATCCCGTTACCATGGAAACAAATGTTGAATATATATGTAATTTTCCGAAAAGATTATTTAAATCCTCTTAAGTTGATACAATTTAATTTTTCGATGCTCCTTCTTTCTGTGTGTCATGTAAATTTGCTTCAATTTCAAGAAAAATTGCTTATTCAAAATGAGCCATTTTTGGCCAATTTAGGCCTTATTTTACCTATATTTTACTTACTTTTGACAAGAGTAATAATGCAATTGCACAAGATTTGAAATACAGTTGAATATTTCCTGAAGAGTATTATCCTAGGACTTCATGGGAATCGAAGGAAATTTATCTAGAACTTAGAAGTAAGATTTTTCTGTTTACATGCCTTTGAAATAGGTTACCATGGTAACATTTGGTACGAAGGTGTAAATACCTGTCATAAGTAAAAAGCTAATTTCTACAGATGTATGCCTGCTATCGTTACAAAACTTGGTATGTAGATGTATTAAAGACCATTTGATGCTATCATGACCTTGAGAAAATGTCAAGGTCATTTGCTCAATTTTCAAGGTCATTGAAAAATATTTGCTATTTTCAGGCCAAATTTTGTGATTTTTCACTAAAAAGAGACATGGTTAACAGTAAACAGTATGAAACCTTGGCAAAACAATCAATTATCGGTAAAAGTATGATAAATTTATTATTTGTTGGGATGAGTATCACATTTATCAAAGTCCAATGAAGACCCCAAAAAATGTCACATATTTTACGAGAAAATTTTAGAAAATCTCAATTTCATGCTCTTTTGAAAATATGTCATACATAGAAGTGAAATACAATTTAACAAAATTGTGATGAATTCTACGTCTTTTGATCGGTTGTTCAACTCTAAATATTTAAAATCAAAATATCTAATGAAATAAGTTAGAGAAATCAATTTAAATTAATTCGAAATCCTGTTTTTGTCTTAATTTAAGTCTAAAGTTAGAAATGACCTTGAGATTTGGACTGATGACCTTGAAATGATTTGAAGGTCAATTGATAATGATAAATATAGTTTGTATACAGGTATGCTATTTCATAATCGTAGGACTCAAACATGAGGAAAATTAATGTTTTTAAATATGCGGTATATGTTAATATGGATTCCAAGTTGCTATAGCAACGGATTTTGATTGGCAATCGTGAGAAAATGGTGAGTTTCACCATAAATTTTATTTCTTGATTTTTTCCAGCTATAGACATTTATTTTGGCAAGGTGATGCTAAATACCCATAACATTCACCAAATAATGGTTTTCAACCTTCAAAATAATCAAAAACAGGCCAAAAATGACCGTAAAATTAGACCTTATTTTTGCTATATTTTCACATAATTTGACTGAATATCAACAACTACCTGATAACCCCCTCCCCCCAAAAATTATTCTTGTTAGAGTTGAACTTACAAAGAAAAGTTTTTGTGTTCATAAAGTAAATTTTGACCATGGTTTCCATGGCAACAGAATGCCACAATATGTCTTATCTCTCATATTTATGGGGGTGTCAAATAGATTGACCCCGTTACCATGGCAACCGTTGTTCAAATATAACAATATGGTTTGTTTTCATTGTTTTTACATTAAGTATGATAATTACAGAAAGTTTTATCAAAATCCATGACATGCCGTGGCCAGCTGTTTTAGGTTTTTACAGAGAATCCATATTAAAGCATAAGTGGTGTTGATCAGGTAAATTTAAAGTAAAATACCTCGGTAAATAAGACTTTGAATGGACCCATGCAGAGGAATAATGAAATGACAATGAACATGTATAACATGTACAAGTGGATTAAGATATCAATAGAATTATTTGACTGTGAATGTATTGCATTGGCAGTTTGTCTTTAAGAAAGTAGCTCTTTACTGAATTCAATGCAAACCTTTTTAACATCATATCCATGATTTACAAACCATAATCATTTTGCTCTTTTTTCCAGTTCCAAAGACCTACTTCAGCCATCGTGAGTTTTCATTCACCCTGAAGGATGATGTTTACATTCGATACCAATCGTTTTCCGACCAACAAGAATTAGAGAAAGAAATCCAGAAGCGTTGTCCTTATAAAATAGATATAGGAGCTATTTTCTCACATAAGGTATATAAAGATGAAACAAATCTTTTTTGTTCAGGGTATTCAATAAGTATTGCTTAAGATTTATCATGTTTATCTGAGGTGATGATTTAAAAATTTGGAACAAAGCTTTTGAGCTCTTTACTTATACAAGTACCTTTAAACATGGTAAATATAAGATCATGATCAGAGTAAAATGAAGTCTGCAATTTCCATCTTTTAAGACAGTTATATTTTTGTGTCACCTGCAAAGTATAGCGACACTTAGGGATCACGTTGTCCGTCTGTCTGTCTGTCCGTCTGTCTGTCACACTTGGATGTCACACCCTATAAAAGTGATTCCTAAGTGTCACTATGTTTCGCAGGCGACCCATGCATTCCTTGGAATGACTTTTTTCTTGATGCGCCCCCTCTTATTGTAGTCCTTGATCTTGTGATGGTCCCATCCTTCATTAGTTTTACAGCTAATCACATTCTAAAGCATGCTTAAAATACATGCAAAGATTGTTTTATAATGCTAATTAAAAATCATCTCTAATCTTCTATTTTTTTGTAGCCAAAGGAACATAAGACGATAAAAGCAGCATCATTCCAAGCTCAGGAGAAAGAACTGGTCTTTGATATAGATATGACAGATTATGATGATGTCAGGACATGTTGTTCGTAAGTTCCTCCTTCTTCCCTTCCTTCCTTTCCTTTTCTCTCATTCCTAGATATGATATCATAGACTGTGATGATATCAGGACTTGTAGTTCACCATTTCCATCTTCCATTCCCTCTTCTATCAATTCTTCATTTCTTCCTTTCTCTTTTCCTTCCTTTCCTTCCTTCCTTCCTTTAGCCTTCTTTCATTCCTTTCTATGTCAGTTTATTCCTTTCCATTTTCTTCCCTTCTTTTCCTCTTTCTTTTCCCTACAACACTGTCATACCAATTCTTCCTTTCGTCTGTCCTTCCTTTTGTCTGTCCTATCTTTGTAGGACAGTTCCTTTGTATAGTGGACCATATTTCTCTTTTTTCCATTTTTTTTTGTATTATATTTCATCAATGAATGAAAGGCCAACTTAGTTTTAAAAAAATTCATGTTTCCTAATATCATTTTGATAAAGGAAATCAAGAGACAGTCGGAAACAAAATTGTGCAAATTTTAGTTTATCAAAGGAATGAAATGAGTCAAAGCTACGAAATTCCTGAAATATTTATTAGAAATTTTGTAAAACAATAATTTTGATGATTTTATGATATTTTTATTTTTCTCTAATTATAGAGGTGCTGATATTTGTGATAAGTGCTGGCCACTCATGCAAATCGCTATCAAAATCATCGACAGAGCACTAAAAGGTAAAGAAAAGTTTTGATAACATCAAAGAAAAATGAAAGGATTATTTATTGTTAGAGTACAGAAGTACCAGAGAACCATTTAAAATTCAATTTATAACCTGTGTGCACAGTTTACTTTCCTGTGCACACAGCTTAAACAAACAGTGTGCTCATTTTACTCATCTTTAAACATACATGTAGTTTACAAATTCTTGAGCACAGTTTGCTAACTTGCACTTATAGAAAAACAACCTATTCACAAAGGTCACTAATCTGTTCTCACAATTGACCCTTCCGAATTGCGGGAAAAGAATGCAAAATATCGTGACTTCACAATGCTTTTACCTCTGACAAACAAGCTTCGAACCTCGGTCAAACATCGAAATTGCATTGCGACGTTATGGAATTTCTCAAATTTTTCTCGCGTTCGGAAGGGTCAATTTACTTATCTGTGCTCACATTTTAATACCTTGCTAGTAAGCTATGCTCATTGGTTAGTACATGTACATGTAAACTGTGTGCGCAATTTGTTTAACCTAAGCATTCTTCATTACTTTTATGTTTTGTAGAGGACTTTGGTTTCGAGCATCGTTTATGGGTATACTCAGGGAGGAGAGGCGTCCATTGTTGGGTGTGTGACGAGAATGCACGAAAACTGTCACAAAATGGCCGCTCGGCAATTGCTGAATACCTCAGTCTGGTTAAGGTATGTATCTTACATACATGAGTATTACCACTATAAGACTGGAGGGGAAAAGGCGGAAGGGAATATAAATAAGGATACAGGTTATGACTCCGCCTTGGATTCATGTGCTAATCTGCATACCCTTAGCCCTATGAACACAGCCAAGAATACAAGACAAACTAATAAACAGAAAGCAATCAAATGTTCAGAATCACCAAGTGTAGGAAATTAAAATAAAAATAGACCAGCAAAAATGTTCAATATTGCCAAACCTCATTGATTTTAATCCTCTCCCCAATGTTCACAGATGTAAAATCACAAAAATTGAATCCCGATGAAATGGAAAATCTTTTGAGATCCTCTATTTAAATGTATGTTTAGCTATACTAGGAAAATTTAGATGAATATTTTCTGATCATGATGCACTTTCCAGGAGGGCTGTAACAGTTAACCAAAGACTCTTTATTTGATTGATTGTTAGGCCATGTAAAATAAATTCTGTTTCTCAGATAATTGGGTCTAAAAAAGTGGCAAGGTAGGTAGGGTTTTTATTTTTTGTTTTTTGTTTTTCATCAAGAGTGCTCTTGTTATTCATGTAAGGCAAAGAAGTCGTCTGTTCTGCCCCCCCCCCCCTATTATTCATGTAAGGCAAAAATCTTATGGTGCCTCCCCCCCCCCCCCCCCCCCCCCCCCCCCTGTTTTTCTTCATAGAAAACTGTCTTCGAACCGTCACTCAAAATAATGGTACATGTACATTAAAATGTATGGCTTTCTCCTGTAAATAAGTTGATTTTTTTTTTTAAAGTAAAATAACCTTTTCCTTCTGAGAACAGGGAGTCGTAGCTCATCTGTCTGAATGGAAGAGGCTAATCAAATTTGATATACGAAGTATGACATGTTTTGATTGCCGTGAGTATTTAGTAGAATCGCGACAGAGACTCGACGGCTGTTTATACAGTATTTTAAACCCAGTTCAAATTAAATACGACCCCTCACTTCCTCGGATGGATCCGTTCATATGGTAAATTAAAATTTGGCCGATAGCGTATATATTCGGAAGTCAAGTCTGGATGAAGCTGAATATTTAGAAATCGAATGAAGTGTTTAGCATTAACCACCGTCTGATAAAATAATGTACACGGCCCGGGTACAAATACATTCTTTTATTCATAGATTTAAGGATTTAACTACGTTTCTCTTGCGTTCGTCGGCGGTCCTTGCTTATACTTTTTACAATGTGAATGTCATTATTAATAGATTCGGAAGTATTACAATGGACACTTGCTATTGTTCGGCATATGTATTCACATATGCTGTGGAGATCAATAAAGAAAACTATACGAACGTTTTAATACATGTAATACTCGAAACACACGAATAGCCAGTCGTCCAAGTGTCCGCGGCACGTTTTTAGTATATCCTATACAATTCCCTTTAAACGACGTGTGGATAAAGTCTTTACCCGTTACGTAAATATGGAACGCGCCGTGATTTATACGGTCTTTTAAAAGTATTTATTCATCGAGTACAGTTTTGACGATTTTAAAGGACAATAAACATGTTCAATGAAATAAATGGATATTTCGTTTTTAATCGACAATTGAGGATGAGACACGGCGTATTTTTTTTCTGAAGTTGCAATAAAAACGTCTCGTCGACGGCAAATTATAGCGCGCGGCGGTGTCTGAGAAACATAGATTTTATTTTACATGGCCTTAGTTTATATGTATATTTCATGATTGTTAATTTATATGACTTTGTATATTTCAGGGAGGGGATCAGCAGACAAAGAAAGTCAATCTAGATTCCAACTCACTACATCCCTTTATAAGGTTTGTTTTTATGCCATTGTATAGAAAAAATTTTGGATATTTTTGTTCTTTGCCTTGTCTTTTATTACTTTGCTCATTACTTATAGATTGTACATGATAGACCTCCATCAAGATTTTGCGGAGTGGAAGAAAGGTCACTTCTTTCATTTATTGTTGATTCAGACACATGTACATGTATATGCATAGTTTAACATTCTCTAAACGAAAATTTTTGTCACCTCATTGTTAATTAGAGAGCATTGTATACACTATTGATATGTCTGTTTATCCTCAAAGCTCAGAATTCAAATAACTTGATTAACATGTAAATGAATAGTGATAAGCCTAATGCTTTAAGGTCAAGGTCACATATTAATTTAAATGAATAGTGATAGGCCTAATGCTTTAAGGTCAAGGTCACCTATTTATGGCCAAACAGACAACAGGCAACAAATGTATGCATGAACAGCATGGTTCTTATTGCTTATTTAACCAAACAGATATTTTTCTACTTTTCAGGAAGTCTGTGGAAATTGTAAAAGAAAGATTTGATGATTACGCTGTCAAAAAGCAAGATTTCATGGGAAATGAAGAAAGACAGAAAAAAGTACTAGCACTGATTCCTGATGAAAATATCCTTTCTTGTGCACTGAGAATTTTATCATACATTAATTTCCTACTTTTCTATATAATTAATATTTTGCAAAAATCACTGGTGAAAAACTTTCAATTGTACATACATGTATTTAATATCATGATTTTGAATTTCTAGAGTCTTATTCAGTGTACAGATGGTCTAATTATCCCTCATTACCCAAGTTTTCAAAATCATCCTCAAGATTTGAAAATATACATGTATGTATTTTGATCAGGCATTATTGAAGCTCAGGGAACTTCAGTTGTCAAAATGTCAAGTCATCAAATTGGCCATTTAAAGGGAAATAATTGTGGATAACCTTAACGATGTATATTTGATTTCTTGATTTCAAATAGACTTTTCTTTGCCACTGGAGATAAGACAACTGGGAATTTTGATCCACAAATTCTACATGTACATGTATATGGAGACAAATTCTTTAACAAATAAGTACTCTTAAGACAACAGCTTGAAGGGGTCTTCAAAACTGGCGACTCGACTAAAATGGTATGGAGTGTAATTAAACGACACATTGATACTTTACTATTTGGGGAGAAAAGTAACAAGGTAAGCTATACTAATGTAATTCATTGTATTATCCGTAAAGGAAATTATAGGGATCTATGTCTGTCCGTCTGTGTGTTTCATAGTCACACTTTAGAAACAATAATTGCTATTGAAAATCTGATCTCTATAGTGTCAAATGATTTGAAATTCATGAAGTCTTTTGCTGAATCCTTGAGTTTGCTTAATTGTTTCAAAAGAATGAAATTCGCTTATTCAATCATAATTACTTATTCCTTTTAGTTATGAAATGTAAGCTTTTGAATTTTGTTCAAGAAATGAATTGATTGATATTGAGTCTTCGCAGAATTTAGAGTTATTTCCAATTTTAGACGGCATATGATGTAAAACCATTATGACATCATCAAAATGGTACATGTATGGTTATATGGATTTTATACCCTTTTGGACCGTTCTTGTAGAATTTGATGATGCCACCATTAGACTACGTCAGATACCGTCCCAAACGGGAAGTAACTCTGTTTTTGGAAATAGCAAATATCTATGATATGATAAAGATATTATGTTGCCATAGGACAAGAAAGATATGCGTATACATGTATGATGAGGAATGTTTATAAATAAAACACAAAGCTTCAGTGCACTTTTATCATGTACATGTATGAGTTATTATTCCTTTCAGCAGAGAGAGTTCAAGATTTCCAAGCATCTTACAGAAGAGATTATGTTGCAGTACAGTTACCCGAGACTGGATGTTAACGTCAGCAAAGGAGTTAATCACTTGTTAAAAAGCCCTTTCTGTATTCATCCAAAGACTGGTAAATATTTTCTAATGGTATCTTCTGGATATCCTGTGGTACCTTATTAGCTCTACTGGTCTCAGACCAGTCGAGCTTATGCGATCACTCTTCGTCCGGCGTCCGTCCGTCTGTCCGTCTGTCTGTCTGTCCGTCTGTCCGTAAACAATTCTTGTCCGGACAACTCCTCTGAAACTGTTAGAGATATAAACTTAATTCTTTTTGTATTTTACTTGGTCCATGGTCTAGTTGTGCACCTGACATTTAGTTTCAGTCCCTGACCCCCAGGGTCTTAGAAAATGGGCGTGGTCATTAAATTCTATGTAATTTTGTCCGGACAGCTCTTCTATGACTATAAATGATAGAGACATAATTCTTTTTGCAATATGATGGGTCTGTAGTCTAGTTGTGCACCTGATATTTTGTTTGAGCCAATGACCCTCAGGGTCTTAGAAAAGGGTGTGGCCATTTTCTTTTATATTATTCCATATAATCTTAATTATGCTTACAGCACTGACACTATAATTAATGGAGACTAAATTCTTTATGCAATATGATGGGTCTGTAATCTCGTTGTTCACCTGATATTTTGTTTGAGTCTCTGACCCCAAGGGTCTTAGAAAATGGGTGTGGTTGTTTTCCCTCTATTAAACTACATGTGATCTCATGATAGCTAATTTCCCAGAATTTATGGATAATAATTAATTTATTTTTTCCAAAATATTATCGGTTTGCAGTTTAGATGTCATTACAGTATTTTACTTGAGTCCCTGTTTCCTAGGATTATGGAAAATGGGTATATGGCTATTTTCTCTTACCCTTTCTACATGCATTAAGAGTACATAAGTGACAGAAATTAACTATAAATAAACAAAGATATTGCCATTTTACAATATTATCATAGATGAGTCTGTAATTAAGTTTTTCTCATATTTTATTTGGGATCTGACCCAGGATTTTATCTTCAGTTCTATAGAAACGCTAAGGGATAGTTTCAGAATTTCCTCTGATCAATCAATCAATATGAAAATCTTTTCTATAGTGTTTATATAGTACAAGAAAGATATCAAATTATCAAAATGCATGTATTTCTCACTAATTTTTTATTTTTTTAACATGTTTAAGGTGTAAGATTTTTGGGGAGAGTAGTGAGAATTTTTGTTGCAAGAGTAGAATTTCCTAAGTGATCACAGACTTGAGCTGTGCTTTCTGTTAAATGGGAACACCAGAATCACAAAGATTGATCAATTTATCAAATAAAATAGCAATAATGCATCCTTCACATTGCCAAATGAAAGGAATATTGTGCTTGTGTAAGTTTTTTTTTTGGGGGGGGGGGGGGGGGGGGAAGAGGGGGGAGGTAACTCTTACATCTTTCTTCTTATAAATTCCTCCACTGCTTGGAGTACCACCCCCAATGGGATGTAAAACTGTGTGGTTTGATGAAATTTTCATAATGTTTACATTAAAGCAAGTGACACATGTTTTAATAGTAGAAAATATAACAAGAGATGCCTTATAGGCATATCTACTATGTGTTAATCAAATTAAAAAAAAAAAAAAAATTCATTTGTAAAAGCCAACTCATACAAAAATATTTCAACCCAGGAAAACTTCTACCAAAATCTTCTTTTATTGCCATTTTACAATATTATCATAGATGACTCTGAAATTTAGTTATCCTCATATTTTATTTGGGATCTGACCCAGGATTTTATCTTCAATTCTATAGAAACGCTAGGGGATAGTTTCGGAATTTCCTCTGATCAATCAATCAACTTGAAAATCTTTTCTATTATGTTTATACAGTGCAAGAAAGATCACAAACAATCAAAATTCATGTATTTCTTACTTATTTGTTAATTGTTTAAGGTGTAAGATTTTTGGAGAGAATAGTGAGACTTTTTGTTGCAAGAGTAGATTGTCCTAAGTGATCACGGACTTGAGCTGTGCTTTCTGATAAATGGAAACACCAGAATCACAAAGATTGATCATTTTATCAAATAAAATAGCAATAATGCATCCTTCACATTGCCAAATGAAAGGTGCTTGTGTAAGTTTTATTTTACAAAATTCCAAATTTAGTATTTATATAGAAATTAAATTTGTAACAGGAGAGGGAGAGATGTGACTGGACCGGGAATCGAACCCGAGATCTTCTGCTATCAGGGCAGACGCTCTTACCAACTGAGCTATCTTGGCACGATGCCGGTTCCTGCCACACTCCTCTCAACCAATTTTTCAGGTTTCCATGCACTGGAAACCTCACACAAAACTCCACTTCACCTTGAGTCATTTAGTTTGGCGCCAATTCTGTAACACTAGGAGAGGAAAAGATGTGACTGGACCGTGAATCGAACCCGAGACCTTCTGCTATCTTGGCAGACGCTATTACCAACTGAGCTATCTGGGTACGATACCTGTTCCTGCCATAAATTACTGGTTATAAACAAATGTTTCAGGCCTTTTTGTCAATTGGACCTCGAGTCATTTTGTCCTTTTACAATTTGACCAATCAAAAACATCATTTTAACCTCATGCAGATTTTAAAATATTTATGGAACACCCTTATTCTGAACTGGGATATATGGTAAAAATGTTTTCTATAGAGGATCAAATATTTCATTATAACCGGTATGTAAAAATAGTTTGTATTATATTTTAATAATTAGCTTCTGTCTACATTAATACCACATTCACCCTAAAAGCTCATGTTCTTCATTCAATATTCTATTTACATTGTTTTACATTTACTGAAAGAATAGCCTAAAACCTTTTTAGGTTTTAGAACAAAATGGCCGATACTTTTTTTCACTCGGTAGGCCACATGTCCTATTATATTTAATTTCAATCTGAAACTGTCTGATTACTTGATCTAAGTATTTTCACTGGTCAGTATAAGAAAGAAGGAAATATCTTTATAGAGTATCCAATGCAATACTATTTCAGCTCAAATGAGAGGTTATTTATGCCTTTAGTCTTAATTTTATCAATGGGCATATAGTGGTAGGTCTGTCTGTTCATCTGTTTATCCATCCGACTGTCAGTATATATTCCATTCAACTACATTCTGATGAAAGGGTATTAAAGATAATATATCTGTCATACATGTATATTGCATGTCTATGTATCATGAGAATGCTCATCTTTTGGAGCCAAATTTTTAACCTTTGACCCCATCCCTGACCTTTGACCCACATTTTTCGAAAAATAAAAACATCTGTGATTTTAGTTTTGATACATATGGTATGTTATATATACACATTTTTAGAAATTCTCTCACATTCTAGAGAAATCTAAGGCATGGTCCATTTGATATTCTTGGGGGGGGGGGGGGGGGGAAGACACCGTTTTTTTTGGAAAAAAATAATTTTGCGCTGAATTTTGATGAAAAAAAATTAATTAGAAATTGATGGATATGCATTGGCATGTGATTGTTGGTTCTCATAAAAAAAAACTTGATATATACATTTATCCCGCCTCTGGCAAATTTCTTGCAATCTGATTGGTCGAGAACCAAATATTATGTTGTATTATTTTACTAACAGGATATTATTTTGATATCCTGCTTCTACTAAGACCCTTTATGCTTTTGACGTCACCAAAATGCTTTAAAATATGTTGACGTAAGATACACAAACCAAAAGCGATTCAGCGGGATAAATTTGTTATACAGTGTTTTCAGGGGGGATACAGAAATATATTGGGTCGATGAAAAAATTGGTATTAGGCGAGGTGAAGCCGAGCATTCATTCTCTTGAGTGTATATGTACAAATCAACCAGGAGAGCTTCAGTCTCATCAGAGACTTCTGGTTGGTTTAAGGCCCTTGCCGATTTTTTTGGCAAACTTTTTTTTTCATCTCCATGCATCAGAGATTTTTAATGACATTGTAATATTACTGTATTTAAAGAGAGGTAACTCCAAAATGAAAACAAAATGAATCAGAAAAATGGTGCGCGTAGAGAGGGACCTTGAAATTAAGTCAAGGTTGTTTTGAGAAAAAGATGCACTTGTGGGAAAATTTTGCAAAAACAGTGACATTTCATGTTGTAGAGCATTCTGGCAGTCAGTAAAGTATTCTCAATGTTTGCATGATGTCACACAAAGGTTTAGTTAGAGATAAGCTCCGAGAAGTTCCAAAATGATTTGGGATTTAAACTCAGGGTTTATCAATGAGCAAATGTATGTAAATTGCTGCATATCTGGAATTTAATGTTTTTTGTTTAACAAGAACAAAACTACTGAATTTCATTGAAGGAACCATTGATGAATGACCTCTTAGCTCCTCAAACTCCAATATATTAGCAGAGTTGAAGAACGGGCTATCAAAATTTCGGCTTTTTCATAGGGTACAGTGATAAATCTAGAGACACATCCCCCTGTAAACATGGTGGAAATATGGTCCTGTCACCAGTCTAATGTCAAGAATGTGTAACCCTTGGATATTTTTGCATAAAAGCAGAATAAAGTGATAAGGTGCAACCTTAATATTTAAAGTTTTATTTTTTCACCAGGAAGAGTTTGTGTTCCTATTGACCCAGAAAATATAGATGATTTTGATCCTGGAGCAGTTCCCACCATAAGGTATGGATCTATTATTAAGGATTCAGATTCAGCTCCGTAATGGTTACATGAAACAAAATGCAATAAAGTGGTAAAGAAATGCATGAAACTTTTGAATTGCTGAGGATTCAAAGATTTTAGGACCTTTATGGTGTAACTGCTGTATCGTTTTTTATGATACATGTAAAATTTGAAAAAAAAATGCTTCATTGAAGAAATCAGGAAAATTACATATAAGATATATTTGGGGTACACTTCAGAGCTTGAAATTATTTATGTTTCCCACCAACAGACGGACACAAACATTTTGCTTTCGCATCCGCCCGTTTGTCCGCCTGTCTAGGCTATATGTCTTAAACAATATACCTGATCACTTTCCTATTTTACATGTAGTATGTCATTGCTCATGGCCAAAATGTTTCACATTAACTCCACTCAAGATCACGCGACCATTGTCAAGATCACCTAATTCTGATAATGTTTGTAGAGGGAGAGGGAGCCATCTCTTCATTTTTTTTTTCTCAAAAACAATTTTTTTTAAATTCTATTTTGTATTAAATTGCATTTACATGTACATTATGATTCTCTCAATTTATTTTCTGCAGCCAACTTCTAGAGGAGCTGAATGTAGCAGATGGAGCAGATGAAAGTGGCAAGAAACAGAAAGGTACGTGTACAAGTTGTTGGCTACAGTGTTCATTAGGAGACTTTAGACTTCTTTGCGTCATTACTTGGATTCTTTGCTTCAATGTCAAAACGGAAGGCAGAATGGAATAATGATGCAAAAAAGTGAATTGAACAAATGATGCAAAGAAGTGAATTGAACAAATGATGCAAAGAAGTGAATTGAAGTAACGAAGAAATGATGCAAAGATGTGAAGTGAAGAAATGATGCAAAGAAGTGAATTGAACAAAATTAATGATGTAAAGAAGTGAATTGAAGTAGCGAAGAAATGATGCAAAGAAGCGAAGAAATTATATGAAGAAGCGAAGAAGTTATCACTTCTTCTCATCTGGTGATAATTTCTTCGCTTCTTAGCATCATTTTTTTGCATCATTACTTACCTCTTTCACTTCATTACTCTGCTTCTTGGCCTGTTGGGCCAGAGAAGCAATGTCCCCTTATTAACACAGTACTTGGCACTTGTAAATAATGGTCCATGTCATGCATAATTGCATGCACAAAATCTCAAAATAAGATATTTGTAGTTACCTATATGTACAAATGTACACCAATGTTTTCTTGTCTTGTTGTATTGTCAAAAACAAAATTAAGTTTTATGCCCTTCCTTTTGAAACATAATTTCACATTTTCATAAATTAAGAATAAAAGCCAAAAGCGAATTTTTAGAATTTTCAATTTCTATAAAAGCTTACACCTTTACCAATTATCGGAACATACAAGAATAGGATTGAGCATAATTGTAAAATCCAGAATATGTCACTCTTCATTTTGATTTGTAGAGTATAAACGCACCTCTTTAAAAGAAAATATGGTGGTATTTGAGAAATTCCTAAAGCAATTAGAAGAATCATGGAGAGGGAAACTACTAGAACAGAGTGGTAAGTTACTTACAAAGTGGAATCCGTCTCCTCTTAAACTTCATTTCATCATGATATGTAGTGGCAGTATAGCTATGAGATACCATATACATGTATCAGAAAATTTAGGCACAATAGAAATTTTGGCTTTGTTTGCAAATGCAGAAAGTTTGCCAAAATTGAAAGCTCTTAATAAGGTTCAGAATAAATTTATCGAGAGATCCTTAAAGTTATTACCTTTGATATGTTCCTTGTAATGACCTCAATTGCAATATACATGTATATTCACCCTTGCTGACCATATCACAATTATATAATATAATCATTTCAATCTTTATTTTCGAATTGTCACCATGTCATATCTTTAGAAATGCATGTAGACGAGTGTGTATTGTGATCCGACATCTTTATTTTTCAGACAAGAAAATGGAATTTTGACATCCTTTAACATAACAGAATGGAGATTTCAGTGCTATGAATTATTTAATTCCTTGACTATAGAGGATTGTGTCTGCTGTCAACTTGGGCTCCCAGAAACAAAATTTAGGGTAGCATGTAAAAGGCAACTTGCCTTTCTGTTCATCTGCCCTGCTTAGAAGATCTATTGGCTTTGCAAGTGATACTAGTGATTAAATGTAGACCGATTTTATGTCACCTTCAACATAAATGGACATTATACATGTACATGTATATGATAGCATCCAACGTTTATTTTTATGCCCCTTCGTAGGTGGATCTAGAAATCTTTTCTGGGAAAGGAGAGGGGGGAGGGAGGGTTGCAGCACATCAAGGGAGGCCCAGTCTATGATTATTTTGAAAACAATTATACAGTCATGAAACATGAAAAAGAATCAGGAATATTCAAAGGGGTCCCCACTTCTAGATCAACACTTGCCCTTATTCGCAATTTGACAACCTCATAAGATTAACCATTTCACATTTTTGTTGTATTTGTTGTACATTGATACAATGTATATACATGTATTATCAACAAGTGCTTTGATATGTATATTTATATTATGACATGAATGAACCATTTCACATTTTTGTTGTATTTGTTGTACATTGATACAATGTATATACATGTATTATCAACAAGTGCTTTGATATGTATATTTATATTATGACATGAATGAAATACAATGATGAAAAAAATACCATGATTTTAAACGTTTTTGTTTGTTTTTATGTCTGTAAAATGCCAAGACACAAGGTGTCTAGCTCTGTCAGTCCGTATGTCTGGTCATTTAATGTATCGTGGCGCTTTCTGACTGTTGGTAGGATCCAGACTCTTACAGATTACCTGTAGATCTTCAAGCTTGCCAAAAAATACCAAAACAATAGAAAGAATCCTATGTTGGTCAAAGCTTTTTTGAATAACTTATGATTGCCTGGATATTCAGTTACTATTGGATTCCTAGATTTTATATGTAAAAGTGCCAGAGAATTAAGCTATATTTATGGCTGTCCAATTGAATTACTAAAAAATCATCTTTTGTACAAATTATAGTATTATTGTGTGGTGTTTGATGTAATGATGTGGTCTGGAGGCTGTGTTACTGTGGTCACTTTATCATCATCTTATTGGAGATATTTTCTCCAGTCTTGTTGAATTTAGAAGAAAAATGGCCTTTGCTATTAAGACTGTGAATATTCAAAAACTCTGGTAACTACATGAACAAGACCTTCTACATATTGTGAAGATTATATGTACAAGCGCTGCATGTTTTTCATGTTTGCTTAAGAAAATAATGAAGATCTCCAACAAGACCTAATGGCTATGACACCAAGACAACAAACCTCTTGATAACATTGAGTTCTTAAGCCTGTACAACAAATTATGTCCAAGGGTAACTGGACCTGACTTGGTTCATGCAATCATAATAACAATCACAAATGGTGTGGTCATCCAGATTACGTGTGCAGGTATCTCCCTATTGACTAGTACATGATATTGAATGTTCAGGCTGCATATAAAGCAAAGAACAAACAGTAACTGAACCTGACATAGTACAAACAGTCATCAAAACATAGCGATAACAAATGGAGTGGTTATCCAGAGTACTTGTGCAGATTCCTCCCTCTTAAATTGAACAATCATGGCGTCACATAAAGTAACCAGAAGTCTCTGACGAGACTATAGCTCTCCTGGTTGTTTTGTTTAATTCACTCATTGACAAGTGAATAAGATACATATACATAAATAACAATTTCCATTTTATTTTAAACCAAAGACCATAGCCAGCAGGCACTCTAACAAATTATAAGTAGCACAACAAAATAAGAAATCTATAGACTGCAACTAGAATATCACTCATATAGTTTTTAACATCCGAGATAAATGATTTCAAAAAATAATGCCATACCCATTTTTCAAGATCCTAGGGGTCAGGGGCTGCTAGCTCAGATGAAGAATCAATGACATAATAAGACTACAGATCCATTATATTGCATAACCAACTAAGTTTCCATCATTATTTAAATAGCTTTATAAGAGTTAAGAGCACTATATACGAGAAAATGACCACACCCATTTTCTAAGACCCTGGGAGTCAGGGGCTCATACAAAATATCAGGTGCACAACTAAACCACACATCCATCATACTGCAAAAAGAATTAAGTCTCCATCATTTATAGTGTCAAAGGAGTTGCGAGCACAAGATTACATAGAATTATATAGGAGAAAATGACCACACCCATTTTCTAAGACCCTGGGGGTCAAGGGCTCAAACAAAATATCAGGTGCACAACTAGACCACAGATCCATTATATTGCAAAAAGAATTAAGTCTCCATCATTTATAGTGTCAGAGGAGTTGCGAGCACAAGATTACATAGAGTTATATAGGAGAAAATGACCACGCCCATTTTCTAGGACCCTGGGGATCAGGGGCTCAAATAAAATGTCAGGTGCACAACTAGACAACAGACCCATCATATTGCAAAAAGAATTAAGTCTCCATCATTTATAGTGTCAAAGGAGTTGCGAGCACAAGATTACATAGAGTTATATAGGAGAAAATGACCCCGCCCATTTTCTAGGACCCTGGGGGTCAGGGGCTCAAACAAAATGTCAGGTGCACAACTAAACCACAGACCCATCATATTGCAAAAAGAATTAAGTCTCCATCATTTATAGTGTCAGAGGAGTTGTGAGCACAAGATTACATAGAGTTATATAGGAAAAAATGACCACGCCCATTTTCTAGGACGCTGGGGGTCAGGGGCTCAAACAAAATGTCAGGTGCACAACTAGACCACAGACCAAGTGTAATGCAAAAAGAGTTACATTTCTATCTCTTATAGTTTCAGAGGAGTTGCGAGCACAAGAATTGTTTACGGACGGACAGACAGACGGACGTACGGACGGACAGACAGACAGACGGACAGACGCCGGACGACGGGGTATCGCATAAGCTCGACTGGTCTATGACCAGTAGAGCTAAAAACCGAACCTCCTCGCACGAAAAGAAAATAGGACAAACAGACGGAGACAATGATACAAGCTCCACAGAAACAAGAAGGGCAACTTATCTAATAACCATCTCAATGCAAGTGCAGAATTTTAGAATGCATTGCAGATGGCACTGTTAAAACGCGCCGTATTATTTCCATATATCACATGAATCATGTAACATATCTAATACAAGTATAGTATCCAAGTAGGAAGGACCAAATAGGAAGCCCATTAAATCCCATCTCAATTTCTGTCTTAGTTGCGCACAGTTTTGTTGTTTGGCCAACGAATGACCAAAAATAATAATTAGAGCCACCCTTAACAAACTCGACAAAAGATCCGTAACAAAACACAATCTATGAGACTTTTTTTTAACAAATATGCACCATAATTGTCAGTTTCATTCTTGTGTTCTGATACCGATTTTCCATGTAAAAAGATATCTTAAATTTAAGGTCATGGTGGGTTCAGTTTGCAGGTTGGCTTGTTGTCTATCGAAATAATTAGTAAGATGTCCACACAAGCAAAACAGTAAAACACATGGGACCAAGCAACACAGATGAAAATGTATATCTAAACAAAAGGCGTATGAAAGACAGTCCGTGCTCTGCCGGTTTTAGCGAGCTCATGCATGTAATCATCCCAGGATTCTGACCGACATTCAGAGAAGACAGGTGGTCGAGGCACTTTCTTCTCTAAGGAGATTCGGACGGAGCTTGTTATGGAGTCCTGTTATCACAGTCAGAGTGGAATTGTTAAGAATGCACTGTATGCTGTAGATTGGTCAAGTACCAATCCAAGTGTCCGTCTTGTGGCAGCAGGATAATCTCCACGGTATGAAAGGCGTTTGAGGATTCTGACTCATTTTCGGTGGTAACTCTGTCTACCTTTGGTACATCTTATTAGCTCACCTCGACTAAGTTGAGTGAGCTTATGCTATACCCCCGTGCGTCCGTGTCCGCATCCGGTTAAGAAGTTTGGGGTAGTAGCTCAGTATTTTGCAAAGTACTGATGCTACAGAAACCAAACTTGCACAAGTGATTCATCTTGGGATGCAGAGGGGAACCCAAGTATCGGTGTAACCATATGGCCTCTCCCCCACAATAATTATGGAAATTGAGTATTTTGATCTTTAATTAATTTTCATTTATTTTGTTTCTGGGATATTTCCAATCGTCTAGGAGAAGATAACTCTAATTTCAAACGTTAACTTTACGATCACGTGCTAAATTGATGTAATAGAAATGATTGTCATTCCCGCCAGTGTGTAACCCTATGTCTGTCAATACGAGGTGTTCTTGGGTCAATTGACAGCAACAGAAACTATAATGGTTCGCCTGTCACCGGTCTGGGTGCAATAGACGAAATGGCGAGGATTTGTTCTAAGTTTAGGCAACTTTGTTTATACGTCTGAATTCCAATTTAGTCATGGATTTCGATGGCGATTTCCATATGATTGTGAAATATCCCATGCTCCTAATATATACTGTGCGCATGATTTTGTAAGACAGATTCATAAGATTCAACAGATTCATTCTCATACTGCTATAACCAACATGTAACTTTCGTATGTTAATAAACGGTAAAAATCTTACCAGGACTTTTTATTCCAAGTTACATCCTTGTACGCGAAACCAGGATTAAACAGCAGACAAGTGATGAACATTACACTGAAATTATGTAAACTTCAGGTAGGACACATTTACTTTTCTCGTGTGTATCCTCATTTTGATTGACCATGTAATTTTATCATTTTTGAATTTTTGATCTAGACAGATAGGTAAATTGATTAAGAGTTTTTTCTTCGCATTTTCAAGTAAATATGACTAACGTTGACGACAAAGTGACGTCTCACATGACGGGAATTAGTCAGGATTCCGGTTCAGGTAGTTCTCAGAGTTTAGGTTTGTCTCAGAGTAAAAGTTATAGTACCTTTGACTTTCGTGGAATTCCGGAAAATGGTGAAAAGGCTTTTAAATGGATTGCAAATCAGGATGCGATTTTTAGTCGTAAGGAACAAATGATTTCTTCCGGGTCCCGTTTATTCGGTATAACGCCGGAGAACAGGCGTGGAATCGGGGAGTTGGAAGGAATAGAAAGTTGGAACCTGTTTCTTTAAGATTTTTCGGGATGATGGTTTATTACATCCAAGAGGATACTTCGATACAATCCATATAATTGATTTCGTTAGGTGATGAGCGGTGAATAGCTCGGATTTTGGCGATGTAACGCCGATAAATGACACCAGACGGATTTCTGGGAACGTAAGAAGGTTCGTTCGTGTTTGTTGGATATACAACCCTGTCATTTGTATTTTGTGCGAGGTAAAGCGCACGTTTAATTTTCTGATTATATGATGAACATCGAAGTATTCATAATCTTGTGAAAGTAGTTTGCTGTCAGTTTGATGATCATACTTAAAAATGTTTTTTTTTTAAGAAAGGGAGGAATTGGTGATGATGAAGAAGTGGTCACTTAATGTCACATTTTTCTCTAAGAAGTCGAGGACGTTTAGAACATGAAAAACAAGTGGAGGCGTTGTATATAGTATAGAAATGTGTAACCCTAGTTTTGCATGTTTGTTTATGCATGAATTTATGAACAAAGATCGTGTTACAATAGAGCGTAAAATTATATTGACCTTTGTTGCCCTTTTCCCGGTGTTGGAGTTAATTTGACGGTCGTCCCATGATGCAGGTTTTTAGCATCAGCTGTTATTTGTTTTTATTTAGTTTACACGCAGACTATTGACATATACTGACGACGTCTTACAACAGTGAAAAGAGCTTCTTGTTTAAATATCGTTTTACTAAATCGTTTGATTTTTCATAAAAAAAATATTGCTTGCATTTTCAGTTAAAGAAACTTTAGTAAATATTAAGACGTGGAAAAAGAAATAAGTTTGGAACTTTCATTTATAAGATTTGACAGAGGTTTCTAAATTATTTTTGCAAAATTCAAAATTATGGTCAATTAGAGGTACAGAGAAAAGTCAGGTGTCGCTTAACTGCCATGAACAATTAATCTCAATATACGGCCTATACAGTGAAATAATGATGCAGACTATCAAGATAGATTTATTGCTGGGAGTGATATATACATTGCAGTGCTGAATAATAAACTTGTAAATAAGATTCCAGATATGCAGTTAACCCATGATCTTTTGTTAATACACCGCCTGCTGTGAAAAGGAGACGAAAGAGCGTGCAGGTCAATTCTTAGAGACACGTAAAATTAAGAAGACGAAGCCGAAGTAGAAACCCGAGTCTGTGACGTCAGGTGAACCTGTGCACGATGTTACCCGTGTGGCCGGATGTGTAACCAGCCCGTCACTACAACATACGAACATTTTTCGCTGATAATGGCAGAGTGAAATCTGTCATTGCGAAAAGAGGGACATGATCAATTTTGTACTTGTTGACCTTCCTAATAAGACGCTGAATGTATGAGAATATGAATACCCCGTCGTTTTTCTGGGTGCATGGCGTCATCCGGATTACGGGAAGATCTTGGTAACGTCACAAATGCCAAGATGCGTCAAAGGAGGTCGAGGATAAAGAAAAGACGAAATGGGTCCGGACGAAGAAGACGAGACCGTGATCCTAAGACGAAAACGGAAGAAGAAACCGATGATGATCGCGCGATGATTAACAATTTCACGATGACATCGAGGTCTAATTTATTCGTTTTACTCCTCGGAGGTTATTCAGTTCACGAAGAAGGACCAGACACGATTTATAGATGGAGAAGAACCAAAGAAAATGATGTCATACCATGAGGATGGCCATAAGAAGAATAAATGAATCCGTGTGTTGTGTTATTTAGTGAAAAAGCAGAGTAAATGTGTTATGCTTATAATGTCATATGTTATAATAATATTGCAATTATTGATGAAAAGTCATTGATGTTTGATGCATGAATTTGTACAGTAATACGATGGTATTTGATTCTATGATGCAATTGGCCTTGGAAATGTGTTTCTTTTACAGGTTATGAACATTTTGATCGAACTTTTATCATAATGAAAATGACCGGGTCACTCCTGATGAACAGTGGAACTGAATGTAATGCCTTTTATTGCATGTGATTTTTATTAGTTTTTGATTGATATGTACCAAGTGATCCCGGTAGTAAAAAGATGTATGGTTCATTATTGTGGGGTCAAGGCCATACGTTTAGAAAATAACCAAGCATCACCGAAATTCAGTTTATGTTTTGATGAAAATGTCTATCAAATGTTTAGATGGATGTTAAGAAGTTCATCCAGGTTAAAGATTATTTGATTGAGTGTAAATCAAGGTCGCAAAAATCTTGGTTATTTTCTTAAGTGGGGGAGTATTGTAACCATATGGCCTCTCCCCCACAATAATTATGGAAATTGAGTATTTTGATCTTTAATTAATTTTCATTTATTTTGTTTCTGGGATATTTCCAATCGTCTAGGAGAAGATAACTCTAATTTCAAACGTTAACTTTACGATCACGTGCTAAATTGATGTAATAGAAATGATTGTCATTCCCGCCAGTGTGTAACCCTATGTCTGTCAATACGAGGTGTTCTTGGGTCAATTGACAGCAACAGAAACTATAATGGTTCGCCTGTCACCGGTCTGGGTGCAATAGACGAAATGGCGAGGATTTGTTCTAAGTTTAGGCAACTTTGTTTATACGTCTGAATTCCAATTTAGTCATGGATTTCGATGGCGATTTCCATATGATTGTGAAATATCCCATGCTCCTAATATATACTGTGCGCATGATTTTGTAAGACAGATTCATAAGATTCAACAGATTCATTCTCATACTGCTATAACCAACATGTAACTTTCGTATGTTAATAAACGGTAAAACTTTACCAGGACTTAATTTTTATTCAGAGTTACAAAATGACTAAGTAAAATACACAACGCGAAGTACAGGATTTGTAGGCCGAGAGGCTTACAATCGGATCCTTCATTTGACCTACATTTTCCGCTTGAGTGACTTGGTTAAGAAGTTTGGGGTAGCTCAGTATCTGACAAAGTACTGATGCCACAGTAACCAAACTATCTTGGCATGCTGAGATGAACCCATGCATCGGACGCAGCATCTGACCTACTTTTTCCACATGAGTAATTTTCTTTAAAAAGCCAATATTGAGCAAAGTATAAATGCTACATGTACCAAACTTGCATATCGGATGTATCTTTGATCAAACTTTCATAAAATGACCTTGAACTACTTTTTCCGCTTGAATGATTTTGCCTTTAAAAGCCAATATTGAGCAAAGTATAAGTGCTACATGTACCAATCTCGCATATTGGATGTATCTTTGATCAAACTTTCATAAAATGACCTTGAACTACTTTTTCCGCTTGAATGATTTTGCCTTTAAAAACAAAAATACATGTACTTAGAAATATGTTTAAATTGAATTTGCTGCCACAAGGTGAGCTTCGTAATCTGTAATTACCTATGTTTTTGTTATGTCATCATAAAAAGCAGGTACGATACTGTTGCTTCTATAGGTCCGAATTTCAAAAGAAGCTCACAGTAATTTTGTAAAGTTTCTAGAAAGCCTTAACTAGTATATGAAAGCGGAAACCAGGATATCACAGTTTCTTGGTAAACTTTCTACAATGAAAGTCCAAAACATAAGTTGCTCCAAATATCGGATGAGCTGTGATATGTAAATAACATACAATGTAATTATAAAGGTAGTCTAGGAACATCAATAATTTACCAGTCATCTCTTTTTTGAAACTCATTCATATGAATCTCTCCGTTAACAATTTTGATATTTAAGTCCAAAAAAGGACATGCGTATCTATAACTTTATTTCTGGCACAAAACAAAGATTTTTCTGATTCTGTCATATTGTGTTTTATTTTTAGTTCAGCAACATGTATCACAAGCTCTAGGTATACACTTGAAAGTTTTACACTATGCTTTATGCTTAGAAGATCAACAAGTCTTAAAATAGCAATGATGCAATATATAGACTATTTTTAGATCTTATGCAAGAAAATAAAAATTTCAAATTTTAGGCCAACAAAAATGAAATAATTGGTGGCCTCAGCAAATTGATGCAATGTAAAGCAGAAATTCTGTATTTGATGTTATAATTCTAACAAATATTGCAAAAACTGAAAACCAAAATTTAAAATCATGTTTCAAAATTAGTTCAATGTAATAATAATCAGAAAGACTGTGGTAGTGCAGTAAAACTTAACTCCAGTAAATTGACAAGCGACTTGGTTACTTTTTGTACTCAGTCTTTGAAAGCTATTTGTAGATTGCATAGCTGATTTTTTTTTTCTTTTTTTTTTTCGGTTTGACGTTCAATATAAAAGAAACAAAAGAGAATTCTTCACATTCCAGTCTATCATCAGAATAAAAGGTTTAAGTAGAAATTTCATGGTTTGTGTTCAATAAAAATAAGCAAGAACAAAAGAAAAACATGATAAACATTAATATGTATCACTCAAAAGAATAATTGTTATGTAATGAAATGACGTTGGATAATATATATGTACTTGGGCCATAGTAATGAAATATTTTGTTATACATCATTGGGCTTTTTTTTTTCTTTTTTCATTTTGGAAAAATTGTAAAGAAAAAGTACCCCAAAAAAATCCATTCCAAACGTATCAAAACTTCATTTCAAATCAAACTCAAATCAAACTGTACCTCCGTAAATCATCCAGAATACAATTAAATGCATATCGTAACAAATATCAGTGATTTTTCAAAAAATAAAGTTAGAATAATCCACCTAAAAAAGATTTCCTTCCTTTTTAAGTAAATCAGTCTTTGTTTTTTCTGATAAGACCAATTTTTATCCACATATTAAAAGTTTATGTATTTTCCAGCAAAAAAAGTTTTGGACATAAAACAAAATATTTAATTACCACGGCCTTACATTAACAAATCAAATTTTAGTTTAAGCCGAAGTGGGATGAAACAAAAGAGGCCAACTAATATAATTAAGCATCATATAAATTCGGTTCACGTACATTGTTTACCGTCACAAATCATTATAAATGGATATCAATCTTTGATTTACGCTTTAAAGACGTAGATTTTCAAGTATCCCACTTTTGACAACCATTTTTCACGATTTTTACTTGGCAAATAATTTCTTCAGAAACTTGATAGTTTTAAAGCCATAATCCTTCCAGTTTACTTCCATTGCATAGTTGAAGCTTATATATGGGAAAAACAAGAATTCAAATAATGAGAAATTCATATGAAATATAAAAATATGATTTCAGTCAATAGTAAAGGTCTCAGATCATCAGTATATACAATGAGTTGTATGTCACTGGGATGGTATAGCATTGGGCAAGTAGTTCCTTTGAGATTCATAAATTCAATGTATTACTGAAAATTTATTGAAAACTCAATTGAAATCAATCATACCTAAGTTTTGTTAAATAATACCATTATGTTAATTTTTCTAAAAGTTTTAAAAGTTCTGTTTTGAAAGTTTAAGTTTCAAATTTTGCATTTTACTTTTCAAAATGTGAATGTTTAAGTCAATGTAAAATACAAAAAAATTTGTGCCGTAATTATTATGAATGAACTAGAGATGAATGTCAAAACTCCAGGGTGCTAACTAGGCTCTATCATGCAAACAACTGACTTAAGATTACAAATCTCATTCATACTGTATACGTATGGACCATGGTTTTTATGGCCGCATTCACAATTTGATTAAAATCATACTTTTTTCTGTAATACTACACTGTAAAAGAAGCTGAATGCATTTCAAGGGTGAGTAATTTAGCTTTCCTGAATTGACCAATCACGTTTTACTACCTACCACAAGTTGACCAATCAGATATTGACTTCCATATTAGAAAATGATTGATCTTGAACATTCAGATAATTTTTGCAGTTTAGCATCAATATAGAAAATTTCTGATTTTAATTAAATTGAGCTCATTCAAAATTTTGCATGTAAAAGATAATAGCAGATCATTTTTAACCCTTTCATCCATGATTATACAAAGCAAAAAATACTTTTTTTTTCTCTTGTATACACAATTCGATACATTGAAATGTACAACTATATATCAATAAACTCCATAATGATTCAACCAAAGCAAAGAGGGTCTATGAACTTTTATATCCGGATCAGGTTTTCTCTTTTATGCTTCATAATGCGGCTTCCAGTACTGGTACAAGTGGTAGTTTCACAGGTTAATGATTCTGAATTTAAAGCTTCTTTCACTTTATTATCCCAACTATTTCACAGTGAGATTTTTTATCTTTAAATGTATCTTAGTGCATGGCTATACGTGTATTTTGAATGCTCCATGCAGTCTATGAATATTCTCGATCAGTAAAAAGAATTTTTTTTCTTAAAATAAGAGTGAAACAAATTGTGAATCAACAATGAAAATATAAATGGCTAAAAGAATAAAACATAAATAGCCTAAGAAATCAGAAATCATTTTTACCCCCAAAACTGTGGATAAAAATTCTAATACTTTAAATGGATAGGATTAATAACAAAAAATACTGATGCATTTATTGTAATTAACAAAAAAAAACCCAACCAATTAAACATTTGTAGATTGAAATGTCACATCTATAGACATATCATTTATTCACTTTTCTTTTTAAAAAATTTAACCCAAGAAATAATTCTCTTGTATCATTCTTAAAAATCCCGCCTTTTCAATATAAAGAGTTATCTCCCATTCGGACAGTATCTGATATAAACTAACTGTGACGTCATCAAATTCCATGGAAACCAGTGTTTAACTTGGAGAAATATGCTTCAAACTGGATGCATCATATTCCATTACGTCATAAGGCACTTACGTCAGATATCATCCCAAATGGGAGGTAACTCTGTATCTCGAAAATATGGAATTAAAATCTGTGCAATAAAGACACTAATTATATTTGACTATCATAATTGCATGCAATATATATATCATCTAAGTCTAATGTACATTTTTTTAAAAATACTGTAAACGCGGAAGTTTTCGCGTTGGGCAACTTTCCTATACTTAACGTATTAAGGGATTTCGAGAAAAATTTCCTCTAACATCTGGATGATATTATCACGAAATGTTCCCCCACCGAAAATATATTTACCATGTTAACAGTACATGGCTTCATTGGAGTTCTTTTCCAGGTCAAGACAAATATAGTAGTACAAAAATCTGACAACATCAAAGCAGACCATTTTAAAATCATACACATCAGATGGTTTTCATTATTTCTTGAATTTCAAACTTTTTTAAAAGCTATTGAAAAGTTAAATATATTAGCCATATTTGTAAAACTGAAAATTCAAATTTAAAAACTGAAGAATAAAACCAACAAGAAAAAAAAAATCCCAAAACTTTGAAAAAGAAAATTTCCCATCTTAGATATCAATTTCTATCGATCAGAGAAAAAATATACAAGCAAGCAGCTCTAAACATACTGTACCTTATAATCTGTTCTACAATGTCGTTAAATACTTTTAGAGTCACAGGGACAAAAACTAAACAGAAAACTAGGTTACAATGTAAATAAAGGATAATTCATCCAATCATACTAATGTTTCATTTCTTATACTCTTGACTTTGAAATAAAAAATGTTAAATTATAAAAATACAGGTAGCAATGCAATTTTGATAACAAGTTTAACCTCCGTCAATGCTGCTGTTTGTAAAAGCGAGATTCAAGAAAATTCGGAAAAGATAAAAAAGATGGTGTATCATGAAATGAAACAATAATATGTTTGGTTGTAGATTTTTCTTTGTGCTACACGGAGATTAAATACTGTAATTGAGCTATAATACATAATATAAATGACGCAATGTGTATGAAATGTACAAACAATTACCGCAAAGGTTAATTATGGCACAGAGAAATAAAAATACATTTGTGCTATACAAGGGTCATACATTTAAGTTATAAATGAAAAAAAAGAAATTTTAAAGCTGAGAAAGACTAAAAATTTGAATGAATCGCAAAAAAAAAAAGAGTGAACACAGTTGAAATGATAAGGAACGTCTCCCTTCGACACTACAAAATGATAATAATAGCAAAATTTGTCAAATACAAATCATTACAAAAAATTGGAGAATTTTATCATGAAAGCTGTTGTTTGTTGTAGAATGCATTATAAGCATCTAATTAAGTATCAAAGCGATTGAATACTTTCTACACTTCACATTGCTTATACATACAAAAAGCATTATCAAAAAATCTTGGTCTATTTCAATAAAAGTACCCTCCATTTGTTGATCTTTGGTTTTTACCTGGAATTCATACACAAACAACATTCTAACTCTTATAATATCACAGATGGAGGTCATCAAAATTCAAAATTGTCCAATCAAAACACATTCAGTATCACATTTAAACCAACCAATCAGATAAGGGCAAAATCCATTGTTCATTTCTGATTGGTTGATTTTAAATGCCATTATCACTGGCCAATGAAATGTAATACAAGTTTACTGGGAATCTCTCCAGACAAAATCATTGAAGAATATCTGGATCTTTCTCTTTCCAACAATAGATATACTCCATGAAAATATTAATTCCTCTTTTTACTTGGAGAGACTTCGACGCAAAGTACAATACATTTGGTATCACATGAGACCTCTTTCATATCCACCATTTGGCCTTGTCTTATTTCACTAGCATAACCGTTATCTCTGAAATATCGTGATCTCCAACCCTGGCAATCTCTATCCCTCATTCTATTTCCTGTACTATCTGATCCATGCCAGATTTTCTTCTCAGGCCTGAAAAATGAAAAATAACAAAAATATAATTGAAAAATAGTTGCCAGAGTCACCTAATGCTCGACTGCATAGCATAATATCTCTCATGACAGCCAATTTATTTAAACTCCCTTTCTCAGGCAACAACATATATCTCATCATAAATCACTGAAGCAGAAAAAGTAGGTCAAGGTCAGATTTCAATAGTCAAACCCAAAATGCATCCAATATGCAAGTCTGGTGCATGTAGCACTTATAGTTAGCTCAATATTGCCAATTTAAAGCAAAATCACTGAAGCGGAAAAAGTAGGTCAAGGTCATATTTCAATAGTCTAACCCAAGATGCATCCAATATGCAAGTCTGGTGCATGTAGCACTTATACTTTTCTCAATATTGGCTTTTAAAGGTAAAATAATTCAAGCGGAAAAAGTAGGTCAAGGTCATTTTATGAAAGTTTGATCAGAGATACATCCAATATGCAAGTTTGGTACATGTAGCACTTATACTTTGCTCAATATTGGCTTTGAAAGGCAAAATCATTCAAGCGGAAAAAAGTAGGTCAAGGTCATTTTTTGAAAGTTTGATCAAAGATACATCAAATATGTAAGTTTGGTTCATGTAGCACTTATACTTTGCTCAATATTGGCTTTTAAAGGCAAAATCATTCAAGCGGAAAAAAGTAGGTCAAGGTCATTTTATGAAAGTTTGATCAAAGATACATCCAATATGCAAGTTTGGTACATGTAGCACTTATACTTTGCTCAATATTGGCTTTTAAAGGCAAAATCATTCAAGCAGAAAAAAGTAGGTCAAGGTCATTTTTTGAAAGTTTGATCAAATATACATCAAATATGTAAGTTTGGTTCATGTAGCACTTATACTTTGCTCAATATTGGCTTTGAAAGGCAAAATCATTCAAGCGGAAAAAAGTAGGTCAAGGTCATTTTATGAAAGTTTGATCAAAGATACATCCAATATGCAAGTTTGGTACATGTAGCACTTATACTTTGCTCAATATTGGCTTTTAAAGGTAAAATCATTCAAGCGGAAAAAAGTAGGTCAAGGTCATTTTATGAAAGTTTGATCAAAGATACATCCAATATGCAAGTTTGGTACATGTAGCACTTATACTTTGCTCAATATTGGCTTTTAAAGGCAAAATCATTCAAGCGGAAAAAAGTAGGTCAAGGTCATTTTTTGAAAGTTTGATCAAAGATACATCAAATATGTAAGTTTGGTACATGTAGCACTTATACTTTGCTCAATATTGGCTTTTAAAGACTTTATTGCTATCTTAACATTTACCTTATCATCTCAACATTTGCCTTATCATTTGAAATAATTTTAAAAATCCCAACCCCAGGGGCTATATCCTCATCTGGATATATTAAATGATGTATAATTAAACATTTGCAACAAAAAAAACCAACAGAATATGAATATAGGAAAGGTAAATGTGTAATCTTAACATTTACCTTATCATCTAGTTCGGACGACGCGGACGCGGACGCGGACGCCGGGGGTATTGCAATAGCTCTTTTGCACTAAAGTGCAGTCGAGCTAAAAAATGGAAAGTTTTAAAACCAACATTTTCAAGCATTAACACATGTTGGCAGCCATATTGTAGGGAAAACTAGTCAATTCACTTCTTAATACAGCCATTTTATGGTGAATATTTCATAAAAAAAGAATCATGAATCAGGTCTTTTTTAAGAATTTTTTTATTCTTACATGTACCCCTGTCACACCTAACTAGATAACGCAAACAGACAAGTAAAGGATAACATAATTTTCTATCCGTTGGTCTTCGTTGGTATCCGTTATTATTAATATGTTAGTCGTCCATTACTCGTCCGTTAAATCAGTTACTTGCCCGGCGATGTCCTTTGCTCAAAACTTTCCACTGGGAAGAACAAACTAGGGCGTCTGTTACTTATCCGTTGGTATCCATTTTGTCCATTACTCTTCTGTTTAATCTCCCATTGCTGTCTGGAAGGTGTCTGTTGATATCTGTTAGGTGTCCGTTGATGTCCAGTGGACTTGGATCATGAACTGACATCCATCAGACACAAAACGGACACCTAACGGACACCTAATGGAGACCAATGGATGAGTAATGGATGTCCGGTCATCTTCTGTATGTACAGTTTTTATTCGTTGCATTTCCATTTTATCCGTTGCTTCTCTGTTTCTCATACGGTGAAGTCTGTTACATGTCAGTTACTTTTTCGGTAGATCTCTCGTACATATCCATTCAATACTAATCTCAAGTAGAGGCATTATCGAATTTTTACAAACCAAAGGACTAAGCATTTCGGCAATTTTTTCATCCGTTAGACGTTCACTTTATCTGGTAAGGTGTGACACTACCACTACGTACCATTTTTGACTTCTTGTGACATCAACTCCATCGAATGAATACAGAGGCACACTGCTATTGTAAGCTCCGCCCGTTCGTAACATTTCCGCCCAAGAGCTGAACAATATCTGATTCTGAAACAAGGAAAGATTTCTTATAATAGAGTCATCTTTAATCTAAAGTAAAACTGAAATTTGAGAATCAATTATTCTAGCTAAACGATTGCTGATTTAAAGGTATAACACAGTTATAACATATTTAAATACACGCGGTAGTGTCTATTGATCCTTTACCTCCTTATAAACAAAATTATATGAAAATCAGGAAAAATCAGCAGTTTTTAACTAAAGATACGCACTAATGGCAATTGATCCCCCCACCTCTGGATCGGCACCTATCTACAGACCCCTTACCTTTTTATTAACAATAGGAACATTTCTGTCAGCTTGGTTGACAATGGAGTAGAGATTTTGATTTCTGGTCGAGAGGAAAGCTCTGAATGTACGTCCCCTCATTCCGTACATACTGGCCTGTCTATAACATTGATAATCTGCTCCGTTCAAACCACCCATCTGTCCTGTACGAGGGGAGTTCAATGCCATCATATATAGCTGAAAGTAGAAAAATTAACATTGATTTCTTTTATATAAATATTGATATATCTACTGTCACTGTCCCTTTACAAGTGGACATCAAGTTAAATGCCAACATATATAGCTACATGTAAGAGTGGAAAAGAATGTTAATTTCTTAAACATTTACATATATTTTCATATAAATCTGTACAAGGGGAATTCAAAGCCATCATATATAACTGAAATGTGGGGAAAAAAATGATTTTTTAAAATATTTACAAACCTATATTTTCATACAAGTCAAATGCAGATCAACTGATCTCAGTACAAATAAAATGCCTGCGGCGTAGGGGCAACATTTTGTCTTCAGGTGAAACAAATCATATACTGCCCTCATCCCCAGTCAATAAATATATATAATGCCATACTTACCCTTAGTGGTCACCGAGGGGTATACATTCTATCAATTCATATTAACCAATCAAAGAGTCAATAAATATGTAATATTAAGCCCTACTCACCCTTGGTTGGTCACTAAGGGTAATATATCAATTCATATCAACCAATCAAAGAGTCATTAAATGTACATAGTACCCTACTTACCCTTGGTTGGTCACCTAGGGGTATATCAATTCATATTAACCAATCAAAGAGTCATTAAATGTACATAGTACCCTACTTACCCTGGGTTGGTCACCGAGGGGTATATCAATTCCAGGGATAAGCTGTGGGCCGGGTTTGGGTGGAGGCTGAAGGTGAAAATTTATTCTCTCTTATAAATTCTTGAAATTATGTTTTATACCTTAAATTCATTAATATTTTCCTTTGGTGGTTTAATTAAGTTATTTTTTAAAAGAATTTGAAAGTGAAATTTGCTGTGCATCCCATAAACATAATTTTCTAAATAAAAATCATAATAAGCATAAATTTCATTTACAGAATTAGGAAAGAATACCTGTTCATACTTTACATAAAGGTAAAATACTTCTGGATTTATCATTTATAAGTTTATCAAAAAAAAAAAAATTCTATTCAAATTTGCTTCCATATGAATTGCAACAATATATTACACACTGATCAACTATCTACAAAAATTATTAATCAGAGCCCTAGCTGTTTCACAAAAACTCTTACGAAAATTTTAAGGAATTTTCGAAACATTTGAAGGCTTCCTTCATTAAATTAACGAAATTTAATAATATTTTGATTTAAAATTTATATTCTGTAAATGAAAATGATATAAAACATGATTCAATGTAAATGGAAATATTTTAAAACATTTCGTCAAAAGAAGAAAATTACGAAAAATCTTCAAAATGCTCGTACGAATTTTTGTGAAACAAGGTGCAGGCCTGAATTTATTTCAAACTTCGCATTATGAGTATTACCTCAGCTTAAAATTTACTTTAGGTCTTATCGATCCAAATTATTCTGCATGAAAACTTCCTTATTAATATGAAGAAAACCTCTCAATAAGGTCTCTTATAAAACTTATTGAGATATATATATACGTCAGTTGGAGAAAAAAATCTAAATGTGAGTAAATATTTAATTTTTAGGTCTTTGATACAAGTGAGACCAGATTTCTATGAAGACTAATATTAAACCCAGAGCTACTTAAAACCAACAGAAAATTAGAAATAAAGAAACCCAGGTATGACCAAGTAATGCTAGAGTACATGTATATAGACAAAAAACACGTTTGAGTTTTTAAATAAGGCTCACTTTCTTGCTTTGTCAACAGATGTTACGATTGTAAAGGGTCAAGGTCAGGGAAACAACCGAACCATTTTAGAAATTTTGAGGGTCAGAAAGTCAAACCATTTAAACTTTTTTTTTAATAAAAGAATTCAATTTTTTTCATTAAAAATGTCCAGTCCCAGGGAATGAAATTAATATGTTGACTGTAGATACCTTTTTAGTTTTAAACCTATCCCAATCAAAAAATTATAGTGAATACAGATGGAGCATTTTGCAAAATCTGTTGACAAAGCAAGAAAGTTCAATCTACAAAAACTCTACATATTACATTTTGAATCTTCAATTCTGAGGTTGTAAAGTTATGAACCAGTCGTATCATTTGAAAGAGATTAGCAAATACTAAGATCATCTAATTTTTAGTGTTTTCACCAATTTTCAGTGTTTTACTAAAACAAAACTCAGCAAGATTATATTAGTGAAACACTTATATAAAAATGACGGCAGCAATATTTGTACATTATGTAGGCTCTTAAACTATAAGAAAGGTCAAGGTCAAACCATGGTACCAAAAGAAAGGTCTTGCCCCATGGAGCAAACATACATGTATATGTATGAAATATGAAAGCCCATGCATTAACGTTATTCAAAAAAAAAAATTGAGCAAAGTTATAGATTCATATACACAGGTAGATTGACAGACAGAAAGACAGACTGAACAAAAATAATACAAACCCAAATCATAAAACTTAATGTATAAGCATTAAAAAATGTGGCATAAAATATGTAAAAACACAGTAAGCTTGTCTGAATCACTTTGTTATCATATCTTAATTCTAGCCAATAGCAGAGAGCAAAATTAGTGAAATACACAAACTAAGCAACCATCACCAAAGTCAATACTACATATATTATACAAACCAGAGTTCTTAATGGCTAAAAAGGAATTCATATAGAGGATTATAATTTGAATAAATATATACAGAGACGTGCATCATTTAGGTATAAGCAGTAATAATAACTAATGACTGTATACAGTCTTGGAAATCTCGTTATTCAAACAAATTTATGATAACATAAAACATATTACATCAGTACCATGGTTTACAACTGTATGCTTTATATTGCCCTCTATTTATTTTTTCACTTTTTTTTTCTATTTTTTCTGCACCTGATCTCAGGGCCTCTATTTTATTTTTTTCATATATTTTTTTGCACCTCAGATCTCAGGGCCTCTATTTTATTTTTTCATATATTTTTTTGCACCTCAGATCTCAGGGTCTCTATTTTATTTTTTCAATTTTTTTTGGCACCTGATCTCAGGGCCTCTATTCTATTTTTTCATTTTACTTATTTATTTATTTTTTGCACCTGATCTCAGGGCCTCTATTTTGTTTCTTCATTTTTTTGCACCTGATCTCAGAGCAAATAAACAGATGTTTTATAATGGCAACTCAGGGAGGAGAATTCAAGACTAATTATGATGCTGGGAAAAATGAGAGGATCAGGCAAATATTTGTACACATAATCAGGAACTGTTTCTAGACTGACGGAAGGAATGATTCATCTAAATGAAATCAGTATTTATGTGATAGAGTCATTTTTATATAATTATTATTTGACAATTTTCAGAATGTTAAAATGTATTAGAATTGTCATTTCAATATTCTCCCTGATTTGTCCAACATTTATTTTTCTATTCCATTTAGTCTATTTTGTCATGTGACCATTTCCCTTAATCTTTCAAGTGTTTTATTGTATTAGAAATATGTATGTCATGTGATTTATATTTCAAGGTTATTTAGATGCTTTGAAGTCATGTGACTTCAAAGAACTTTTTCTATTGGTTTTTAATTAAATTTTCAAGTCAGTCCATTCCAAGTTGATCAGCCATATTGATGTAAATTTTTGGTAGTTGTGCTATTTTCATATTTATGGACACAGGATCTATCAGAAGTCTCTGTAAGTTGATATTTCTACTTATACTTACCTTATATATTCATGTGATCACTTATTTTAAATGATTTGTGTATTGATCACATATTTATTACTGGAAAAGATTTTTAGTTAGTTTTCTTTGTTTGAGAATTATAGATCCACCATTATCAATGTGAGCTACTGATATTTATACAGCCTTAAGAGTTATGACAATTCTTTTGTGTTAAATACTTTTGCATTATTATATCCATTTTATATATTCATAATTTCCATATTAGTATTTGGAAGTGTTAGAATATTTTCTTAGGATTTTGTAATATTTATTTAGATACTGAAGGATCCTGACCCAGAGTCTAGTTTGACCTTGACCTTTGTTTGTCACTTTATACAGTGCCTTAGCCCATAGTTGGGTAAGAGTTATCTCTCTTTTATATGTACTTCCTGTTTTCAAAATGGCTGACTTGGAACTTTTATTTTTGTCATAATATCCTTAATTTCTAGCTTAATACTTATTCAATTGTTGAAAGTAATATTTTAGTATAACAATTATATATATCTGAAACCTTTCATTCACTTTTCTGTAATGTGAAATACATTTTGGTAATATTATTTCAATTTCATGTTTGAGTATTGTGAATTAGACCTATACTTATTGTAAGGTACATTTTGATATTGTACAGAGTATCTTATTATATTTAATGTGTTGTAGGGTACAACATGCATACATGCATGTGCAGTATGGAATAAATGATTGGACTAGGAAACATTGTCTTGATTATTCCGAACCACAGCTGTAATTTGATGCAACATAGTATGCACCCAAGTGACCGCTGCGACATTTAGAAATGTAATAGAATAGAATATTTTCCAACTTACCGCTGCAGTGGTTGGTGGGGGTAGAGGAACTCTTGGTCCAAGCTGTAAATAAAGCAAAACTTTTCCTTTACTAAATATCAATAACGGTAGAATCTGAGAAGTCAAGGTATTTCATTGATCTCTCATCTTCCTCCTTGGAAAGCCTTGTAGCTTTTGGCAGATTTGTACGTTTAGGCCTAAAAAGCTGAAACCACTGATATGACATACTTATACTTACGCAAGCCGTAACGCAGTAACTATAAATACATGTAGTAAGATTTTCAAAATTATACCTGCGCTATTATGGAAAATATGTGTGTAAAACCATCAATATATCATAATTTCTTTCTAAAATTGTTCTGTACCATCTTTTCCTGAAAATGCTGACAATGTCATATTTATCAATTTAATATGAATGGTTATACTTCCCAAATGATAAATTCTCTTTATACTGAAATTTAAGTATAATTTTATAGACAGAAAGTTCTAAATTGATGAAGAATAGACTAAGAAATCTTCCAATTTTTCTGAAAATTCTAGAAAATAATGATAGATTCTGTTTGATGATATTCAATGCCTTTAAACTGGATAAAAAGAGAAACACCAATATACATAGGTAGAGAAAAACATCAATTAATTTGTAGAGTAAAATTAATACAGAATTTATTTCAAACAGAGATAAATTATTGATTTTCAAATGGTTTGAAAGTGCATCACAGGATGTACTGATATTAGATTACTGGTGCATTTTGGGATGGAAGGTAACAGGTGCATTGTGGGAGTCAAAATGCAAATAGCAAAATTTGAAAAATTACATATAAAAGTTAAAACTGGGTTCAATGTTATAAGTGCAAACAGAATTGTGGCAGATAAAGGAAGGAAATAATACAGGAGAGTATTGACAAAATATGACAGAAATGATTATAAGATGCATATAACTGTGCAATAACCTGAATTTTGACCCCCCCCCCCCACCTCCTCTTTTCTTTAGTTTGGAAGTGAAGTGAAATTCAATGATCTATGAAATGTCAAAATTGAAAATAGAAAATTCTGACAGAGAACATCCAAAATTGAATAATAGCTGGAATGATATAAACCCACACAGAAAATGTTGCATTAAAGAGTGACAATCCTTAAATCTTAGGGAATTGACTTGACAGAATATTTACTCTTACTAATTAATTTTGCTTTTTTTGAAGATTGGAACACAAAAATGCTACACTTAGGATTTGTCAAACTGTTAAAAAGATTTGATTAAAGAATCAAAGTTTATTAATCGTAAATTAAGGTTTGAAGTATATAGTGATTAAGAGATAAAAGGGATTAAGGTGATTACATTGTATGACAAGTGATTGGCTCAGAAATCAATATAGATGGTAGGAATGAAAGATAATTTCAAAGGCATTTTTTCCTGTCTGTTTTCTTGAAAATCTAAAATTCCACCTTCAAACATTGCCTGAAATCTTTTCTTTCAATTTTTGAAAAATACATATCAAAATCCTGCTCGCTATCAAATTAATACAGGGAATGCTAAGTCTTGTCTCGCATTTGTGCAACTTTTGTCTTTAACTTGAGATAAAAAATATAAATGTAAATCAAGTACAAAGCTTATCCACTGCATTTTTTTTAAACAAAATTATACACAGTTTCATGGTTTTCTTCTAAAAATCTTCTTTCCTTCACCGTACTTTGAAAAGCCCTCATTGCGCAAAGGTATAAATGCATAAATCAAAGCTGCTGTGAAAAATAAGAAATATCTGCGAACAAAAAAAAATCATTTGAAGTTCAACACATTACATAATTTTACGTAATCTATATACCCCCCCCCTTTTTTTGGGGGGGTTTACTTCTTTATTTCTTTTTTTTTTCTTTTTGGACTCAGATCAAAATCGCAAAATCAAGACCTCTAATGAATAAATCTATGAATAAGAAGATAGATTATTTAAACAAAATTTGCATCAAATCTGAAGAAAAAAAATGTTTGGGTTACTGACATTCTCATCATCCCCTGCTATAGCTTTAGTTTGCTTTGAATCCCTATGGAATTCCAATATCTGCACTTAATATAAGGTAACATAACAAACGAGCTACTTTTTCCTCTATAATGTTCCCATTTTTCTTTTTAATCTACGAAAAAATGTACACTCACTTACAACCACTTCCAAATAAGCAAACTGCCACCAAATTCCATGTCACTTAGCATTATAGCATAAAAATTTGGATTACAATTTTTACTAAAAAAAATTTTTTTAGAGTGTTGAACTTCGAAATGAGTGTCATAAGCAAAACAAATTCATCAAGTTTGTGTTTATAATCAAGCACCTTATGAATTGTAAAAAAAAGATAGAATGTGTAGCTTCCCAACTTACCGGGACAAATCTAGTCTATAAAGGGGTAAAGATGGTAAAATATTTAATGAGACAAAATTCTATGTTACTTGTTGAAAAGAAATATTTCTAAACTGAATTAAATTACTACATCATATTAAAGTCCTTCTTGAATGAATAACATATCAAAATTGACTTACTATGACTAAAAATCTCAGTTTCAGAAAACATAAAATTCTGTATTATGGCCACAGTGAGTGAGTGAAGTTTATTCATTTTATGGATACATGTATTTGAGAGGTTAATCAATTCAGAGTATAAAATAACATGAATATGTTGTCATACTTAAATAGCAGAAAGAGTCTTGGAGAATGATTTTGTGAGGAGGAATATTTTTTTCAGATATAAAATATTTGAACAACATACAACCTCAAAGACCATTTTCCTTGTACTTAGAAACTAAAGAAACAACAAATATATGAAAGACAGTTTGCAGTAAACAATGTCAGTCAAAATTTGAGGAGGGAAAAAAATCAACAGTTCATTTTGCACATAGCTTACTTAAAGCAAGCATGTAAAAAAGGAAGCGAAAGAAAAATTACAACAAACTTTTCACCATATCTTACTTAAAGGATTTAATAAAATTTCAAAGGGAATAAATGAAAATGAACAAAATATTAAGGTAAACGACAAAAGTCAAAAATGAATTTTTTACCTTTCAACAAAACCATTAGCCTTGCTGCTTGTTATATATAAGTGCAACATATAATTATGAAGAAAAGAAAATTGACATCTCTAGTCCAAAATTTAGATAAAAGGAATAGTCTTTGACTAGCATCTGAGGTATAAAGTATAAGATAGACAAAGTAAAACTTTCATAATCTATAGACAACTCGTACATGTATTTCAGCCATGAACTTGAAGCATTCCTTAATTGTAAGTAAAATATACGTCTTTATAAAAGAAGAACTGTTCAAGAACAGGTATGTCGCCTGTCCATTGTTTGACCCTAAGTATGTGACCTTGACCTTTGAAAGTGACCTTGACCTATATTAGGTACTGAGATGATCATGCTTTACCATCCCTGCAAGTTTGAAAGGTGTCTGATGTATATCAAGTAAATCATAGCCAAATATGTGAAAGTATGACTACCAGACATTCGGACAGACGGATGCAGGACAAAATGATTCCTATACATCTCTCTTGCATTGCAGGCGAAATAAAAACTTTCTTTAATTTCTTGCATCTTATACAGGACCGGGTCCACCTTTGAACTCGGACCAAATAGAATGGATTCCTTGGTTCTCAGTCACTGTGGAATCTCTACTATTCTAACACCATAAAAACCTTTTTTTTTAAATCAATAATCACATAATTATCAGGTCTTTCTTTTTTTTTTTTGGAAAAAAGCATGTAGCTAAACAAGAAATAAGATGTCTGGATCAATCTTAAGCTTTGAGCTTTATTTTGCTGCTGTGGAAAAAGAAATTATTAATGTTATGCTAATGTGTAGAAATGCTGGTATACCAGTCAAGGCATTTGTCAAATTTTTAAACTCTAATTCTATCTTACAACTTATTTGAGATTCACTGAACAGAGAACCATGCAATTTTTTCTATTTGGCCTAATTCTTATCATTTTTATCGTCATTCATTATATTTCACAAGTAATCATACCTGTACTTCTTTAAATCCATTCCTAACACGGACGAACAGACTTTCCTCACGCAGGGCAAACGACATTGTACCAATCGGTAAGGTTCTAGCAAAGTCCTTCATGTCCTGTTCATTCTTGAATGTTACAACTCCCTAAAAATCAAAAATTTAATATAAGGGTGGAGAATTCTATTTAGGTGCAAGGAGCAAGGTTTGAAAACTTTGACCTCTCAACCTTCTGATATGCACTCTAGCAACCGATATATCCAATCTACATGCATACAATTTGCTCAACCAAAACCCTTTACATAACAAAAGACATGAAGCCACCCCCCACCCCCCTCTTCCCAATAATTTTGTCTGATGATATGCTTTTTAATGAATCTACCGATATCTATAGATAGCCAAATTATTACTTGAACTGAAAATTTGCCATTATCACCCAAAGGTCAAGTTTAAAGTTTAAAGTCTGAGGAATGGCCTTGAACTTTGACCTCAAAATTCTCACATTATACTTCACCCATGTTTAAAATATGAAAGCTGTTTGTGTAATTCTATAACAACTAAAATTTTCAATCATATGGGGACATTTACTGGATCTTGAACTATGAAGCATATAATTTATGTATATTGTTAACATTGCGGACAAGGAAATACCTACACCAGAATTAGAGGTTGATCCTCCAGATGAAACCATAGGACCTGGGGGGCCAGGAGGTCCCTGCGGGCCGGCAATCTTGGAAGGAGGCCCAGGTGGTCCTGGGAGCCCTCGAGGACCTTCAATACCAGGTCGGCCCTGAAATAAAATCAACAAATTAATTTAATTTCAGTATTATCTTCACATGTAAGAATGTGGAAAAATTCGATAATATATTCTATTTAAGAAATAACTAACTATCTTCCCTGGGTTTCACAGCTTGGTGATAATTTGATTGGTTCATGAGACTTGGGAAATTACTGGACAATAAACTATGGCTAGCTATTTGTTATTTCAATTCTAATATATTCTGATTATAGCAGATGACAAGTAGTGTTGCTGCAGTGGGTTTCAGAAAATGAAGGGTCTTCAGAAAATCAATTTTATACAAAATTCAAATTCAGAAACAAAACATCGCGATTATTAGTTTATAAGAAGCTGCACTTAGCGATCAAAAGTTACAAAAATTCCTAACATTTTTTTAAAGTATTTTGTAAAACAGGCACCTGCAGTCTGGAGGTCAAATTCTAGAATTTAGGTAATCTTGGAACTGGAATAATGTTTGATATGTGAAGAATGTAAAGGACTTAACATTCACAAAACTTCTTTTAAAAAAATTCTGAATAACACTCACATCTCTGCCTTGGAATCCAGGGCTTCCATCATTACCAGGCTCTCCTTTTTCACCTGTAAACAGAGAAAATCACTCATGTTCACTGTAAGATGATTTTTCTTCTTTCTTTTTGTTTTGTTTTTTTGTCCATCTGAACACTCACATACATGTATGCAGGTGGAAAACACACGTGCAGGTATTTCTTTTTTTTTTGTAAACTGAACACTTACATGTATATCATAGCAAGAAATAAATTTCACTCTGTATAAAAAAAAAACATGTACAAAGATTAGTACATAGTTTTTTACATGTACTTGTCACTTGAAAATACAAAGGGGCCTTCAGGTTTGATTTCTTAGTGTTGTTTTTGCCACACTAAGGCATTTTGAAAAATAAAATCTGCATAGGTTGCAAAGAAAAATCAGTCTTTAAGCAAACTCACTTTCAATGGGTCATGAGTTCAAACATTTTGCTGGGAAGCATTTTTAAAATAATGTACGTACATGTACAATACGTGTATCTTGTTTGGTCAGGAATGCATAATTTTTGCTACACATGTAAAAAAATCATTCCAAGGAATGCATGTGCAAAACATAGCGACACTCAGGAATCACTTTTATAGGGAGTGACATCCCAGTGTGACAGACAGACAGACAGTCAGACGGACAACAGACAAAGTGATCCCGAAGTGTCGCTATGATTTGAAGGCAACACAAAAATCAACAAATGCAAATCAATAGAAGATTCATAACTAAATGTAAAATAGTCTATATAATTTATCTATCATTTATTTTTCATGTGTGACGATTCAGGCATTGTTCCTCAGCCAGGTTAGCTCAGATGGTGAGAGTGTCTGCCAAGAAAGCAGAAGCAGGGTCTCCAATTCTGACTGTCATAATTTAATCAAATTGTAAATAGAGTGAACGTTTCTCACCTTTGATTCCTGATCCACCGGAAGCCGGTATTCCTGGCAGTCCTCTCTCACCTCTATCTCCCTATGTAAAAATACACATAATCAATGACATGAAAACTAAAGTGTTCCAATTCGTCACCTTCTTTAACAAAATTTCAAACCAACTTTAATACACAAGACATGTGTTTCGGTTAGTAAATGCTAATCAGTTGTACATGTACATTCCCTGTACTACATGTATGACACATACATGAACATGTACATGTATATAGAATGATAAAATAAAAATCATAATAATAACACTTCAAGAAAACTTTTTTCAGCCCAAGATTTCTATTTTATCTATATATCTCTCTCTCTATTTTTTGACCATTACTTTTTCATCATGTCCCACTTGTTCAATATCATAAGCGTTTCTTCGAAAATACTTCAAGAATACTATTTCAAACCAAACCATAATTGCTATGACAATTTTGCTTCAAGTCCACAAAATTACTTTGACATTTTCCCTTATCATATCCACCTTACCTTTACACCTTTGACAACTTCCCCACTTCCTCCTCCTGATCCCGGTAACCCAGGTTGGCCCGGCGGGCCGGCTTCTCCCTTCATTCCACGTAATCCGAATCCACGCTCGCCCTTTCTACCCCTGAATCCACGACGACCCTATATATAATATTTATATAGAGATTCTGGTAAGTCTATCAACTGACTGATCATATTTTTAAGAAAATACAGCATATATAATAAGGGGATTAACATACGCAAGATTACATAAGGGCAAAGCAAAGTCGACAAAATAAATTTTTGCGATTCCCCCCTGTAAAACACTGTATGACGAATTTATCCTGCCAATGGCTTTTAGTTTGCGAGTGTAACGTCAACAAATTTTAAAGCATCTCACTTCTGTCAACAGCTTAAAGCGGCTTAGTAGAAGCAGGATTGCTAAAACAATATCCTGTCAGTGACCTAATGCAATATAATATTTGGTTCTTCTCTGCCAATTAGATTGCAAAATCAAAGCACTAAAGGTACTGAGTGCGAATAGCCAGAATAATATCACTTATAATGTATGACAAAATATTGTGTTTTCAAAGTTATATTTGTTCCTGAACACCTTCGTTGGCCAGTTTATGGACGTATAAAGACAGAACTAAAATGCAAATGCATAATGTTGTCGTAATAAATTGAAAGATGAATTCTGACAGTGAACATGAAAATTAAATAACATCACATTAAATCTACCCCTCCCCCCCTAAAAAAATACAACAATCCAATATGACTATCGATTGATGATTCCATATACAAGGAAAGAAGATTTAATTTCTATGATCCCCACTCTCTCTTTAACTTTTCATGTTCAATGTTAGGTGTGTGCTAAGAATTTGAAGGAAAATTCACTTCTTTTTTAGTATATAAAACAATTGATGCATCGTTTCATAATCGTTAATAGCATATTTCATGATGGAAGTTCTTAATTTTTCAGTCGTATACAGATTTTATTTTGTGAAGCGGGGCAAAATAAGCCTACTTGGAGTTAGTTTTACGTTTCAATGATTCAACTTAATATCTTTATTGATAGCACCGTTTCATTTATATATTGTTCACTAACACAGATAATAACCTGGTAATGGAAAGGGGTTTCCAACACACAGTCTGTGTTCCTCTCAGTATATACAGATGCAATTTTTCATTAGGTCATGTACATAACACGACAGCTCGATTCATATAGATATAATTCATTGATTCAGACAGTGATCAGACTTTATACCGATCATGACGCTGATGCAGTCCCAAGGTACATGTAAACAGAGTAACATCGTTTATATATACTCAGTAGACGGGGCTCCCATGAGTGAAGAAATCAGGCAATCACTATGTGCTATTCGCACAAAAATTGCCAGAGGTGGGATTATACAATATACAATACATTATAATTGTATATGTGTCACTATACATGTAAGTGTATACATACAGGTATTCCGGGCATTCCGATGTCGCCTTTAGGTCCTCTGACACCACGTGGTCCGATCGGTCCCATCCTGCCTGGCTGTCCTGGAGCACCCGGGAGTCCATCTGCTCCATCAACACCTGGCTCACCTGGATCTCCCTGAAAAATAACCAGTCATTATCACTAAACGCACTATGCATTCAGTAACACAATCATGTCATCACAGTCAAATATCGATGTCACAATGAGCAATACATTTTGTACTATGGCTTCAGAAATAGACAATTTTCTCCAGAAATAGACAATTTTCACCAGAAATATTCTCCAGAAATAGACAATTTTCTTCAGTAATTGACAATTTTCTTCAGAAATAGACAATTTTCTTCAGAAATAGACAATTTTCTTCAGAAATAGACAATTTTCTTCAGAAATAGACAATTTTCTCCAGAAATAGACAAATAGACTCCAGAAATAGATAATTTTCTCCAGAAATAGACAATTTTCTCCAGAAAAAGACAATTTTCTCCAAAAATAGACAATTTTCTCCAAAAATAGACAATTTTCTTCAGAAATAGATGGTTTTCTCCAGAAATAGACAATTTTCTCCAGAAATAGACAATTTTCTCCAGAAATAGACAATTTTTTATTTTGTGTCTTATTTTCACTCACTGATGAATGCATTTCTAAAAATACCTTTCGACCTTGACCTCCTCCACCACCGCCTGACCCAGCCCCGTCAGCTCCAGGAGGACCGGGTGGACCTGGTTTGCCCTCTGGACCAGCAGGACCCATTGGACCCTCTCTACCAACTTGGCCTGCTGCACCTGCATCTCCTTTGGGTCCCTGTGTGAATTAAAATACTTCATTGTTCATGTAGATTTCATCTAAAAATATGTGTAAGATAGGATTAAGTAACTTGAATACTATGTTTCTACAGTATAAACACTTTTAGTTTAAATTTGGACTAAACTCTCTAGATACATGTATACTGTAGTATTACAATGTAACGTAAATTTAAATCTCTAATGCTGATGCACAGAGATAAGAAAATTTTGCAACTCTGCAGTATTATCAAAACAAATAGAGATTTTTGGTGCCATATTTTTGACACTATATTCATGACCTTGACAATGAAGGGGACCTTGACTTCTCTTCTTTTTGAATGTCAGTGCAACAGACATTTATTATACTGTGTGAAATATCATAGCACAAATCTTTATTGTACAAATTTGAATATCATAACCAACAAGGAAAAGACCTCCTCAGCCATTTCCATTTCATTTTTTTAAAATATACATGTAGTTCAATGAGCCCGGGTTTGCCTTGTGCCCCAGCATGCCCAGGTAAACCCACTTGTCCGCATAATGCATACATACTAAAACTAGATTGTTATTTCCTTTTATTTTTTGTTTATCGTGTCCATACAATTACACATTGACCTCACTCAAGATCTATATATATCTTACCCTGAGTCCAGTGAGCCCGGGCTCGCCTTGTGCCCCAGGTAAACCAACTTGGCCTGGTGGGCCCATTTCTCCTTGTTGACCTTCCAGACCATTATTTCCTCTCTCTCCCTTAGATCCTTGGGGTCCGGGCGGTCCCAGCGGTCCTTGCTTACCCATCAGACCTGGCTCTCCCTGTAATATTCAATGCGCAATATATATACATGTATAGCAATAAATACATTATAACATAAAATACTTCTTACATACATGTATACAAATTAGATCATAAATTTCCTTTCATCTTCTGAACAATAATTTCTGTTATCAATAAAATTTATGTATCAAGGGATCTTTTTGTTAAGAAAATGAAAACACATAATGTCATTGTTTACCTTTTCTCCCTGACCACCACATTTTCCTTCATCTCCTGATCCTTCTACCTCTCCAGCCCTACAGACCCCTGGAGGTCCAGCTGGTCCCTGTAGACCTGGTTCACCGGCTGGTCCTGCTTCTCCCATAGGTCCAGGCTCTCCTCGGGCACCAGGCAGACCGTTAAGACCCGGTGTACCAACTCCTGGTTCTCCTTTTTCACCCTAAAAAATAACATAACAAAAAGGATAAATATAAATTTGGGGGTTTTTTTATAGAAAAATTTTTTTCCTAATAAAAAATGATTATTTCAAATTAGCAAAAAAGGTTATAAATTTTGAGACAGTTCCTCGTACTACTAACTTTCAAACAGAACATTTACATTGATATAAAGCTACATCCATTATCAAGCTCAAAATTTTACAGTTTTTCAATTTGTAAAATAGTTAATAATATACACATTCAAATATAAATATTGAGATGGTCCCTCACCATTGCTCCTCTGAGTCCAGGAAGTCCAGCAGATCCCTCTTGTCCCGGCAGACCTGGAGAGCCCATGGCTCCTGGCTCACCCTGCTGGCCAGGGAGACCCATTCTCCCTTCATCTCCCTTAAAAAATAAAAATTCTGTAGAAGTCATAAAAGTACAGTGTTACAACATTAGTATATTCCCTCCTTTAACTACTTTAATGTAGCAATGAAATCTCTTTCTAAAACTAGTATCTGCAATTTTAAAATTTCTATAAATTCCTCTTAAAATTACATTACAGTCATATAAATCCTCCATTCACAACCTCCATGCATTATTTCTCCCCTGCAGCTATTACTCTTCTATCTTTTCTACTTTTTCTCCCAGTAACTCACCTTCTCTCCCGGTAGCTCACCTTTTCTCCAAGTAACAATGACTAACTCACCTTCTCTCCTTTTCTTCCTGTATCTCACTTTTTCTCAAGTGACTTAAGAAATGAATCTCATATTTCTACTGTTGATGAAGGTATCACCCGAGAAATTGGGTACGCGCATTGATGCAAAAGTTTTCTGTCCAATTTTTTCGGGTGATACCTGCAGAAAAATTAAGATTCATTTCTTATCATTTAATTATCATCTATTTATGGAAAACAGACTGTTTTCTTGGACCTAAAAACAATCAATTACCGCAATATATTTTGTAAGTCAGAGGGTTTCGCAGTGAGACGTCTGCCAAAACAAGTTATGACAGCCGCCATGATTCAAACAGCGAACGATCGTCTCTCTATATCTTTGGAATAAGGACCAGTTTGAGCAAATTCTACATGCACTGTTAATTTTTGAGTAAGTAGAAAAGAAATTGTACCCTGGAAATGATAAGCTAACATCAACAAATTGTATTTTCAGCAACGAGTTTATTCGTGTTTGAGGGAACTCCTGGTTCTAAAAATAGTGCTATAAATAGACTTCCGTGAAAAATTGTGTTGACCAATGTATCAACAAAATTTCTCAGCCAATCTGAATCTTCGTTTCTTGAAAATGACAATGGAAATTAAATGATTTACCTTTACTACTCTTTCTGCGTGTAAACTCACCATTTCTCCTTTTTCTACATGTAAAATCATCTCTTCTCCTTTTCTCCCTGTCAACTCAGCTTATCTCCCTTTTCTATCTGTAAATTCACCTTTTCTCCCTGTCAACTGAAATTTTCTCCTTTTAACCCTTTAAATCCACCTTTTCATCCTTTTACTACCAGTAAACTAATGCCTCCTCTCTGTCAACTCACCTTTTCTCCCTGTCAACTCACCTTTTCTCCTTTTTCACCCGTTAAATTCGCCTTTTCATTCTTCTTTTTCTCCAATAAATTCATCTATTTTCCTTTTTCCCCCCTACAAAATTACCTCTTCTCCCTGTAAACTCACCTTTTCTCCTTTCTCCCTTTAAACTCACCTTTTCTCCATGTTAACTCACCTTTTCTCCATGAAAACTCACCTCTTCTCCCTGTAAACTCACCTTTCTTCTCCCCCCCTTAAACTCACCTTTTATCCATGTAAACTCACCTTTTCTCTATGTAAACTCACTTTTATCCATGTAAACTCACCTTTTCTCCATGTAAACTCACCTTTTTCCCATTTAAACTCACCTTTTCTCCATGTAAACTCACCTTTTCTCCTTTTTCTCCCTGTGGACCCTGGGCTCCGGGCACTCCGTCTCTCCCACTGAATCCCCTCTCTCCCTTCGTACCTGGACTGCCTGGGAGGCCTGGTTTACCGTTAGCCCCGGGGACACCTGCCACACCCGGCTGGCCTTTTTCTCCGTTCCCTCCAGAACATCCATCACCAAATCCAGATCCCTCCTAATGGTTGATAAGTGTATACATGTACAGTAAAACACACGTTATAATTATTTGAAAACCTTTGTTGGAATGTAAATTCTACTTTGTTATAATATCATGGATTCCTTTTAACCAAGTTTGTCACATGTACTTTACTGTTCCTATATATTCTCTTGAAACTTTGAAAGTTTTCATATAAATTAATCATAAAGCAGAAATTCTATATTTTTTTTTTCCTGAAAGGGCAGCCTTATAAGAAAAGTTAAACCATCATCAAATACTACATGTGTTGACATAAAGCAACTTTAACAGAGCACTCCCACCTTCTACTTACATCATCTACAAAAATAGCTCCATCCCCTCTGGTAGGTCCTCTATCACAGGCTGGACCGGGCGGGCCCATTGGACCAGGTTGTCCGGGGGTACCAGGGGTTCCAGGTAAGCCCCTTGGGCCCACGGTGCCTGGATCTCCACTGATACCTTGAGGTCCCATGCGCCCAGGCTCTCCAAGTGCCCCTCTTTCTCCTTTTTCACCCTGTAAAATTCCCTTACTTTTATTTTTTTGTAAAATAAACCTTATTTTCTTTTTCTTTTACTTCTTAAGGTTAAATATGCACTTATCCAAAATTTTAGGACACTTTGATGATTTTCTTTTTCAGGCATGAAGTTGACAATTGTGTAAAGGATGTGATTCACTTTTATTAGATAATGGAAGAAATTTGTTTTTGCAGGAAAGCTGCATGATAACATCAAATATTTAAAAGAATTATGCCCATGTGCAATATCTTTTATACTGTCTTTTCCCTGAATTTTGCATCATTTAAGGAAAAAATTTCTTCGTTTATCTCGTATAAGAATGTTATACATTAGATACCTTGCTTTTTTGATGTTGACATTAAGCCTTTTAATTTCTTGAAAACAAGATTAAGAAATTAGCCACAATAAGCTTACCCTGTCTCCCTTCATGCCCTCTGGGCCCATAGCTCCAACTTCACCTTCTGATCCAGGCATTCCCTGAAATAAATATACATGGGATAGAATTGTGTTTTCTTAGGTGGAAGGAGGGCATTATATGGTATTTTTTTCTTTCTGCTTTACTTTGTTTTTTTCCTTCATTTGTTTGATTTTCAATTTTAATTCTTATTCCAATTATTTTTTGTTCTTGTTCAATTTGCTGTTAAGGAGAGTGAAATATAAGCTATGAAATAATTAAAATCTTATTCGAATATGACCAGGCTATTCAGTATTTTCGAAAACCAGAGTTACTTCCCCTTTGGGACGGTGTCTGAAGTAGACTAATTGTGACATCATCAAATTCTATGGAAACCATCCTAAAACTCTGGGAAATGACGGTAAAAAATTAACGTCACCATACCAATTTCATGACATCATAATGGTTTTACATCAGATACCGTCTCAAATGGGAAGTAACTCTGTATTCTTCAGAGACTGAATACCGTATAACCAGAAATTTTCGCGAGATACTAATTTTCGCTATATTCGCGAGTGATTTGGAATCGCGAAAAATTATACTCGCGAAAAATTGTGTTTCATAAGGTATAACATGAAGTGGTATATCAGATACATTTTATTCTATACATGTGTCATTCTTTAATTTCCTCAATAAAACGTAAAGAGAAGTGAAATGAGTGTATTCTCATGATATAACTAACTAAAACTTGAATAATTAAAGGTACAAAGGAGTAACATTATCCGTACATTTTTCTTTGTACTTTACGAATCGCGAAAAATTGTACTCGCGAAAATAAAGACACCCTTTTTTACCATAAAATCGCGAAATTTGATACTCGTGAAAATTTCTGGTTATACGGTATAAGGTTTAAAAGTACAACGCACAGAAATTGATCATGAATGCCATTATAAATGTTATATGGCTTTATTCTACTTAGAGAAGTCTGTATACTTTATTAAGCAATGACCTCAAAATTAATTTTAATCTATCTTACATTTGGACTCTTTTCTTATCAAACTTTACATGTACTTTTATCTGATTTCAGAAGAATCCCATGCATGCATAAATTAAAAACATTTCAGAGCTGATTCATTTATCAATTTCCAACGCAAATGTAAAGTTTTTTACAGGTCAATCGAAATATGCAGTTTTTCTAAAATTATGGAAATAAGAAAGAAATTGAAAACCACAGCACAGAATAGGGACTGACAATGTTTTGTATAAGATTGATGAGTGAGGCACATGGTGGGAACAATGTACCTAATCAATTATTTCTCTAAATTTTTGCTGTTTATTAAATAATTTACAGGTAAAATTGTGGTTTAAGTAGAGAAAACCAAAAAATGAAGGATTGGATTTAATTTCATCATTTAGTTACCTGACTGACTGGGTTTTTTCTTTCTTATTTTGTCTTGTTTAGTATGCAAATTAAGTATTGCTTATTCTGTTTACTCGATAAAAATTAAAAAATAAAAATTTCAATCCATGGACATGAGAAGGAATTTAGAAGGTACCTATGAATGTGGATTTATATCATACCACATGAAATAAAGATTTTCCATTTTTTATTTCATGGTGCAGTGATTATGACATATAGGCCAGAAATTGAAAGGTTACTCGGAGATGTTGAAAATCTTTGAGGCATATTGCCAGTCATTTTGAAAATGATGCCAGTCCGAATAAAGAATTGTGTAGCAAAACTTTAAACTTTTTGTCAGTCCAAATAAAATTTTGCCTGTCAAATCCTGGCACTTTTCAGCATCACTGATTACTTGGTCTGAATCTTAGCTGGTACCAAGGTGTTATACATACATGTATAAAAATTGTCCTCCTTTGTATTGCTTTCACATGTTTGGATCATAATAATAAAAAGAATAAAACATGTGTTTGTGAATCACAGATGCCCCCTGACAGCTAGACTTGCTCAAGTCCTTATATCAAATAAAGTGATATGAAGAGAATTCCAATTATTAATTAGATTTTTTCAAGTAGAAAAGAAATGCCCCTTTTAAAACTATAAGGAGAGAGCAATTGTTTGCAGATATATATCACAAAACAGAGAAGACAACTTTTGCTTGCAAGTACATGTTAAGAGATTTCTTTTTTTTTAACATTTATTCAATTTTGAAATCATTTGATATAAAGACTTGAGCAAGTCTGCCTGACAACATATGAGATATTTCAGCAAAAGTAGGTCAAACTCCAAAGCCAAGGTCACATGTAAAACATTTGGTATAAAAAATTTGATCTTGTCACATTTAAGAACAAAAATGCGAAATAATTGAAAGTCCTATCACTTGGCCTTAGTCTGTAGACAGGGGCATAAAATTAACTGTGGTCTCATCAAGGATAAGATTTCATTGTAAATAAGGTAACCACTCACCGGTAGACCTGGTGCTCCTGCTTTTCCTGGTGGTCCCATTGGTCCTTCTACATCTGACACCGGGCCCGGTAGACCTGCAGATGAAAAAGACGGAAACGGAAACGTGAGGAAAACTTGATTTAGACATAAAAACAGAAGCTTATACACCCTCTTTCCTAAGAGATATATAGGGAAATATAGACATTGTGAGATGAACTATGGTAGATAGAATGAAGGCCTTTAATGATGACCTTGACCTTAAATTACTGATTGCTCCATCATTATGTAAATTGTCCTCTTATGATAGTCTATATTTGGATCTATGATTTAAGGAGGTATGAGTGTGAACCGCATATTCAGGGAATAATAGAAAATGAAAATAATTGTCTACATATTAAAGAATATCCCTTCCTTCATCGATTGCAATATTTCATGAAAAAAGAGTGTAGTCGTTTGTCCTCTATATACCAACAAAAAGGGGAGGTAACTCAGCACATTTTATTCTAAAGCAATGTCTCAACTTTGGACTTTATTTTAAAACAAAATATTGCAACGTCATAATTCAGTATGACGTCAAAAAACTCCTGTTGATGTCGTAAACTATATGCCAAGGGTAAAACGATGTCGTGATAGAAGCGTATTTTAGATGTAAAAAAGGATATATATTGCTCGTCATTCGAAATGCATTGCTCTTTAATCTAGAGGTTTATACAACCATTACTTCAATAAGTTTTCAGATTTTGTTTTTTTTGCGACATCAATACAGTTTACCTTTAATTTGTTCACTCTCATACCCTCTTAAGCAAACTTTTATGTTTCTCTGTAGCACTGTTTTTTCAAGCAGTTCAAAATGATAAAAAGTTTGAACTACATGTACTTATTATTTTTTTTTAATTTTTGTGTTTTGTCCAAATTTTCCTGTTCTAACTTCATATATTCCCTTCAATTCTGATCATGGCATCTCAAAATATACTCAGTGACTTAAATCTTAATCTCAAACACATTCCACAAATGCAATTAGGGTTCAAAATCAAGATCATCATTCTATATATTCACCTTGTTCTCCTCTGTCACCCTTTGGTCCAGAAGGGCCAATCGTGCCATTAAAGCCGCTTTCTCCCCTGGGCCCTGGTAAGCCTCTTGGTCCTGGAGGGCATCCACCTTCAGTATCACCATCTCCAGATCCATCCACGCCCGAACATATTAACCCGCCATTGCCTGGTTCCCCTGGAGGCCCAGGCTGGCCGGGCTCTCCTGGACTACCATCTAAACCTGGTAAACCATCTCTTCCTGCTGGGCCCATTGGGCCTGTGATAGACTGTCCTGGTTCACCCTAAAACAAATAATCCTCAAAGTAAAATGACATATTTACACTTTGAATCTATTTTTATAAAGTTATCCTAACTTTTTACTTTCTATTCATACAAAGGCCATCTCTCCCTCCTGGACCCATTGGGCCCCTAGACAGACTGACCTGGTTCATCATGAAAATGTATATTCTTAATCTATTTTCATGGACTCATATTTATTCACATTTATTCATATACATGTATCAATTCATCCTACCTTTAGACCTTGGAGTTTAGGCAGACCATTCTCTCCAAGCCCTATCTATTTTCAAGAACTTAACCCAGTTTTTCACCTTCATATCTATTTATATAAAATCATCCTACCTTTAGACCTTGAGTTCCAGGTTGGCCATCCTCTCCTGTCTCCCCAGGAAGTCCCATGAATAAACCTCGGTTGTCCTCAAGGAATTTCTTGACTTCCTCCATGTCAATCTGGGCTGGTTCTCCTTTAGGCCCGGGCATGCCTTGGGTGGAAATTCCAGGTAAACCCTGAAAAGATGTCAAGGTCAAGGTCAAGATCAAGTTCAAAGTCAAAGTCAAATGATTCAGTAGAAAAGGTGAAAAAAAAATCATTTCTGCATATAATCAATCCTTACTACTTTAAAATTCTTCAGATTTTTTTTTCTTTCTATGAATGGTACAGCAGTATAAGCAGACAATCTATGTTCATTACAATTCAATTCATCAAATAGACATAATTCCCTTGAATCATGAAATCTGAAGAGGGAGGGAGGGGGGAGGTTGAAAAATGAAAATATTCACAATCCTAGAACCTTGACAGCAGAATTATAAAGGCCAAATTCAAGGGGTTTTTTTTGTAATCCGGAAAGTAAAATTCTGCTTTATAGTGGAGAAACATCATGTCTGAATTATGAAAATTAATGAAGTCAACAATCCAAATTTATATTATAAATGGACTACATGTATATAATATAGTCTTGTTTCCAAGAAATCCCTCCTTTGTTTGAAAGAGCACTTCTGCAGAGTGACTAGCTATTACATGTAACTGACACAGAACTCATACTAACAGAATCTCCCCTTTCTCCCTTGTCTCCCTTTTCTCCTGCTACTCCTGGTATTCCTACAGGTCCCTGTAAACCATCAACTCCTGGTTCTCCCTTCTGTCCAGGGAAACCAGCAATACCTGGTTCTCCTGCCTCACCCTTAGTTCCCTTCATACCTACAAAGAAGATATTATAATATACACGTTATATATAGAGTCATGAAAGTCAAGGTTATCAGGTCAAAGGTCTTGGTACCACTCCCTTCTGTCCAGGGAATCCAGCAATACCTGGTTCTCCTGCCTCACCCTTAGTTCCCTTCATACCCACAAAAAAGATATTGTAATATACACTCTATATATAGAGTCATGAAAGTAAAGGCTATCAGGTCAAGGTCAAGGTCAAGGTCACAGTACCACTCCTTTCTGTCCAGGGAATCCACCAATACCTGGTTCTCCTGCCTCACCCTTAGTTCCCTTCATATCTACAAAGAAGATATTATAATATACACTCTATATATAGAGTCATGAAAGTAAAGGTTATCAGGTCAAGGTCACGGTACCACTCCCTTCTGTCCAGAGAATCCAGCAATACCCAGTTCTCCTGCCTCACCCTTAGTTCCCTTCATATCTACAAAGAAGATATTATAATATACACTCTATATATAGAGTCATGAAAGTAAAGGCTATCAGGTCAAGGTCATGGTACCACTCCCTTCTGCCCAGGGAATCCAGCAATACCTGGTTCTCCTGCCTCACCCTTAGTTCCCTTCATATCTACAAAGAAGATATTATAATATACACTCTATATATTGTGTCATGAAAGTCAAGGTCATCAGGTCAAGGTCACAGTACCACACCCTTCTGTCCGGGGAATCCAGCAATACCTGGTTCTCCTGCCTCACCCTTAGTTCCCTTCATATCTACAAAGAAGATATTATAATATACACTCTATATATTGTGTCATGAAAGTCAAGGTCATCAGGTCAAAGGTCATGGCACCACTCCCTTCTGTCCGGGGAAACCAGTAATTCCTGATTCTCCTGCCTCAGCCTTAGATTCTTTGATATCTTCAAAGTAGATTTTGCAATTGTAATTCACACAAACTCTATAATTATTCAGTATTTTTGAAAATTAGAGTTACATGTAGTTACATTTGGGGCAATACCTGACGTAGACTTCATGCGACATCATCAAATTCTAAGGAAACGATCCTTCAACCCTGGGAAATGACAAAACAAATGTGATGTATCAGACCACATGTACCAATTTTCTAAAGTCATAATGGTTTTAGGTCAGATACCGTCTCAAATGGGACATAACTCTGTCTTCAGAAAAGGCTCCATGAGTCATGACAGGTCAAAGGTCATGGTATCTCACTAGAATCGCCACACAAGCAATTACTGTAAATGTGGTTATTTTCGCTGGCTGGGGGGGGGGGGGGAATTTATTTGATTTATTGGATTTATTACATCAACATGTTACATGTGGAGGAAATATTTGTGATAAAAAGGCCTTTCCCATCATAATAATGCAGCGGGGGTATTTTCGCACAGGGTTAATTATCGCCAAAGTCCCTTGATTCACGATAAACAATTACACCTCGTGCGAAAATCTTCACATTTACAGTACATGTATAATTATTAACATGTATAATAATTAACATGTATAATAATTGACATGTATAATAATTAACATCTATAATAATTAACATGTATACTAATTAACAATATATCAAGCTTAATAAATTCTTCTGAAAGGTCAGATACATGCACTGCAGATTCTGTTATCTATTAAATTTTTCTGGATATCAATTCACTCCTTAATTTTTCATTCTCCATATACATGTATACATCATATATGACTTAATTTCTTATTCCTAAATTGGTTTTACTACCTTTTTCGATTAACAGTCAGGGGTGCTACTTCAACAAGTAATTAAAAAAAATTACCTTTTCAAGTAACTTTCTAATTTTGCCTTCTAAAATGATTACCTCTAAAAGTAACTGATTTACTTGTGATGTCCATGCAACATATTACTTATACAAGTAATATACATAAAAAGTAAGGCAATGGATGGTTTGTAATGATTGTAGCATACACATTTAAAGTTCTCAAGCTTTTAATTGTTATAAGGGCTACTCATATCAGTAATAACTGCTTCAGTAACAGAAATATCAAGGTAAAACCATTCCCTTAAAATTACTTGTTTAAGTAATATTTAGTGAAAGAGGCTTATCTTTAAATGAAAGGAGTAAAGCTTTAAGCAATTATCGTAATTTATATTTAAATTTTTCATTTGAAAAGGAAAGTCTGAATTTTCAGGAAAAATTATTGCTATTGGGATGAAAATTCTGTTTAAAAATCTACAAGGTTACAAACTTGCACAAATTTGCAACTTTTTAAGTGAAAATCGGCTACAATTTCGGCTATCTTTCTTAACTCAAACAGTTTCTTCTGAAAAAGATATTTCCTTTTGAAAATAATGGAAGTGCTCTTGCCTTCTACAGCTGTATTTTCTTACTTGCCATAGGAAATAAGACATTATTTAACTTTTTATGTGAAATCATGGGTACATTTGATATCAGTCAGATAATTACTTGTAGAAGTAATTTTTTAATTACTTGTTGAAGTAGCACCCCTGACTGATTAAGTTTGAACTATTGGCTTTTAAATCTCTAACAATGTACACTATTAGTATATTAAAAGTAAATCTTGAAGTTGCAATTTTTTTGGCTCAATCTACCTGACATTCAAGTCCAGCTGGCTACAGTAAAATAGGATTAATAAACTTAAATGATTCCAGGTGCTTTATGAAATTAAATAATCATGATAATAAAAATAAATCTCCAACTTGTTTTGCTTTCCAAAAATTTGACAGAACTGTTTGGGCTATTTTAAGGTTTTAATTCCCCTCAAGCTAATTCCCTTCCAACAAATAAATGTAGGAAGAACTACAGTCATGTTGAATTGGTAATTCTGATTTTAACTCTTTAGATTGGGTAGACAGGAGAGGATGGCCAACTAATTTCATTATATGAACACAAAACAAAAACAAGTTAAAAGTCATGTTTGTAAAACATTAATGCCCCCCTACCCCTTCAGTGATTAAAGTCTGTCACAACTTTATACTTGCATTGATACAACCTATGGGGGTATAAAGTAACAGTTTCATTTCAATATGTAACTCCACTCAAGAGATATTGAACAGAAACCCTGAAGTTTTGGTATTTTTCAAAGTGCAAGGGGCATAACTCTGTCCAATTTTTTTTGATCGGACCTAAATATGAACTTGACCTAGATTTTCATTTGATGTGTCTGTATACAAAATTTCATTTTTATATGTAACTCCACTCAAGAGATATTGAACGGAAACCCTGAATTTTGGTATTTTTCGAAATGCAAGGGGCATTACTCTGTAAAAATTTTGTTGATCGGACCCAAATATGAACTTGACCTAGATTTTCATTTGATGTGTCTGTATACAAAATTTCATTTCAATATGTAACTCCATTCAAGAGATATTGAACGGAAACCCTGAAATTTTGGTATTTTTCGAAATGCAAGGGGCATAACTCTGTCAAAATTTTGTTGATTGGACCCAAATAAGAACTTGACCTAGATTTTTGTTTGATGTGTCTGTATACAAAATTTCATTTCAATATGTAACTCCACTCAAGAGATATTGAACGGAAACCCTGAAATTTTGGTTTTTTTCAAAGTGTAAGGGGCATAACTCTGTCAAAATTTTTTCGATCGGACCTTAATACGAACTTGACCTGGATTTTCATTTGATGTGTCTGTATACAAAATTTCATTTCAATATGTAACTCCATTCAAGAGATATTGAACGGAAACCCTGAAATTTTGGTATTTTTCGAAATGCAAGGGGCATAACTCTGTCAAAATTTTTTTGATCGGACCCAAATATAAACTTGGCCTAGATTTTTGTTTGATGTGTCTGTATACAAAATTTCATTTCAATATGTGAATCCACTCAAGAGATATTGAACGGAAACCCTGAAATTTTGGTATTTTTCGAAGTGCAAGGGGCATAACTCTGTCAAATTTTTTTCGATCGGACCTTAATACGAGCTTGACCTGGATTTTTGTTTGATGTGTCTGTATACAAAATTTCATTTCAATATGTAACTCCATTCAAGAGATATTGAACGGAAACCCTGAAATTTTGGTATTTTTCGAAATGCAAGGGGCATAACTCTGTCAAAATTTTTTTGATCGGACCCAAATATGAACTTGATCTAGATTTTCATTTGATGTGTCTGTATACAAAATTTCATTTCAATATGTAACTCCATTCAAGAGATATTGAACGGAAACCCTGAAATTTTGGTATTTTTCGAAGTGCAAGGGGCATAACTCTGTCAAAATTTTTTTGATCAGACCCAAATATGAACTTGACCTAGATTTTTGTTTGATGTGTCTGTATACAAAATTTCATTTCAATATGTGAATCCACTCAAGAGATATTGAACGGAAACCCTGAAATTTTGGGTTTTTCGAAGTGTAAGGGGCATAACTCTGTCAAAATTTTTTCGATCGGACCTTAATACGAACTTGACCTGGATTATCATTTGATGTGTCTGTATACAAAATTTCATTTTAATATGTAACTCCATTCAAGAGATATTGAACGGAAACCCTGAAATTTTGGTATTTTTCGAAATGCAAGGGGCATAACTCTGTCAAAATTTTGTTGATCGGACCCAAATATGAACTTGACCTAGATTTTCATTTGATGTGTCTGTATACAAAATTTCATTTCAATATGTAACTCCATTCAAGAGATATTGAACGGAAACCCTGAAATTTTGGTATTTTTCGAAATGCAAGGGGCATAACTCTGTCAAATTTTCTTTTGATCGGACCCAAATATGAACTTGACCTAGATTTTTGTTTGATGTGTCTGTATACAAAATTTCATTTCAATATGTGAATCCATTCCAGAGATATTGAACGGAAACTGATGTCGCGGACCGACCAACAGACCGACCGACAGACCGACCGACAGCGGCAAACCTATATGTCCCCTCTTCTTCGAAGGGGGGCATAATTATTTCAATGACATTAAACTTCATAAGCATTCTGCTACTTTTGATTGGTCATTTACCTGGAAATAGGAGAGGTGAAAGTTAATGTAGGATACTGGTCATTTTGCAGGAAAGGGGGATGAAGAATTATGAGGGTTGGTAGGGTTTTTATTGTTCCCCACTTTTGCAAAAGCATGAGGACACTAAACAGTCATGTTAAATCCATCGACTGTCTGTCTGTCCGCCCTTCTGTCCATCCATCACAAACACTTTGACATCACAGATCATAACTTTTCAATGGTAAGTGATAGGGCTTTCATATTTCACATATGTATTCCTTGTGACATGACCTTCAATTTGATGCCAAAATTTCTACCTAGTGACCTTGACCTTGGATTTTGATTTTAAGCTTGGTCATTACTTTTGAATGATATGCGATAGGGCCGTCATATCACATGCGTATTACTTGTGACAAACCTTTCTGTTGGCACCAAATATTTTGATCATGTGACCTTGACCTTGGGTTTGATCTACGTTTGAAAAACTTTAATTTTTTGCATAACTTTTAAATGGTAAGTGAAAGGACCTTCATTTTTCACATGGGTAACCCTTCTTACTAGAAGCTAAAAATCTGTTGGTACCAAAAGTTTTGACCTTGTTACCCAAAAGCTTGTCCTTTTCCTATGACAAACATCAAATGCAGCTGCGGACCACAATTCTCTGAATTAAATTGTTGATTTTTGTTTTTTTACCTCAGTGCTTATTGTCCTGCCAATTTTGGTTAGTTAGGGAAGGACCCAATCTCAGTGTGAACTAGTATGTTTATTTTTCCTTATTTGGAACAGAAAATTCCTACTTCATAATTATTACAAATTTTCATGTAAAACCTTGCAAATATGCAGAGTTCTGGTGACAAAAAGCATCAAGGAAGATAATTGTTTTTAAACACAGGTACCTGATACAAAATATACTGTTTCACACATTAAAACTTTCCCAAAGTATGTATTTTTTCCTACTTCTAAGAGACCTGGACCAATCCCAAATACACTGTAAATAAACACTGTACCTGGTAGAGGGGGAGGTGGTGGTGTAAGGGTTGGTGGGGGTTTGCCTGGAGGTCCAATGTTTCCCTTTTCTCCCTGGTCTCCCTTCATTCCTTGCTCTCCTCTTTCTCCCTTTTCTCCCTTTAATGATGGTACACCAATTGGTGGCACTAACTACAAATAAAACAGTAAAATATCTCTGAGTTTTCCAAAATATCATCCACTGCAAAGGCAATGTTATTAATTAATAAATTTTATTATGATACAAGTTATGAAATTGAGGATTACTTAGTCTTATTTTGATAATTACATAATGATATCTTTCATCAGAGATTGAAAGAATGATTTTGGGGGGAGGGGGGTTAAAATCTTTAGGTATACCCTCTTCCTTTTGAAATCATAAAAATGCTTCTATATCGTAAAAATTATTGGGCTGCATCCTTGGTCCTGGTTGGATACATCGAAAAAAAAAGGGAATGTCCTATCAAGGTCACATGAGACAGGTGCATCTAAATACAGTTTTATTTACATGTAAAATTGTTTGCTTATGACATGAATGCCAGTCTCTTAATAAAAGAGGTCTCTTAATACAGATAGTCTCTGAACACAGGTGGTCTTCTTAATACAAGCGGTCTCTTAATACAGGTAGTCTCTTAAATAGGTGGTCTCCTAATACAGGTGGTCTCTTAATACAGGTAATCGCTTAATATAGGTGGTCTTTTAATGCAGGTAGTGTCTTAATACATGTGGTCTCTAAATACATGTGGTCTTTTAATACAGGTGGTATCTTAATACATGTAGTCTCTTAATACATGTGGTCTCTTAATACAGGTGGCCTCTTAACTCTTAATTCAGGTGGTCTCTTAATACAGGTGATCTCTTAAGGTCTCTTTTTACATGTGGTCTCTTAAATAGGTGGTCTTTTAATACAGGTGGTCTCTTAATACAGGTGGTCTCTTTACATTAAATTTACATGAAAATTGTTACTTGAGAATTAAACCGTCATCATACAAGACAGGAAGCATCTTAATACAGTGGGTAGCTGAAGCAGAATTACCTGTATTTATAAGTCTATGAATACATTTGACTTACCTCGCCTGATCCTGATCCACTTCCAATAACCTAAAATAGAAAGTAATAGTAAATTAACTATCATAAAGAATAAATTAATTCATAATGTATATATAGCATAAACTCAAAGCTTTACAATAAACAAAAATAATTTCTGACCTTGATTATAGACTGAATCTTCAGTTTGCAAATATAATTAACAACTGTTGAATTTCTACGAATACAGTTGTAACATTATGAATCATGACAAAGTAGCTAACAGATTAATACATGTATCATAGCATTTGGTTTTACAGAATGTTGCTTGGTATTCTGAATGTACACAATCCCTTCACATCCTGTATTACTACGCAAGTTTGGTAGAAAATCTAAGAAGATGATGTTTGCAGTAGAAATTGCATATTTTAGGCTTTATCATTCGACATTCTGAGAAAAACTTCGCTTCATTTCTCTTGGTTAGTTCATGTATGTAATTTGCTTCTTTTCTATTGGATGGTAAGTAATTTGCTTCATTTCTATTAGTTAGTATTTCTATTAGTTAGTATGTGATTTGCTTCATTTCTATTGGTTAGTATGTAATTTGCTTCATTTCTATTGGTTAGCGTGTAATTTCCTGAATTTCTATTGGTTGGTTCTCGTATGTAATTTTCTTCATTTCTATTGGACAGCGTGTAATTTCCTTATTTCTATTGGGTAATATGTAATTTAATTCATTCTTATCATGCTTATTGATTGGTATGTAATTTGCTTCATTTCTATCGGTTAGATTGTAATTTCCTTCATTTCTATTGGTTGGTTCACGTATGTAATTTTCTTCATTTCTATTGGTTAGATTGTACTTACGTCATCGTCACAGTCCATATTTTCTGCTTCGTTCACATCCTTAAACATCTTCAATTCTTGTAAAGCTCCCTTAAAAAGAAATCATAAACAGAGATTCCAATTGGTGACTGCATGACTCTGTTCTGTTCAAATTGATGAAATTTTGGAAAACAAAAGCGATCAATAAGAAACAGTGATCATGGTCTTATTGTTACCAGTTTTGCACATGCGCAAATTCGGAAAATATGTACATACTAGATGGATGTGATAAGCCTTCGCTTAATATGTGCTAAATAATGTTTCTAAAATATTTCCATTGCATGAAATAATAATTTTTCCTTAAAAAATAAAAGATTTCAATTCACCGTGACCTCTCTCTTCGTTATGGTTTACCATTTAGTTGATACAGTACCATATGTATATTATCAGATTTTTTAACACTTACCGTAAATTTCCTTTTAAAATTCGGTCCCCCGTCTGCGATATATAACGATGACCCTGGTTCCATTACCAATACATTACTTCCTCTATCGTATGTTTTAGTATCTTCTAATTTACAATTTACATAAAGACTTATTCTATTATTTTCTACTTTCAAACCTAATTTTGTCCATTTCTGTGTTATACTATCTATTTCGAATGTTGCAATTTGAACAGTTCTTTGGGCAATTCTGGGATTTTGTGTCCAATACAGCACTAATTCTTGTTTATTTGCACTATTCACTGGAGTTAATTCTAAACCAAACTGCACTAGCGCTTCCGCAGGGTCTTTCACTGCAAAAAGCATTCCACCCGATTTTTTCCCGGATAATAAAGTCAATGTTAAAGCAAAATTATCGTAAAGTCTGTCTTTCAACAGCGCCTGCGCGGCCACCCGGATGTAGGCAGAGTCTAAAATACGGAATGCTGGGTAACCTTCAATTCCACTTGTGTAACTAATTCCGGGTGTCTGTGATGGGACACCAATAGCTGCCAGTAAATCAATTTCTGAAACAGAAAAGAAATTAATTTTAATCAATTTTGAAAAAAAAAGATTTATATCTTTACAGTGTGTGTATGTTTGCACGTTTGTTGTTATTATATATAAAACGTTAACGGGTAAAATTGGTGGTATAGTACACAATTGTTAGTTCGACTTCTGCATATTCGAAATAATAAGGATCAACTGTCTAACTTTCTAAGTAATGCATAAAACCCTTTTCTTTCGATTATCGATTTACAACGGATTTCGAATTTGATAATCGATTAATAATTCGTTGCAATCATCATCATCATCATCATCATTGCAATCATCATCATCATCATTGCAATCATCATCATCATCATCAATGCACTCATCATCATCATCATCATCATCATTATCATCATCATTGCAATCATCATCATCATCATTGCAATCATCATCATCATCATCATCATCATTTTTCCGTAAAAGGTAATTAAAAGAGCACAAAGTAAATGGACCGATTTTGCAAAAACAAAACAAAACAAAATCATTTTCAAGCAGCACGCTTCACTCTTGAAAACTCTTGATCAGTTTCATTAGTTTAAACAACTCCCTCTTCAACAGTATGGGTCTTTGTTCTTGAAATCAAAGACATTTGTGAATAAAAAAATTTGAGAATTAAAACAAAGGCTTTCTTAAGTTATTAATTTCCTTCCAATTAGAAATTATAAATCTAACTCATATCCGCTTTATTATTAATATCATAGCAGGTCAAGGGCTCCCTCGCTACAAAAAAATAAACCTCGAGTACTATAGTATGTATACGAGGGCTGTTCCGAAAGTTCATGGACAACGCAATTTAAGGAGAGATCTAGAGAATTTACAAAAAACCATGTTGAGTTCCTTATTATACGGACAATTTTGAATACATATACAAATTTTCGTTACCATTGGTCCAGAACAAATTTTCAAATCCCCCTTTGAACAACGTAAGGTTCTAGGTCACGGAGCAGCCCACAAAAAGTAACGACGTCGTCAGATATCCAGCATAAATTTGACATTTTAAAAGAAATAAAACACCTCTCATCTGAACAAAATTTAAATATATCTTTTCATGTATTTTGATAAAGAAGACATGTTCTATTTTCATGTGCATTTCTACCTTTATATCATTATGCACTTTCATCTTTGAGTCATTCAAATTCAGGTCACCAATAAGGGAGAAAACGGCGTCACTTTACTTATTTTCGTTTACTTTTGTGTTCAACTCCAACCAAAATTGGGTGTTTATGTATCTATTCATCATAACAATACATTCGTCTATTTAACATTAGTTTTGATGTTTTTGGTCCATACCAAGATGTATCCATCAGATGTTTAGTCTCGTTCTGTTTTATTCAACCGAAATTCAAAACTGAATGACTGTCTGGCGCTCCGTAAAAAACTCTGACGTCATCAATTTTTGCTTTATTTGATCAACAATATCATGCGTAAATCCTCATAAAATTTGTAAATCGTGTCCAATTTTATCAAAACTTTGCAGTGGTCAAGACAAATAATAGTGTTAATGATATAGAAAGTTTAAATAAAAGTCGAGTATTTTTTCCTATTTTATTTAGCAATGTAACAAAAGGGATGGGTTCATTTTAACAACTCAAATTTCACTGCTCCGTAGCCTCTACCCTTCAGGTATAAAGGTGACAATTATACCCTTTTTGTAAATTATTTTAACCTGATATTTTTTGTTTTCTCTTTCTGAATGTATCCCTTTCGTTTCTAGAAAATTTAATTCGCATACGACTTCAAATGCGATTTTTAAGGCATGTGTCCACGAACTTTTGGAACGGCCCTCGTACGTTGAATATGTTTAGTATGAATTTCATTCAAGTTTTTCTTATACGTATGGTATTATATAAAATAAGTATTAATCAGAAGATACCAGTGTGATCCCCATCCCAACCAGCCACACCCCCTCACTATCAACCAGCCACACCCCCTCACTATCAACCAGCCACACCACCTCACTATCATGAAAAAATAGGACTGTTCAAGAACAGATATGTCGCCTGTGGCAAGTTAGAACCTTGACATGTGACCTTGACTTAGCGGGTGACATTCACCCTTTCACCCTTATTGGTTGTCGAGTCCCAACATGTGCATTATGTTCATATGTGCGGATCCAGGATTTGATTTCAGAGGGGAACCAAAATCTATCTTAAATTGGTTCTAATAGAATGTTGAAGCAAAATTAGGAGTCCAGATCAATTCAGAATGACATAGGGGGGAGGGGGGGCATGGCGGGGGCAGGATAAGGTTCTCAAAAGTTGCTAAATTGAGCGATGGATATTGATTTTTATAGAAAATCTATGCATAGATTTTTATTTTTATAAGGCGGCGCGTGCCCCCACATTAAATCCGCCACTGGTTCAAATCAAATATTATGTAAGAAGCTGGTTACATAATATAAGTAAGGTAAATAAATGATCAATTCTCTTCAGAAGAGGGAGTGCTCCTCTAATCGGCATAACTTTGGCTTAAAAATGGGTTTTATGCCTATCACGTAAATCAAACTTGAATACTAGAGTTACAGCCCTTTGTAAAATGTTTTAAACATCGATTTCATGCATAAACTGTGCAGCGATTTGGCAGCAATGGTGCATAAATTCAAATTTTTATTTCATTTTTATCCCGGTAAATACATCACTTGCTAGACAATAACCGTGAATCGTAACTCTGAATCATAAAGACTCCCTTTCATAGTACAATAAACGGAACACTTTTATGAAATTACAAATGTAGGTCAAGTTAAATGTAGGTCATAAAGAGAATAAGGATCAATTACCTCCACCCAACCCCATCTCAACACCATCCCACCCCAACCAAACACCATCACACCCCTTCCCCATCATCCCATCCCTTACCCATCATCCCATCCCTTACCCATCATCTCATCCCTTACCCACCATCTCACCCCTTATCCATCATCCCCTCCCTTAATCACACCCCTTGCCCACCATCTCACCCCTTACCCACCATCTCGACCACCTATAAAAATGTACATTCATAGAAAAAGGGTTTTTGTCTCTGGAAAATCAGCACAAAGTCAAGCGCATATGTAGGGGAAAAGAAATCCGTACTTAGCCATTTGGCAAAAATCTCCGTTATCCTTTCTTCATGTGTATGTTATTAGTACCCGGATTACCCACCGTTTGCTACTAACGTGGCAGATAGCCGTCATAAGTCAGCACCGATTGCCCATTAGTCTCGTTGGTTTATCTGTGCCCTGCTGTGTTTGGTGTTTTGTATATGTGTCATGTTGTGTTTGGTGTTTTGTATATGTGTCATGTTGTGTTTGGTGTTTTGTATATGTGTCATGTTGTGTTTGGTGTTTTGTATATGTGTCATGTTGTGTTTGGTGTTTTGACGTCTTTAGTATTTGGTCTTCCTTGTCCCTTTGGTGTCTCGTGTTGTGCTTGTCCACCGTGTTTTCGCATTTGAGTGTCATCAAAAAGTCATACTGGAGACATTAACATTTAATTTTAGGCTAAATCTCACCAAACCAGACTGAAACCCAGCCCCAACCCCATCCTAAACTATTGTTACACTTGCTCATAGGAGCGGGTTAATTGAAATGTAGATAAGTACACCTTGGAGTAATAAAATTCATTATGGAGTTCATAAAAGTGTCTCGTATTTTTGTAAGTATTACTACAAGAACAAATGCACTCGTGCAAATCATATCATTGTTTAATAACTTTATTGTCGGAATAAATTAGTGCAGTGTGCACTCAAACGCCGCATCTTCACGGTCTCTGACGTCGTAATTTATAGAATATGAAGAGAGATAAGACAAACGAAATCTATCGAAATTGAATTATAAACCACTATGCAAATAAGACGCGGGTCCGGAACTTCGGATCAAAGAATTTACATAATGCTGACAGACAGACAGACAGAAAGAGGGACACAGGTACGGACAATCATATTTAGTTCCAGCGCTTACGCCAATATGAGGGACATTATGTGGGAGGCCAGCTCAGCTTGTGATTGGCTACCCCCTTACTATACTAGTATTTCAAATATGCAATAAATCTTCGAGATATGATATCATCTTATATCCACACATGCTTTCATAAAATGCATGTTTTTCGCCACGTCAAGACTTGAGATATCTGTTCAGAGATTGTCTACTTTCAAACATGTAGTTTGAATCCTTGCATAAGTTTTTTCTGGTTGTAAACAGTAATTTTTTCCCATCACAATTTCAACATCTAACGTTTAAATGTCTTCTAAGTCTGTTTGTCTTCACGTCTGTTCGTTCAGACTTCCTTCAAATACGGTCAGTTACGGACATATCGTTATAGACAAAACTTGCATACAAGGCCATTTCATCTGACGGTGTGCACGGCAGACGACATTGAAAACAAGGGACAGCTGCTAAGAGAGAGGCGTTGCCAAAATGGCCTTAATCGAGGACAATGCCTTATTCTACCCTCTATAACATTCATTGAATACTCAGACTCTAACGTAACTGTGAAATCGTTTGGGAAGAAGTTTGCCAAGATCGTCTGCATTACGTAACAAACATGCATCGTCTGCTCAGTACTGACAGAGAATTCATACTATCTAATGATGCATGAGCCACTTAATGCATTTGCCATTTCATATTCTAATAGAATTGTCGATAATCGCCGTGGTGGAATTAGTTTTCACCGATGATGAACGAAATGTTTCAATTTATTATACATTCTTGGTGCATATCTCTATTTGCTGTAAGAGAAACATGCATCGCGAAGATAACATCTAGAGTGGGGAATGAAGGCGAGAGAAAAATAAGATATCAGAAATCTCGAGAAGAGATTGTCGTTTTAAGTAGAATCTACACCAAAATAATTATGAACCGGAAAATTCGATCTCATTAACAATTAATTATCTGTGTTACATCCTACCCCAAACCCATCCTTTCCAACCTCCTAATTAATTTCTGAATCTCAGCTCTGCCTTTTTGATGCACAAGACATACAAAAGAGAAACTGAAGGGCAGACAGACAGACAGACAATCTGTGTAAACTCAATTCAGTACATTTCCGTTTATTGTCTCATGACAAAACTCATATTTCAGAGAGATCAGGAACGACACATTTTTAATTCGAGTTGTCACCCACTAACCTTGTGCCCCTCCATGCAAATGGATATAGGTGTAACTAAATATGCCTGCATTCGTTAAGAGAAAATAAATTGTGCCGCGTCGTTTTACGTGTGCATATTAAAAGAGTGTGAAAAAGATAAATTAAAATGCGACCGAACGCATACGGCTCGATTGAATCCTTAAAAAAGTATTTAAAAGTATTCAAGAATTTCCAATTCATATTCGGTGCCATATTGAAATCCAACGAAATACCTGCACGATTTTGTTACATTGTGAGGTAGAAATATCGTGTAACATTGCAAAATAATTATAATGGCCAAGGATCATATTTCACGATTTTCCTTATATAAATGTCACATATCTTCATCGTGTTATTTGTCCATCAATCAAAAAAAATTCAATCCATTCATCATTTCCTACATTCATTCATTTCTTTTTCTTTCACTCGGTAGATTACCCGACATTCGCTTCATTTTTTCCGAAATAACCAGAAATGTAATCATGATAACTTTATAAAAAAGACATCAATTTCTTCATCTCATTCATTCATTCATTGAAACAGTTAGCATCTCTTACAAGTTCTAAGGGTTCCGACATCCCCTCCGTCAACTTGACAAGCTGAATTCCAGTAATATGTCCTTGGGGATTGACCTACAAACTCAGAAAGAACAAATGCCCTAGTTTGGTCCATTCAACCTTCACCTGTAAAATGTTAGGGGAAACCCTCGCAAATTTCCCAAGTTCGTACGGCTGTGATTGGAGGGATATAGATTCTTCTACCAACCAATAATAAGGGGGGATGCACTAAAAGTTCTACCATCATGATATAAATTGTCAGCAATTAAACTCTGCAGAAAACTGTTGCAGCCCTAATGAGATAATAGAAAGTTTGCTCTACTGCCCTCGACCTTCACCTATAAAATTTTAGGGAAAACCCTCGTAAAGTTCATAGGGTTGTGAGTGGGTGATACGGACTCTCCTATCGACCAATAATAAGGGGGATGCACTAAAAGTTCTCCTTAAATTATATCACATTAGAAGTGTGATGCAAATTTTTCATCCTTGCTCTATATGTAGCTCACCGATAAAACTGAAGGGGAATTCCAAGTTACAAGAACTCTGCAGAAATGCTGAACCAACCAATCAGATTCGCGATTGAAATCTTTTCTATTATCCGTCAAATCGCAGAGGATCTATGCATCTGGCAATGAAATAAACATCACTTCGCAATGTAAACCCAATTTCTCTAATGATTTCAATCATCTGAAGAGATTTTCTTCAGCGCTTCGAACTAAATGGCCAAAAAATTGAGAGAATGTTTTGCTGATAAACCCTTTTTTTTTTTAGTGAAACTTTTTAAAATTGTGTACTTTCTTATGCCATAATTTAGAAAATTCTGTTGGTACTTGAAGAACTTTCAAATCTGATATTCCAATTAAAGTTTTCGTGATCGCGTAAAATTACGTAACTCTCTTGCACTCGCTGATGAAAACTGCCGGAGCTATAATGCGCCGTTTTCACTGGTTAATTTTCAGGATAATAAATCCTTTCATCGCATACATGTTACATGAAATATGAGGAACGACTGGTTCAGACAGTTGACCTCAGACTGATAATTTCAAAGTGTGACGAAAGAAAGAAAGAAAGAAAGAATCAGTTGTTTTCCAAACTTTTCACATAATGTGAAAAGAAGAGATTCAAACGTGCAAAGATTATAAGGTTATACCACAGGAAAGAGGGGGAGGGGTGTTCAGTCTTCCATCTTCCACAATTCGAAAAAATAAGGGAGGGAGCTCGGGAGCTTGCTCTTCAAAAATATTAATTCTTAAAATAACCAAAACATTCCAAAGGGAGAGCATCCGATTCGATATTACCTTCATGCAGAGTAGATGTAAGGAGAGGGATACACAGAACTCCCACCCCCTCCCACCTTTCAAGGTCCCACCCCTCCCACCTTTCAAGGTCCGCCCATGTTTAATAATTACATGTACCTCGTGTTCAACATACGGTACGTATCATGTAAGCGAAAGGTACCATTTGCCTTAAAAAAAAACAGTTTTTGACATAAATTGCTGTCGAGTAATAAAGTGTTTTTCGTCTTCTGACCAAAAAAACCACTAAAGTGAAAACTTTGTAAGTGCACATTTGATATTATGCAACTTTCTCCCCATCGGTGCATGTTAATGAATATTTACATTGTAAATTTACACGGGGTCGGATATGTCGCTTGGTGCATGTACTTGAAAATTCATGATCAAAGAATTTGTCTGTTGTTGCGTAACATATAATGATTGGGTTTAAAGAATGACAAAAAATTTCAACGCAAGGGTTGGCGATCCAGTATCAAGCTCATATAGTGCTAATGGATAAACTCCCAATCCATTTTACACTACCTTAGTATTGTTGAACCGAGTTCAACTCCCTCCTCTCCCATTTTCGTCTGAATCGCTTAATAATGTCTACAAATTAAAATTGCAGGATTGATAGTTATAAAGTTGGAGATCCCCAATATGACGTCACAGTGATCACAGCGGAACACACACGTATGAGACGAGAAAAAAGGGAACAACATACAGAGACTACGGATTTACATTTCAGGGTCAGGTATCTCTGTACGCGAGAATTTGGATCTCAAAGACAAGGTATCCGTCCGTTATTCCATGATTGGACCCTCAATCTACAGGCGGATCTAGAAGACCGCGGAGGCAGGGTAGGGTTTGGTCGTAAAGTCAGGGCCTCCTCCCCTGTTGATACATGTACATAAAGAAAATAAACTTTTATATTAAGTTTTTCAGTAATTTTCTATAATAAAAAAATGTTCTGTAATTAAGGAAAATAACAAAAATCATACAGAATGGACAACCTTGAAAAAAAATCAAGTTCTGCGCATGCACTCTCCCTCTCTCCTTCTCTCTCCGTCCCCTCCACTTTTCCTCTTTACTCATTTATGAGTCAAACTGCGAGTGAACTAATTAATACATGTAGTACTGTGAGTCTACATGGATGAAGATCGAGCAATGATAATACTTTCCCATAGTTTTTATCTCACAGATCCATGCTCGATTTCACACAAATTAACCTAAAAGGAAGATTAGCCTTACTTTCCTCTGATCATAATCTTTTCTTCACCGAAGCATTTGATGGACACACAAGCAAAAACCTAAAGGGCGGAGTGTACTCTCCCCTGCAATGATTTTCATATTTACACTATCTTTATTGCATCATCAGACACCTGTGCTTAGCAGATTTTTAAATTAGTATTAAAGATGAGTCGATCGGAATTAGAAGCACCTCTTGGGTGGATCTAGATTTTTTTTTCAGGGGAGGGACCTATGATTTTGAACAAAATAAAATATGCATAAAAACGGGAAAATCTGCAATTTTTTTCACAAACTTCAGAAGGGGGATCTAACCACCCGCTCTTGGACCTGTAATTACAACTCTATCACCATCACCAAGCATACCGCAACTCTTTCAAACAGGGAAGTCAATTGCACAAAAAAGACAGAATGTTTATAAATGTAAATTATGCAACTCCCCCCCCCCCTCCCCTTTCATGTCTGATAAGGCTTTGATCAAAGAAGGAAGTGATATAGGCAACATACGGACAGAGTAATTGTGTGTCGTGATTCATGAGCAGATCTAGAGGGGATAATGGGGGCTTCAGCCTCCCCTTCTCTGGACTCATTTATATCCATACATTTCTCAATTTCATTGGATGGAACCTTCCCTCTTTTGAAAAAAAAATCTTGATTCTGTGTATGGGATTTGAGAGTATACCAGGGTAGGACAAACAGAAAGACAGACTGACTCTAACTATGCATGTATAAATACATTAAAAGTAGACAAGGATCTAAGAGAAAGAGGAGAGTCTTAAACAGGGCTCGGTTTCTGCATCACCAGCAAAGCAAAAAGCAAAACAAAATAAAGCCTGTGTTTGTGAAACACGAATGCCCCCGGTGGCATCTTTGTTAGTATGAACACTATTTTCTGTTAAGTACATGTATATGAGGTCACTGGGTTAAAAGGTCAAAGGTCAAGGTCACGAGGTCAAAAAAAAAAGGTCTTGTCACAAGGAATACTCATGTGAAATATGAAAGCCCTATCACTTCCCATTCAAAAGTTATGCACAATGTTAAAGTTTTTGAAAAGTAGGTCAAAGGTCAAAGTCAAGGTCATGAGGTCTAAAATTTTGGTATCAATGGAAAGGTCTTGTCACAAGGAATACACATGTGAAATATCAAAGCCCTATCACTTCCCATTCAAAAGTTATGCTCAATGTTAAAGTTTTTGAAAAGTAGGTCAAAGGTCAAGGTCAAGGTCACGAGGTCTAAAATTTTGGTATCAATGGAAAGGTCTTGTCACAAGGAATACACATGTGAAATATCAAAGCCCTATCACTTCCCATTCAAAAGTTATGCACAATGTTAAAGTTTTTGAAAAGTAGGTCAAAGGTCAAGGTCAAGGTCATGAGGTCAAAATTTTTGGTATCAATGGAAAGGTCTTGTCACAAGGAATACACATGTGAAATATCAAAGCCCTATCACTTCCCATTCAAAAGTTATGCCCAATGTTAAAGTTTTTGAAAAGTAGGTCAAAGGTCAAAGTCAAGGTCACGAGGTCAAAAATTTTGGTATCAATGGAAAGGTCTTGTCACAAGGAATACACATGTGAAATATCAAAGCCCTATCACTTCCCATTCAAAAGTTATGCCCAATGTTAAAGTTTTTGAAAAGTAGGTCAAAGGTCAAGGTCATGAGGTCAAAAATTTTGGTATCAATGGAAAGGTCTTGTCACAAGGAATACACATGTGAAATATGAAAGCCCTATCACTTCCTATTCAAAAGTTATGCCCAATGTTAAAGCTTTTGAAAAGTAGGTCAAAGGTCAAGGTCATGAGGTCAAAAATTTTGGTATCAATGGAAAGGTCTTGTCACAAGGAATACACATGTGAAATATGAAAGCCCTATCACTTCCTATTCAAAAGTTATGCCCAATGTTAAAGCTTTTGAAAAGTAGGTCAAAGTCAAGGTCACGAGGTCAAAAATTTTGGTATCAATGGAAAGGTCTTTTCACAAGGAATACACATGTGAAATATGAAAGCCCTATCACTTCCCATTCAAAAGTTATGCACAATGTTAAAGTTTTTGAAAAGTAGGTCAAAGGTCAAGGTCAAGGTCACGAGGTCAAAAATTTTGGTATCAATGGAAAGGGTTTGTCACAAGGAATACACATGTGAAATATGAAAGCCCTATCACTTCCCATTCAAAAGTTATGCCCAATGTTAAAGTTTTTGAAAAGTAGGTCAAAGGTCAAGGTCAAGGTAATGAGGTCAAAAATTTTGGTATCAATAGAAAGGTCTTGTCACAAGGAATACATATGTGAAATATCAAAGCCCTATCACTTCCTATTCAAAAGTTATGCCCAATGTTAAAGTTTTTGAAAAGTAGGTCAAAGGTCAAGGTCAAGGTCACGAGGTCAAAAATTTTGGTATCAATGGAAAGGTCTTGTCACAAGGAATACACATGTGAAATATCAAAGCCCTATCACTTCCCATTCAAAAGTTATGCCCAATGTTAAAGTTTTTGAAAAGTAGGTCAAAGGTCAAGGTCAAGGTCACGAGGTCAAAAATTTTGGTATCAATGGAAAGGGTTTGTCACAAGGAATATACATGTGAAATATGAAAGCCCTATCACTTCCCATTCAAAAGTTATGCCCAATGTTAAAGTTTTTGAAAAGTAGGTCAAAGGTCAAAGTCAAGGTCACAAGGTCAAAAATTTTGGTATCAATGGAAAGGTCTTGTCACAAGGAATACACATGTGAAATATGAAAGCCCTATCACTTCCCATTCAAAAGTTATGCCCAATGTTAAAGTTTTTGAAAAGTAGGTCAAAGTTCAAGGTCAAGGTCACGAGGTCAAAAATTTTGGTATCAATGGAAAGGTCTTGTCACAAGGAATACACATGTGAAATATGAAAGCCCTATCACTTCCCATTCAAAAGTTATGTCCAATGTTAAAGTTTTTCGGACAAACAGACAGACAAACAGACAAACAGATAAACAGACAAACAGACAAACAGACGGACAGGCCAAAAACTATATGCCCCCGAATCTTTGATTCCGGGGGCATAAAAATAAACAGACAAACAGACAAACAGACGGACAGGCCAAAAACTATATGCCCCCGAATCTTTGATTCCGGGGGCATAAAAATCAAACGAAACGAAACAAAACGAAACGAAACGTGTCTACCCAAATGCGAAAACACAAAATGGACAAGCACAACACGCGACACCAAAAGGGACAAGGAAGACCAAACACCAAGGACGACATTATCACATAAAGACTACACATAAAATACCGGGCAATCGTCAACCGGCGTCCGCGACGAACAGACGTGCACCATTATGTTCAATCGATGTAGCAACGTAGCACACATTAACGCATCACTTAGATCTCACGTCCTGCTCTTTACAATGGATGATTAGAAATTGCAAATCACAAAGATACTTTAATCAAACATGTCTGACCCAGGCTAATTAGAACCTCAACGGATGACTAGGAAGGCAGATGCTGCGCTATTTTAGACACCAGAAGGAAATACAATACACGAGATGCATGTGTGATGTCTGGTTCAAGGATCAAAGTTCGAACATTAACTCTTAATCCTACTATGCTACCCTTGTGAAATAAAGCATCCATCATTCCCTCGTCTTGTAAAACTCGTGATTACTTCTCATTCTTCATCAAAAACAATAAATTCTTCTCACAAAATTAGTTTTTGTTTCTTTTTGACCTAATATTCTTATTCTATATTTCATTAACATTTTAAATTAAATTCATACATATGATATGGGTCAATTTATATTCTTGTGGGGCACTTAAAACATTTTTTGAATTTGGCGCCTTATGATATCATAACTCTGTTTCACAAATCGAACTCTTTGACTCGTTGATTGACAGCAAACGCGTGATTCAGAGTCCCCCAAACCACCATGGGTTTTTGAGTGCAACTTCAGAAACTATTTTAATATCAAAAACCAACGCATCATTCCAGCCTATGAATTTGAAAAAAATATATACTAATACCTGGGAAAAATAAGTATTTTGTAAAATTCAATGGTTGTGCTCTGGAGCCCCGCCCCCTCCCCTAAACCCGCGTTAATTCTTCATAACATCCATCAAGGGATGTTTTGTCTGGATTCAAACAGACTAATCATGGCCTTTACCCCAAACCAATATTGTGACGTCCCAGCGTTCTGGCTAATCACGTCTAAACTAAAAGGTATGTTTTCTCAGGAATATTTTCAACATGTGTGATTCTAATCAAGAGACGGGAATTCTTTTCCGTGTTTTTGACCTTTCGTGCATGGGTCATATCGAATGATTATTTATTCATTCTTGGATATATTCACGTCATATTCTGTCGTGGGAATGAATGATATTGAAATTAGCCGAAATTGTGGTTGTCTAGACTATGAAATGGTATATTCTTTGAATAATTGCATGGATTTATCATTCAAAGACCAATTAAATATTTTGTCCGTCCGTTTGTCTGTCGTATACATCCAGCCAAGTAACGCTCAACTGACAAGCAAAGACGCCTCTGTATGGAGACATTAATGAAGCTTGTGTGCAGAATTACTAATATTGTGACCTTGAACGTGACCTCTGACCTTGCAGCTACTTATCTGTCCCGGAAAAAGTGGGTGTCAATGATTCACAAAAACAATCTATGCCATTTATTTCCGTTTGCAGTTATCTTCACTCGTTATTTGAACAACTAGACGCATATTGATCTTTTGATTTTAGAAAGTCTATTTCTAGAAGACCATCCCCCTTAACCGAAAATCTCTCCAAGATACGAGAACCTGCACCCAGTATAAACACAGACAATGTTTGTATATAGTTTGACCTTCATAGTCACGTAGAAAATCATTCATTATGCAAGGTACGTTTGCTACAGGTATGCTCAAAATGAAGTATCAATTTTTGTACTTGGTCAAGTTCAGGTGTTCATAACTTTGAACCGTTTTTAAAAAGTTTACTTCATAAATATATTTGTGAAATTAATATACTAGTAAATATGTAATACAAATATGTAATATTGAAATATTTAGAAATTGGAACGACTGACTCATCATTTCCCCAAAAAGTTTTTTTTCTTCCTTTATCGGAATGAGTTAGAATTTTAGTTTGATGTTGCATAATTTGGGTTTGGTCGACTTGTGTACACGTCTTGTTATACATTTTTTTCATCAGAGGCATTTGGTTGACGAATGGACGAAAGGAAGTAAATTTGGCGGACAATTACGCCTGTTTATACAATGGAACCCTACCTAAACTTTCAAGAATCTACCAATCTTCAAAAGAGTTCAAAACATATATTTAAGAGATAAAAAATGGAACCATCTTTTGATTCACCCTGTAGTATTATTTTTCCTCAGACGGTTTATCTGTTGACCTTATCGCTGCATTTACAGGTAGAATATTGCACAGAAGTAAACAGAAGAAGCTTGTACCCAGTGATAAGGCATTGATCCTTTTAAAAATGTTAACCACCATCCCTTAATTCTACTAGATCTACCACAAAGTTGGTTTTGATCCTCAAAATTTCAATTTAAATTCCTTCACTCCTACGTCAAAAAGCCGCATGCAAGTATATGCACATGTATGCAGACGGGTACCTGGTGCACAGAAACGTTGTTTATACCTTGGTATCTAAACTTTTACATCAAAATTTCACATATGTAAATACTAGTATTTTTATGTTGATTATGCAATATTTGATTAAGTTAAATCTTTCGAAAAAGTGAATTTAGACTACTGGATCGAATTTGCCACTCAGCGGAAACCGCCTAGAAATATCCTGAAACTTTGCGAACTTGAGTTCGGTCCATGCCAAGTTTCATTCAAATATCAATGACAATGACAGAGAACAGTCCAGAAAATCATCCACTTTCTCAAAGTTCAGTAATCAAAGTAGGTCAGCATCAACTCACAAGTTCGAATAAACCTGGCTTCATCAACAGAACAATTTTCTTCAAACTTGTCATCGAGCCACACTCGTCTATAATTATTTAACAGACCAACCGATCGACAGACAGACAGACAGACCCGAGAACTATAAAGTTGTGGCAGACAGCTTGATATTCATAAATTCATTTATTTTTAAAAATCATAGGCTTGAGTCCCCTACCCCTGGTGGATTGGAGCCGCTCTCCTTCCCCTGAAAAAAAAATCCCACACTAGATCCGGCCATGGACTGTCAATCTCTTGATTTCTATATAGAGACTGACAAGAAGGTTACGAGGACATTTCTTAAAACCAGGCCATTTACCGTGTCTTACTGACACTGTTTAAACAGTTCAAAGAGCTCAAACACACGAAAAAAAAAATGACAGGCAGATTAAGTAAAACAAGGATCTCTATTCATATCCGACAGAAACCACTTCTTTATGGATGAATCCGGATGATAAAAACACCAAAAAAAAAACCCCATAATCTACAGGCACGGATCTAGAATGGAGGAGGGATTAAGGCTCCCCCCCCCCCCCCCAAACTGGCAGAAACCACCGTTTTTACCACTCTACGTGTAATCGTTTTCAAAATCATAAATTGGACCTCCACTGCATGGCGGGCTGGACCCCCCCCCCCCTTTCTTTTTTCCTTTGGAAAAAAATCTAGATCTGTCAATGAACTACATGTACAAATATATGTCACAGTCTTGTCTTTTTGAGGAATTTAAAACGACACTTAAATTAAAATAAGACTCTGATCAAACTCTCGTAAATGCAACACCGTTAATCACAGTCTGGGCAGATTTATGACTCATAGCAGACGAGAGTTTGGTCTCTTTGCAGGACAGACGACATTTATGGTTTTACGTCATGTTTCAAAAAATAAAATTTTGATAAATTTCTTTGAAGAAAACACGGCGAAAGTTTAAGGGTTATGCCATGCAAGCGCGGATCTAGAAGGGTGTTAGGGGGTCAGCAACTCCCATCCCCCCTGTAATAAGGTAAAAAAGAAAAGAAAACCTTAATTATCCCGTTTTTACGTAATGCTACAAAATGTATAATAGACTGGAACCCTAAACAAACTCCTCCCCTCAACCCTATGCCACCAACCCTCAACCCACCTCTCCTCATTGTATGTCCCTCCCCCTTTTCTGTTGGAAAAGAGTTTTTAATCTGCCCATGAGGCAAAATAAGAGTTTGCAAACTTGTTTTTGCAAAGACATTGATTTCAAAATGTTCAAATACATGTATGCTACTCTAAGCAGTTTTCAAACGAGAAACATTGATTTTGTCATTGTATTCAAATAATCAGTAGAGAGCAATTCAAGATGCTAGCATTACCCATCAAATACCAAATCTTATCAAAGACAAAAAAAAAGCTCTTCGTTGACCCGAAACTGCTTTCTGAAATATTTCTTTTTATGACGCACGTTCCATTTAGATGTACTATCACTTGAGTACCATGAAAAATGCGAACGGTACAGAATGTAGGTCGGTCTTATCTCTAGTACCATCTGGCAGACAAAAAAAAAATCAACTAAAAATCTCGGGCGTGAGGTAAAAATTACTTAAAACCTCTGAGACGACTAACGACGTGTCGGAAGGTAGATAATTCGATTCCAAGCTATGAATTCGAAAGAAAACTCCAGTCAAAACAAATTCAATCTATTCACTGAATAAATAGAAACATGAAAATGAGTAACTCGGTCTGTTGAATGGAGGGGATTCATTCAGTAGCTAGAATTGATATAATGCAGACAGAACCCATTGTAAGAACGGAAAAGAATCGTAAAGAAAACGACAATTAGCTTACATCAAACACGTAACAAAGCCACGGTACTCCACCCTTCCTATCACACTTATACTATTTATACAAATGTTGCTTACGTAAGTAAATAACAGGTTAGCTCTTACAATTTCGAATTCAGATACTGAGAGATAATTTCTGTCCAACCATTCCTATACGCAGCCAAAATTCTGGGCTTTTACTGTATTTTCTTCAGAGTGTCTTCTGAAATTATCAATCTGTTATAAATACTGTAATTTCTGTCAAACTTTTCCTACGCAGCAAAAATTCCCGGGGTTTACTATATTTTCTCAAGAATGTCTTTTGAAATTATGAATCTGTTATAAGTACTAAGGGCGCTCGATATTGGAAAATTCAATCCCCTAAAGATAACAGAAGATAATTCTGATTCGCTTGTACTTTTTAAAGTGCCTGTACATCACCATGATCACAGGAACTTTTAAGTCCATCATATAACAAATATGAATCAATTTGCGATTGCATAATTCACTTGCAAAAATTCCTGAGTGTGTAAAAGAATCCGTTGTACTTGACAAGACCCCTTCCCATTTTACTCTGTAGCTTTGTTTACATACAAAAAGGCACAATGTGGTTAATGAAATCAGTAGAATAGATCTTTCATCCAACAAAACTGAATCAATTGCTTCAAAAAAGCTCAGAATGTTCACATTTTTTATTTTATTTTATTTTTTTTTGCGAACTACTAGGGTCTATCGAATCGGTTTTTTTTTCTCCTTCACGATGACCAAAAATAAAACAGATTGAATATCTATTTAGATACCTATTTACTACTAGAATGTAATAGTGTATGTACCTTATGACAGCTTACAGATGGACTGATAAACATGATAAAGACATGTATTGTATCAGGTCGGTGTATTTTACAATCATATATAAATTACAAGCTTATGAAATACAACTATCATAACCTAAGGTCAGAAACCCTATTAGAACATGATATGTAAACAGTTATCTACCTTTTCGCGCGAGCTCTTCACTCTTTTCAACATGGCAGTGTCAAATGCTACGAACGTCCGTGCATATACATCATAAAATATTTATGATATACTAACACATTAATTTTCCCATTTTCAAGCATAATTGTCAACTGGGTCACCCGGTCAGTAGGTCTAAATTCTCAGTCTGTTAATATTGTGTAATAAGCGATTGGATCGTACAAATGTACGAAAATCACGATCTTCATCGCGATGTAACAAATAGACGGTGAGTACGTAACAAATAGACGAACATCATGTTTTTCAAAATGCGGAACACTCTAGATCACATTCTCTTAGCACGGATTACCATAGGAACACTTTATGGACATAAGCGATATACATGTATCCACATAATTCGAAGAAAAAATATGAATTTTGTCCAAATATTCTTTGAACTATTCAAGAACAAACAGGTATGTCGCTTGTCGCAGTTTGACCCTACATGCATGTATGTACTAGTAACCTAAACTGACATTGGTGGCCTTGACCTCTTGACCGTTGAGTCTTATCATGCTTTGATGATGATGATGATGATGATGATGATGATGATGATGATGATGATGGTGGTGGTGGTTGTGGAAGAGGTGGTGGTGGTGGATATTAGGTGATGGTGGTGGTGGTGATTGTGGAAGAGGTGGTGGTGGTGGATATGGTGGTGATGGTGGTGGTGATTGTGGAAGAGGTGGTGGTGGTGATGGTGGATATGGTGGTGGTGGATATGGTGGATATGGTGGTGGTGGTTATGGTGGTGGATATGGTGGTGATGGTGGTGGTGATTGTGGAAGAGGTGGTGGTGGTGATGGTGGATATGGTGGTGGTGGATATGGTGGATATGGTGGTGGTGGTTATGGTGGTTGATATGGTGGTGGTGGTGGTGGTGGTGAATATGGTGGTGGTGGTGCTGCTGCTGCTGCTGCTGCTGCTGCTGCTGCTGATGATGATGTTGTTGCTGTTATTGTTAAGGAGGAGGAGAAGGAGCAGGTCGATGACGATGTCACCGGTGCTACTAGCAGAATAAAGAGGGAGAAAATTGTTCTAAAGATTCGCAGTTATTTGAAATACAAGATGGGGAATCAATTCTGACAGATCGTCTCAGCGGAAAGTGTGAACAATGACACACTGACAGGGGTAGCGATTCTAGTAGGACACGGATCCTTGTCTTTTTCCCTAGTGGTGTATTCAAACATAAAGGGTAAAGTACAATGTATATATACCCAATCAAAAATAGAGGACAGAGTCGCCATCAGAAACAAAGGACAGATCTCGAGTCACCAAACTAAAATAAGATCTCATTTTCTATTATTGGAAATTCCCTGCATGAAATTTTCCGATTCATATCGTCCAACACAAACTACAACCAGTGGCGGATCCAGCGCCCCCTTTGCCAGGGGTCAAAAGGCGAATTTTGCCGATTTTGACTGAAAATGGGCCAAAATATACCTGTTATTGGAAAATTTTGGGTCAGTACCGGGGGCGGGCGCACCCTCTGCACCCCCCTGAATCCGCCACTAAGTCAACATTGCGCTTTATCGATAAGCGCAGCGGTATGCATGTATAAGAAATTGTTGATGATAATAAAAAGATTACCGACCATTTATTTATGTTCTTGAATTAGGCACTTAAAAAGTATCCTGTATTTTGAATACAAGTTGACCGTTTCTGCGACTATTTCAAAAATAAATCTATTTTATAAATAAATGAAGATTTAAATTCAAAATTGTGTCTTCAATAAATTTGATCTGCGACAGTCTCGACTGCATGTAGATCGATCACATCTTTATTTTTTACCCCTGGATTCGCCTTTTGATTTTTTTTTTTTTTTTTTTTTTTTTTTTTGGTAAAATGAAACCTAGCATGTATCACCGAGGTATCTGTGCACAGGTGCAATGAATACTGAAATGTGTATGTCAAACTTAAAGACGTCAGCAGTATCAAATTCGTCCTGAGGACATTCCGATCTTCATGTATCTCATCGTCGACTTCTATCGAAAAATGTACTTCTCGATCCAAAATAAATTTAAGATATATTGTTTTATAATTTCATCTTGTCATATGTCGCCTTTTTTTGACATTTTGTTCTTTAAAGAAATCGATATTTAAAACTACTTCGTTCTTTCTTTGACACGACTGATGGATTGTTCGCTCTTCAAATAATTCGACCTTCAGCCTCACATGAAATGGAATACCGCATTTCTCTCCGTTATTTCGGAATGAGAACTCCACAGGAGAACGGCTGTGACTTGACTAGGATTTTAGTGACTTTTTTTAAAGAGAGCATGCGTCAATGACATGCGCGACAGCTTCCTTTTAAAGTCTAGTTACTTGTAGCACTTACTATCATTTTCAGTGAAACTGAAGATGAAAGTTGTTGTTGTTGTTGTTGTTGTTGTTGTTGAGAACTCATTTCCGAGTCAAAGAGAATTTAAGTTTCTGTCGCTAATACATCATACATGTACTTATCGGGTAGACTAGATTGGATGCAGTTGAAAATAGCTTGAAGTCGATGAGATAGTATTGAAATACTACAAATGATCAATTAGACAACACATAAATGCTTATAAATACTTTGATATATCCTTTTTCGCAACTTTGCAATTTTTTTAAAGTCCTTACTGTACGTGTATGGCTACGCCACCGTTTTTACGTGATTTATTAATTTGTACTAAACGTAAAAAATATATCTAGCATTTTGGATCCGCCCACATTTCGAGCGAGCTGGCAGACAAAACAAACAGTTTATTCGCTCTTTGAATATTTCCCCTCCCCTAAACATTCAGAAGTTTAAACTTTAATTCTATTGACGAATTTAAATCTGTCTGGATGGGATTTTAAACGGCAATCCGTACAGCCAATATTTACCGAACTTCTGAAATATAAGTCATGTCGACCGTCGTACGGTTCGAGTCAGGTGATCGTGGTCTGAGTTTCTCTGGTGCGAGATGTCCTGATATTGCAAAATGGAAACGAGGTTATTTATAGCTTTCAATGTTTAAATAAATTAGAATTCAGGAAAGCTGTTTAAATTATCTTACTAGGTATACTTGTCACTCCCACTCAATTATACCGTAGTATATCTTCCTACATTGGAGTACGTTATCAAAAATTTTGACCTACTAAGTTTAGTTGACCTACTTAATATTCCGTTGACCTGGAAACAAAACCGTCCACTCCTCAAGTTCCTTTACTCATAAATTATAATTTTAAGGCTTATATTGTGTTAAGATATCTGAACTCTACATTTGTATTTACTAATAAATCATCTTCGCTTTACCGACGGACAGTAGGTACGACTGATATATTCATATGTGCATGTCAATGAAGATTTATTTCTAAAAATAATTTCAAGAATCTTTTGATTGTATAAAATACCATCCCAACGAATGGGGACAAATGGGGGAGTGCATGTAACTTTCAAGAAAATTCTCTAAAACAGAATTATTTTTTTTCAACTTTTTTTAAATGTCCAAAGCCCTCTCCCCCTATCCAGATCCGTGCATGACTTTAAATAGCAAGGAAGAAAAAGGTGGATTTTGAATCTTTTTTATCCTGTATCGACTAATCAAGTAGTTTTCACCATCTGTGCATAACACGAGCTGATCTCTTTGTCACTTAAACAGCCATATTGCAGGGCTTGACATCCGTGACATGAGGCGACCTCTAGCGTTTGTTTGAATTGTAATTCCGAGTCAAAACTTTGCACATGAGAGTGACAAGTCCAACGCTCGAACTGATTTAATCATTTTACAAATATTTTCTCTATTGATACGACTTATGATCTGTGTATGAATGCTCAATTACCCTAATATACCGTTTAAATGGGACAAAAATCGCTACTCGTATTTGTTTGTGTTTCTTTAATGTGTTGTGAGGCACTTGACAGAAAGCCGTAGCTTTAAGATTGGATGGTATGATAACCTTTAAAAAGCGATCACTAAAATTATCGTCATCTTTCACAGATCAGTTAGCAGGACTCTCTCTCTCTCTCTCTCTCTCTCTCTCTCTCTCTCTCTCTCTCTCTCTCTCTGATAAATTTCATACTAATATCCAATTCGAAACATTATCAGAATATGCCTGACATGTATAATATTGTTGATTAGGGAAGTTGCTCCTTGGATACAATGTATAAAATGTTTGAACTTCCTTTTTCTTCCGGTGTAACTACGATCGGAACACCAAGTGTATTTCGCACTTATCATTTTGAGATAGATAAAGGATTATTTCTTTTCATTCCTTCCTCTCCATTTTTGTCTCCAAATTATCAAATACTCAGTCTTAATCCTGCAGGCAACAGTGATTCCTGGTGCTTCTTTGTGCTAGATTCCCATAAATCACTCTTATACAAAAAGGACGCTTTTCCCAGAGATGTGTACCGTAGCGCCCTCTACGGTATTTGAAAATCTACTCCAATACAAAAACCAGGTAGTCTAGATCTGTATTTGCGCAGGAGCAACACCCCCCCCCCCCTCCTGGAATTTGCCAAATCACGTATCTTTTTTTCAAAATCATAGGCTAGACCCCACTCCCTGGAATATTTTTTAGATCCGCCCATGTGTTATGTTCAGTACAGTCAAAACGTTTTCTTTTAAGAGTTGTAAACAAATGCACGATATGTCATTTATTTCAAAACACTGACATTTTTACACACAAAAACTGCCATCCTCGTACTAAAATTTGTGCAGTGAGTTTCCTTCTCGTATTTCCTCTGTCAGAAATGACGGGAACGCGAAAGGTTTTGGACACGAACATGCTTTTTGAACAGTGCACAGGCGGGGCATCATTAACCTTAAGTGTCACAGTGATATTTTAATACAGATGAATGCAGACTGTAAATACCTTAAAAAACTTGTTTTAGGGAGCAAAAACGAGATCTGTCAAAATACGCCTCCATATGCCGACTACATGTATATAAATATATGTATATCTCTTTTAATTAACGATGCATGCCTCTTGATTAGTGATTGATAAAACCAATTTTCCACATTATTCGCAAATATAAAATGTACAAAAAAAAATTTTCGACCCCCTCCCTATCTGACTACTTCCCTACCCATACTCCCTTTTTCTGTCGAGCAACAGAAAGAATCTATAAAAAAGAGCTGTCCAAGAGCAGATATGTCGCCTGTCGCATGTTTGACCTTGACCTTGCGGATGACCGTGACCTTTATTGGATGTTGAATCTCATTATGCTTGAACATCCCTGCAAGTTTGATGGAACATCCCTGCAAGTTTGATGGAACATCCCTGCAAGTTTGATGGAAGCATCCCTGCAAGTTTGATGGATGCTATAATAAAGTTATAGACATTTATGTTAAAGTGTGACTACCAGACGGCCAGACAAACAGACGAACAGAGTTATCCGTCTCTGTCGCTCTTGCGTTGCAGGTGACTTTTAAAAAAGCGAATTTAACCAAAATTCTCTTTCAAATCCCTCTTCTATTCTAAACTTAGTCCGACTTGCAGACCTACGACGGTGTTATCTGTTTTTTCGTCTTCGGTCTGACTGCTATGCATAGGCAAAACTTGAGAATTTCTGTGCGAAAAAAATTTTGGCAAGTCGTCCTTTTTTTGACAAATTCCAGTCTCTTCAACCAAAAAATAACTCACCCAGTCCTCCTGCCCCTAAAAATCCCCTCTAAGCCTGGTTTCACCTCTTCTTCTCTTCCGATTTTCCTCTGATCGACAACAGTTTGTCATGCGCACAGAGGTGAAACCAGGCCTAGAGAGGATTTCTTAGGGGAGGGAGGACTGGGTGAGTTATTTTTTGCTTGAAGAGACTGGAATTTGTCAAAAAAGGACGACTTTCCCGAATTTTTTTCGCACAGGAATTCTCAAGATTTGCCTATGCATAGCAGTCAGACCGAAGACGAAAAAAACAGATAACACCGTCGTAGGTCTGCAAGTCGGACTATTCTAAACTTTGCATGTTTCAACCATTTCTAACGACAGACTCTGTTCAGGTTTATTTAAGTGCAATTTTGAAGTTCGAAACGAGTGCCATAAAATCTCACCCCGAGGCCTACAGACCTTCCTTTTTCACTTAGAAGTTAAATGACATAAAATCTCGTTTTTCAAAGCTGATTACCGGAGTTTATAAAATATTATCCCAATCAAATCCAATTTTTCATTCATAAAGCGCGTCTCACAATGTTAAATGAACCCTAGGAATCATAGCTCGTAGACCATGAACTGTATTTTCTCATCAAATAATTTTATCTGATTTCGTGTACTTTTAACTAGGGCGATGCGACATAGTGATAAAGTATACGTAACTTCGTGAATGAGTATCAGTGACACATAATTAGTATGGAAAATTAACTCCGCAAAAAATCTGCAAAACAAGACTGTGCAACTTATGAAATACTAACCCCCTTCTACTAGATACATCTGCCATTGACAGATATTTCTTTTTCAGATTATGAAATGCTAACCCTCTTTAGATCTGTCATCGATACATTTTTTTCTTTTCATCTCTTTTTTCTGTTTTTTTTTTTTTCTTTCTTTTGAATTTCAGTCATATGAAATTAACACAAGTTTTTGTTCTCTCTCTCTCTCTCTCTCTCTCTCTCTCTCTCTCTCTCTCTCTCTCTCTCTCTCTCTCTGAATATGAACTTGAAAAATGCCAAGATAAAAAGGATACCTTTTGCTTATTTTCAAAATGACTGAATCCTCCTTCAAAATCAGTTTGAAGTCAGAAATAAAAATATCGGTAGATCGCATGTACGTTTCACTGAAGAAAGAAAAACTGTCTCTTTAAAATCACAGACGAAAAGTAATATTGGATTGGACCGGCCAGAATCTGGCCTGCGACTTTGGAAAGTAATCGTAAACATCGAATAATAATAATTCTTAGACTAATTAATTCCAAGGACTCTCTCTCTCTCTCTCTCTCTCTCGTAACAAATTGTCTTCAGCTATAAAACATTTCATCCCCTGAGGTTTCTTGCGATGTAAAATAAATCTTGCACTGATATCGGTCTCATTTTCTATACTATCTAAGCAGCCTGTCTTCTCAGTTTGCGAAAGAAAACATAACTATCTGATAAATGAGCCACGGTGGCCATTTTGACAGACGGGGAGAAAAATTTCAGCAATTTTTTTACCTCTGCACCTCCCGCGCTACAGGATCGCGGTGTGTGACGGGGGAACGGGGCGCTAGAATGTCACTGAAACCTTTTATGCTTATGAAATTATATAGTTTACAAAATTGGAGTTAATGTCCATGAAATTGAACTAATCTGTCAAAATTACACCAGAAACCAGCCATCTGTCCATTTTAGCACAAATATTCCGAATATCTTCAGAGTCCAAATATAGTAATTCCGTATAAAATTATTGACTAAGACGTAAAAGGAAATGATATTACGAAAAATGGGCGTATCTAGAAAATTTTCACGAGGCAGGGGAGGGTGCCCTAGCTCCGTCACGGGATGTCCACACTACATGTATATTTTAGAAAAATTGAACGTAAAAAGTTTGTGGCAAATTCCAGAAGGGGGGATCCTGATCTACTTCCGTGCGAGGCGAAAAGTCGAGGAGGGAGGGGAGCAAACTCTCAAATTTTTTTAGCGGGATGTTTTAACTTTATTTCGTTTTTACTATTGTTCACATTCTGAAGTTGACAAAAATAAAAGAGCTTTTAATAGAAGGCAAACGGACGCTAAGAGCAAAAACTTCGCTCCGCACCTCTCTCCAACCCTCTACCCGATACTCGCAACCAAACCATAAAGACATAATAAAAAAAACCCGACTTTTTCTCTCTTTTTAAAATAAAAAGCCATCCGTGATCTTCTCTATTACCAAATCGATACGACATATCTCACACTTAACATGATAGAAACAAAGATCCCCAAGGTACTGATAAAAGGGGGGAGTGACGAGTGCCTTGTACCTTTCAACGCCCCTTACCACGTGTAAAATACAAGGTTATCATGACTATGGCAAGGAAAACAAACGAGCAGATGTAAATTTCATCAACCACAACCGTAATGTAGCAGATAGGGCGAGATAAAAGCCTGGATTACCTTACAGGAATCGCCCCAAGATGATTTCTGTATGCTAGAAATCATAGGAGATATGTAACGTAACCTCTATAGATGCACCCCATGCTACTGGTGTCAACGAACTCTTGGTTTTTTTTACGATGTCTGTGTGCAGTGTATCTGATAGTATGTATAAAATGATGAATGAACGCAAAAATGAGAGAGAGAGAGAGAGAGAGAGAGAGAGAGAGAGAGCTAGGTCACTATCATAATAATATTCTTTAAAACAGATGAAAATTAAATTTTAAGAGGGTATAGTGTATGCATGCAAGTATTCTCTCAAACATATAATGCGGGTCCTTCCCTTTTACCCCTAAGGTTTGGGGACCCTCAGGCTTAAAGAATGGGTGCTACCAGGGCCTTACACGCCAGCTCGCCTTCCGATGAGCTTAAAATTGTCTACAGACTTTGAGTCTTCGACGATGCCTACGAGATCTTGTCAAGGACTTTAACAAGTCTTGTTTACGATGCCTACAATTTACGCGCTCCAGCTAAGGACTTTAACAAGTCTTGTTTACGATGCCTATGCGCTCCAGCTAAGGACTTTAACATGTCTTGTTTACAAGTCCTTGGCTCCAATGTACAATTTTCTAACATAGTAAACGTTTATAAAGTTTACGCATGTTGCACACATTTTGGAAGAAGGAGTTCCATGCAGCCCGGGGAACTGGAAGTAGCCCTCCCCCCTCCTCGTCTACTGGCTCGGCTTCCTATTCATCTAGATCCGTACATGCACACATCAAGCCAAAATATGTTAATTGTCGTGGAAACATGACTGTTTGTCTATGCCTATGAACTATGACAGGTAGGTAGGCTTTGGCCAAATGAAACAAATTCTGACCGTCTATTCATTACTACCATTGAAAACAACGATATATCAACGTAAAATATGACTCAGTTTTAACAAAGGTCCTAACAGGTGGCGGTCCATGGGTGTTGAGGAGGGTGGAGGCTGCGCTCAGCAAAGAGAAATATTCGGAGTTCATAAGGTTTTTTAACCATAAGCATTTATAACCACAGCAAAAATTACGTTTAGAATGAGAAGGGGTTACATGTCTACAAATATTGAATATGTCATCAAAGTTGGCCCCCTCCACTAGATCCGCCTTTGAAATCTTTTAGTTACATTTGATTGATACAGCTTCAAAGAGAAATAGCTGAACTAATACATAAGACACATATTTCCTTGACGAAGATGTTGCCCCCAGACTCCCACATTGTTTATCATATACCGGTAGTAGCATTTACACGTGCAGGCAAAAGATAGGGGGCAACTTGAAATCATCTCTTCCCCACCCTTTTTTTCTTATTCAAATTGGTAAAATATATGTAACTGTTACTGAGTTTACTCATTTTTCACTCTCTCCGGGAAAGCGTACGTACTTTTCCTCCCAAGCGCGTATTTTGAGGGGGTTAGGGGATCACGACCCCCTCCTTAGAATTTGCCGACGATTCTGCTATTTCCTGTTTTTACGTAATTTTTTTTTTCAAAGTCATATTAGGCTGAAACTGACAACTTTTACCCCTCACCTCCCCCAAGGAAGACTTTTGGATCCGCCCATACCTACTGATTGGTTGACCCACCCATGTATGTGTTGGATCCGCGCCTGAATCAAAAGCGATGAGAGCTACTGTCATCTCGTTCACCTTTGAGTAAGATAAAGTAAAGTGTATATGATGAAGTTATGTCACGTGCAAGGTCGCAGATAAAATGACTGAAACGTCTGAAAGGCAGACACTGACTCGACGTGCACAGGTACTTGAAATATAACACCATAAGGGTATTTTTATTTCTAAATTGCCTATATATATACAGATCTTAACTTCATTTTGTACAAGAAAATGAAAATAAAAAGTCATCCTTTTTCCTAAAAAAACCTAATCTTTCTCCTCTCCTCATCTCCATCACGTCTTTGCTTCATGTACCACCCTTTTTAAGTCTTATCCCTGAATTCTTTACCCTTTCAACTCAACAATCAACGGCCGCCTCCTGATCGCCCATTTGACAATTTTCTTTAACTAACACGAGTGAATACACAGAAAGAGCCGGGGGGGGGGGGGGGGGTAAAGCATTATCCTCTACTCTCCTACCCAACCCACCTCCTTCTCCTCGTCCTTTCTGCATTTGCGCCTGAAGCAGACAAGAACGGACGTCCAGTAACCACCTCGTCTCTCGCCCTTTAGCCTACAACCAGACCTTGTCAGTTTTCATTTTTCCCTCGAAAAAAAATCAAATTAATATATTTTTCATAAATACGTACAACGAAAATTAAAAGCATACATGAACGACAGCGTGAGAAATCGTAATTATTATTTAATACTAGTATGAGCAGTTATTGTAAAATTTACCATTAATATATACTGCAGATACAATTCAAAATTGCCAGACTGATTCAAGAAGCAAAGATTTTAAAGTATTTGATCAAAGTCGACCTCCTTTGCTGTTACAATCAATTTTTCATTGATATTCGAACACCTGGAACCTAAAACGGACACCTGCTTTCCGGATTGAAAGCCGATCGTCACCCCATGTAAATAATTATCTATTTATTTCATATGAATCGTTTCTTTATTCATCAATAAAGAACATTAGTCGCACACGCTCATAAATCTATCAAGGCGTAGTAATATAACTTGTAAACTAATAATCCTAACTCGTATCTTGATTTAAGATTTTTCTAATGTTTGCTGTGTGGGCTTAATTTATGATATATATCGGTAAGTAAACCTATAACTGAACCTGGATTTACCTATACATGTACATGTATACTGTGAACATTGCATGGTTTCTATTCTGTTCGATGTATTACAACATAATTAAATTAACTAATCATGCAATTTTTGTGAAATTTCATTAAATTCATTTGCAATCATAATTTCGTCATATATAATTTTATTGATGTAATTTGGTTTCTAATAGCACTTCTGAGTTCATTTAGTTTTCAATTAAAGGTAATAAACTGAAATTAAAACTACATGTATGAGAAACGCAGAATTCGAGGACATAGAGAGGTATGAACAAGGTAAGGGCGTAGTGGTACAAGGGGAGGACGGAGAGGAAGAAGGGGAGAAGGTAGAGGAACAAGAGAAGGAGGTAGAGTAACAAGGGAAGGACAAAGAGAAACAACGGGAGGACGTAGAGGAACAAGGAGAGGACGCCGAGGAACAAGGTAAGAGCATAGAGGAGCAAGGGAAGGGCATAGAGGAACAAGGGAGGATGTAGAGGAATAAGGGAAGGACATAGAGGAACAAGAGAAGGGCATAAAGGAGCAAGGGAAGGGCATAGAGGAACAAAGGGAGGATGTAGATGAACAAGGGAAGGGCATAGAGGAACAAGAGAAGGATGTAGAGGAACAAGAGAAGGACATCGAGGAACAAGGGAAGGGCATAGAGGAACAAGGGAAGGACATAGAGGAACAAAGGGAGGATGTAGAGGAACAAGGGAATGACATAGAGGAACAAGGGAAGGGCATAAAGGAGCAAGGGAATGGCATAGGGGAACAAAGGGAGGATGTAGAGGAACAAGGGAAGGACATAGAGGAACAAGAGGAGGATGTAGAGGAACAAGAGAAGGACATAGAGGAACAAGGGAAGGGCATAGAGGAACAAGGGAAGGGCATAGAGGAACAAAGGGAGGATGTAGAGGAACAAGTGAAGGACATAGAGGAACAAGGGAAGGGCATAAAGGAGCAAGGGAAGGGCATAGAGGAACAAAGGGAGGATGTAGAGGAACAAGGGAAGGGCATAGAGGAACAAGAGGAGGATGTAGAGGAACAAGGGAAGGACATAGAGGAACAAGGGAAGGGGATAAAGGAGCAAGGGAAGGGCACACAGGAACAAGGGGAGGATGTAGAGGAACAAGGGAAGGGCATAGAGGAACAATGAAAAAGGGAAGGACATAGAGGAGCAAGGGAATGGCATAGAGGAACAAAGGGAGGATGTAGAGGAACAAGGGAAGGGCATAGAGGAACAAGGGGAGGAGGTAGAGGAACAAGGGAAGGGCATAGAGGAACAAGGGGGGAGGTAGAGGAACAAGGGAAGGGCATTGAGGAACAAGGGGAGGATGTAGAGGAACAAGGGAAGGGCATAGAGGAACAATTGGAGGATGTAGAAGAATAAAATCAAATTCAAGGAATTGTGGTCCCCCGCTTTTGAGTGTTTGTCTTTAAAGAAATGCTTACAGACATCCCCCCATTCTTAAGTTTTAATAATATATCTCATATATTATCAACATTCTAAATATGAAAGATTAACTCCAAGAAAAGGTCAAAAAGTACAAACTTTTGTTTTGTTTCCAAGGGACAGGGCTTATGAAAAGGTATGCACATGTGAAATATTTAAGACCTATGATTTAAATTACCATCAAAAACTTATGGTCGAGGTTGAAGTTTTTAAATGTGGGTCAACCTCCATGGACAAGGTCACAAGGTCAGAATGTTGTTACCAACAGAAAGGTCTCATCACAAGGAATACACATGTCAAATGTGAAAGCCCTATCATTTTCCATTAAAAAGTTATGGACAAGGTTATAGTTTTTTGAAAAGTAGGTCGAACTCAAAGGTCAAGGTCACAAGGTCAAATATTTTGGTATCCATGCAAAGGTCTTTTCACAAGGAATACACATGTGAAATATCAAAGCCCTATCACTTTCCATGAAAAAGTTATGGTCAAGGTTAAAGTTTTTAATAAGTAGGTCGAACTCCAAGATCAAGGTCACAAGGTCAAAAATTTTGGTATCCATGCAAAGGTCTTGTCACAAGGAATACACATGTGAAATATCAAAGCACTATCACTTTCCATTCAAAAGTTATGGTCAAGGTTAAAGTTTTTAATAAGTAGGTCAAAGTCCAAGGTCAAGGTCACAAGGTCAAAAATTTAGGTATCCATGCAAAGGTCTTGTCACAAGGAACAAACATGTGAAATATCAAAGCCCTATCACTTTCCATTAAAAAGTTATGGTCAAGGTTAAAGTTTTTAATAAGTAGGTCGAACTCCAAGATCAAGGTCACAAGGTCAAAAATTTTGGTATCCATGCAAAGGTCTTGTCACAAGGAATACACATGTGAAATATCAAAGCCCTATCACTTTCCATTCAAAAGTTATGGTCAAGGTTAAAGTTTTTAATAAGTAGGTCAAAGTCCAAGGTCAAGGTCACAAGGTCAAAAATTTTGGTATCCATGGAAAGGTCTTGTCACAAGGAATACACATGTGAAATATCAAATCCCTATCACTTACCATTCAAAAGTTATGCACAAGGTTAAAGTTTTTGTGACTGACGGACAGACGGACAGACGGACGGACGGACGAACCGGTTTTAATGTCCCCGCGCTTTCGCGAAAGCGGAGGACAACAAGGGAAGGACATAGAGGAGCAAAGGAAGGGCATAGAGGAACAAAGGGAGGATGTAGAGGAACAAGGGAAGGGCATAGAGGAACAAGGGGAGGAGATAGAGGAACAAGGGAAGGGCATAGAAGAGCAAGGGGAGGATGTAGATGAACAAGGGAAGGACATAGAGGAACAAGGGAAGGGCATAGAGGAACATGGGGAGGATGTAGAGGAACAAGGGGAGGAGGTAGAGGATCAAGGGAAGGACATAGAGGAACAAGGGAAGGGCATAGAGGAACAAGGGGAGGAGATAGAGTAGCAAGGGAAGGGCATAGAGGAACAAGGGAAGGGCATAAAGGAGCAAGGGAAGGGCATAGAGGAACAAGGGGAGGATGTAGAGGAACAAGGGAAGGGCATAGAGGAACAATGAACAAGGGAAGGACATAGAGGAGCAAGGGAAGGGCATAGAGGAGCAAAGGGAGGTAGAGGAACAAGGGAAGGGCATAGAGGAACAAGGGGAGGATGTAGAGGAACAAGGGGAGGAGGTAGAGGATCAAGGGAAGGACATAGAGGAACAAGGGAAGGACATAGAGGAACAAGGGAAGGGCATAGAGGAGCAAAGGGAGGAGGTAGAGGAACAAGGGAAGGGCATAGAGGAACAAGGGGAGGATGTAGAGGAACAAGGGGAGGAGGTAGAGGATCAAGGGAAGGACATAGAGGAACAAGGGAAGGGCATAGAGGAACAAGGGGAGGAGATATAGTAACAAGGGAAAGGCATAGAGGAACAAGCTAGGGGAGGAGGTAGAGGAACAAGGGGAGGAGGTAGAGGAACAAGGGAATGACATAGAGGAACAAGGGAAGGGCACAGAGGAACAGGGGATGAGATAGAGGAACAAGGGAAGGGCATAGATGAACAAGGGGAGGAGGTAGAGGAACAAGGAGAGGAGGTAAAAAGAGAAAAGAAGGAGATACCAAAAGGAGATGAAAGGGGGGAGTATGAGGAGGCAGACAAAATAGGAAGACAGGAGGACGAAGAGGAGGAGAAAGGAAGGAAGGAATAGGAGGGTAGGGAGGTATGGGAGACAGAAGAGAAAGGGGGAAAAGGAAAGGAGAAAGGGGAGAAAAAGATAGGACAAAGGAAGAAGAAGAAGAAATGATTAGGAGCAAAGGAAGAGAGTATGAGGAAGAGGGAGGTGAAAGGAAGAGACAGTAGGAGAAGGATGAATATAAGCAGAGCTGGAGGAGCTAGGCAGAAGATGGGACAGAGTGAAGGACAGGAGTGGGAGGGGAAGGAGGAGAGCAAGAGGAAGGTGGACGGCAAGAGGAAAAGGTTGAGAAATTTGGAGTAGGGTGTGAACATAATAGGAGGGTCAAATCTTCCAACTTTGTAATATAATCTTCATAAAATTACAAATTGGACCCTCTACCCCATCCGCCTGGATAATGTGCACAATGTGCGCTGCAAACTCCAAGTATGTCAGGTGATGGCATTCCATACATGGTTAAAATTAGCATCTAACAAGAATGCCAACTTTCCCTTATCTAGCTATACATCAGATAGTTTATTCACTTTAGCTGTCAAGACACGCTGGGCTGCCGCACATGCATTCACAAATTTCAGACTAGGACATTCTATTTGCATTTTATGGTTTCTATTCTCAAACTTGATTCACATCCAGTCCTCAAATACCTGTTACACTGAATCATTTTACCTTTTGATATGGAGAAAAGAGCTATAAAATACCTGATGATTTGTAGAGGAGGGATTTCAATACTTACAATGTATCTCCGTAATTGCTTGTCTTTTTTTTCATAATTTTTTAAACTTCTGCTTCCGTGCTTTATTATTTTCTTTTGTGCATTAATTTTGTTAGTTGGATTTCTTTCTAGAAAGGTTCTCTTAATTTTTCGGGGGAGGGGGGGGGCAAGTGGGGGGTTACAATTTCATCTCATTTGATTCCTAACACTTTTGATGATGGGAGTAGGGAGAGTCGAGTGGAAGGGAATTTAAGGGGGGGGGCTTATAGAGTGTGCTTTATTTTGAATTGCCTTGTGGTTCTTAAGAGGGTAGTTTTTGTTCTTTCCCGGTGGATATAAATCAACTCAATTCTAATGGCCCCTCTTCTCCCCTCCCCCTTTTTATCCTCTGGCCACTTCAATGTCTTCTATAGATTAAAGACGATCTCTACCTTACATAAAATAACAAACAAATGTCTAAGGCTGTCATTCCATCAATCCTATCATATCCCATGATCAGTCCCCGTTTTGTATACCCAGGGGTCAAAGGCCTGTGTACAATACGTCCCCTGTGACATAAATCAGATCTGAGACCGAATAAAGTAAAGGGTGGTGCAAAAGTTCGCACATATCTTCCCTTCAAGTCATAACTGACATGACCTACGGTATTGTCCTTTCGTTATTTAAGAGTGACAGATTGAATGATTTATAACAAAAGAGGAAAAAAGTGGGACATAGATTACTAATTATGGAGCATCCTGACTTACTTGACTATTGAGGCATGTATTGTTTTAAAATGGTCGTTTTGAAAGGACCCACCAAGAAGAAAAGTATTCATTTCTAAAGTCAAGAAAGGTCTTGTGGGGATTTAGAGGAGGGGAAGCGAACCCAAACTCCATTTTGAAAAATGTAAACTCATGATTCTTTTTCTAACCCCCCTCGTCAAACCGGACTGGATCAAACCGCAGTCCCCCCCCCCCCCTCCGACTTAAATCCGCGCGCTCTCTCTCTCTCTCATTCTCTCCTGTCCGATTTCTCTATATTATTTTTCTTGTCTGTCCGATTTCCCCAACTTCTTGCACGAAAATAAAAGTTCAAAACACTTAAAACAAACCCAACCAGTCGGTAATTCACTATAAACACTTTCAGATTCGTAAAATTACAAGGTTCGCTGTCAAACACGTTGGATTTTGACATAAAACATACAGAATCAAATACCTAACAATCTTTGTTTATGTCCTGCAAACGTTTTATGGGTGAGTTCTTACAGGTATAAAAAGATTCAGATTTCGCTAAATTGGTTTTTATTGTTTTGTGATAAAATCAGAAAAAAATACAAGTTTACCATGTGTATCAACTATCATAAAAGAATCCAACTCGCATCTGGTCTGTTTCAAACCAGAGTGCTTATTTTCGTCCTGCGTTTCACCGATTTTATGCATGGTTAGCCCCTGATAAATAATGTGGCAGGTTCGAATCCATTAAGGAAAATAATTTTTATTCGGTAGACATACTCGATCATCGGATGTCATAGTATTACATAACCACCTATTGATTTGTTAGAGAAGCACCAGACAACGGGTAACACTAAAATCCGAAATGCCCAGTCAGCCCAAAAAATCCGGTAGCGGTTACATCATAATAGTGTCGACCGGCGATTTTCTCCTATTTGTACCGATTTCATATCCCCTTGAAGTACCAATTAATGTATGCATCATTTCACTCTTTGTAAATCATCTGTAATTTTAATCTAGCTGTCAAAATCGAAGCGCGTGTACAATTAAATTATAAAATGATGTAAGTATAAAAAGACCGAAATCTTTCAGCCCACCCGAGACAGATGTGCGGTGATTTCCTCAGTATTCACAGATTTCATTTCTCTGTGTCTTTACGGAAGTTAAATGATAAGATACATTGTACTTCCGGTTCTTAAAAATGAAATATCAGGTCGTTTTATCATTTTACTTAGTACTATTACAGCACAGACAAACACAGTAGGAACAGGGTTTCGAGGCCCCTTGAATTTCTTTATTTCTTTATTTTTTTCTTTATTTTATTTTATTTTTTTTTTTCATTTCAAAACGGAGTACATTTCCATCAAATGGGAGGGTTCAAAGGATGTAATCCGGATAGCAAACTGCAAGGAACTCATTTGGTCTTATAAGTTTTTGCTGTTTGACTTGAACCCAATTCACAAGTCAACTTCAATGTGATCTAATATTGGGAACCTGGAAGGTCCAGGGCATATCATCCTGATAGCGTCACCATTGCCGTTTTGCTTATCTATGAGGGGTGGACAAGGTGAAAAGGAGGTGGGAGGAATGGGGCGGGAGGAGGGAGAAAGGGCGGAGGGAGGAGGGAGGGACGGAGAGGGAGGTAAGGGGGCGGGAGGGGGAGGTAAGGGAAGGGTGAAAAGGAGGTGGAAGGGAGGTGGTGGCGGGAGGGGGAGGTATAAGGGGGTTGGAGGGGGAGAGAGGTACCCCCCTGTCCGCCCCCATCTATGTCGCCCTCGGTTGTCCAGTCGTCACTACATCTACAATGTATCAATTAGGAACCGAAACCATCGCCTGTATCAATCTACAAATCGATGTAGTAAACACCAACTTCTCTCTATACATATCTAGATACGATCAATATGCACCCTAGAGGGCGCTTTCGTGTTAAAAGCGTCCCCTGGTGGTGATTGATGTAGATACTTTGTGTATATATCTGAGGATTTGCGTCTAACCGCCCATTGTCCATTATCATTTTGTATAAAACTCCGAATTCCATATTCTTAATCTATAGATGTACTCTAAGGGCAACGTCCAAATTTTGGTATGTGAACAGTTTGTTACAGGGTGTTTCATCACAAAAGTACGGACATTGGCGGATCTAGATTTTTTCCAGGGGGTGTCCATGCAGTCCGTCAAGAGGGAGGGGGGGGTTCAGTCTATGGTTATGAAACAAAAAGCCTGATACTAGTACATAAAAAATTTGAATTTTCTTGGCAAATTCCAAAATGGGGGGTCCTAACCTTTTGACAATAAACACACCCCCCCCCCCCCTCTCCTCTAGATCCGCGCTTGAAGAAGGAATTTCACGGACCATTTCCTGAGTTAATGTCCGATCTCCTAGTCTGGTATAAGACATATCCCCATAATGTTTCCAGCGAATCGAGACTACTGCAGCATCAAATTCCATTGATTACAGGTGCGCGACACAGCGTAATGATGTCATTGTCGGTAAAGGTGATTTTGTACCCCTTGTACCCCAAATATTGACATGCGCGGATCTAGATGGGATGGAAGGGTTCCGAACCCCCTTCTGTCTTGCTGGTGCGCGACAAAAATCATGTGTACTGTCTCCCATTGTACCCCAAATATTTAGATGCGCGGACCCTTCTGTCTTGTTCAATTACATGGTGGGACTCCATCCCCCCTTTCCATCCATTAAAAGAGGAGATGGATATCATACTTAGGTCATAATGTCAACAGCTACTTTGTAAAACATTTTGTCAAACGTCTTTTCGATCATCAAATACATGTTATGAGCTTTACTTGTCCCTTCATCTTGCTAATGATATATGTATGGCCTTATTACTCAAAGTTTTCACATCTCAGAAATTGGTCTCTCTAGGGCATTCTACATAAAAATTTTCCTGCTAATGTCGTTAGTCTATACATGCCGTAGACATTACACTGAACTTGAAAACTCTGGTGCATATGCACTAGACAAAGACCCCCCCCCCCCCCCCCCCTCTCTCTCTCTTTCTCTCTTTCCCCTTACAAACTTATCTCTCAGCCATAAAAGTCACGAGATGCGCTCCTGAAAAGTCGCATCATCGTTTATCATAGGCTAGAAGCTTACGGCAATGTAGTTTAGGGGGCAAAAATGTTGCAGAAAAAAATTCTTGGCAGTAAAAAACGGGTAATAAATCTCAAATACCGAGCCATGTAATGTACTTTCGTAAATCAAACGACCCCAAAACAAGACATTCATGTATACTAAATGCAAATGACGCATACGACCACATATTGTGCTAGCTATACACCCAAGTCAAAGTTCTCCTGTATATTAATTGATAGGAAAGTAAACCTCACCCCAACACACAAACTAATGTGTGCATCGAGGGAGGGTGGGAGGCAGGGAGGGACGGTTTGTGTGTGAGAGAGGGTGTGTGTATGAGTGTGTCAAGCATGTATACCATCCTGATTTGAAACAAAATCTAAATAATTAAATCAGCCAGGCATTGTTGAGGATCAAAATTGGAAAAATATTGTTCAGCAGTTTACCAATTCTATCAATATTAGCTATTCTTAAGCGAACCTGATATCTTTTTTATACTACTGAAAATTTAAAATTCGTATAATTGAAAATTTATATTGTACATGAAAAATGATTTACAAGCAAGCCTTAATCACAAATTTTGTTGAACACGGGAGGTAACTGATACATGTATGAATTAATTTCGACAAAGAAAATATATATATGACAGGTAAAATATTGATAAGTTCCGACATAAATAAAAATCCTGGTACCTAAATCCTATAAAAAATATCTTGCGAACGATGCGAATGGGGATCAAAGTGCAAATCTAGGGGTAGGTGGTCAGGAAAAAATTGCCAAACGTGCTAGGGTTTCCGGTTTTCACGTTTATTTTATTTTCAATCATAGGCTGGAAACTCCCTCCGAGAACAAAATTGTAGCTCCGCCCATTTAGGATGCAAATAAGCCCTTCCCCCCCCCCCCCACCCCCCAAAAAAACCCCAAACGCTTATTACAAAATTTATGTACCCCAAATCTGGCCAACACTAGCTTAATCCTGCGGTGATAATGCAGAAAGTTCCCACTGAGATATACCTGGGTAAGAAACATGATTTATGTAATATATGCAGGTATGAGCATCGGATCATTAATTTCTGTCTCATATTTAAACAATATTAAAAATGCAGTTCATCCTCGAATCCCAGACACTTCATTTACATAATTTTTTTCTGTGACTTGGTTAAATATGTATATAAGTCGACAAGGGTGAAACTAGAGGGGTGGGGTAGGAACCATCCATCCCCCTCCCCCTTCCCCCCCCCCCCCCCCCCCCCTTGCCTCTTAGGATATGCAAAAATTCTGATTTTCCATGTTATGTGTCAACATGGTCAAATTTTCTTTTTAACCGTAGGTTGAAACACACCTCCCCTTTGACCGGCTCAACCCACCCCTCCCCCTGGGAAAAAATCTAGATCCGCCCATGTAATTAAGTCGAGGTGTATGAAACTGATTTAGGAAGCAGGGGTTAAACTGAGGTTCATTTCATATCGGTCTTTATGTCGTTAAAAATGAAAATAATTTTCATAAGATACCACATCAATATATGACTATATATATATATGATAATCATGTGGTACACCGTCTCATTATTTTGTATTTCAAAAAAGAGCAGATGTAAGAATGTTTTAAAAGGTCATACTAGTATTGTGTATAAGCCAAACGTAGTTCACTGCGTATAAAATCATTTTGTTTTACATTTGAAATTACATATTTATATACGTATATCAAAACTATTGCACGAAATTAATTAAATATCAAGTACATTCACTATACGAACTCCCCTCCCACCATTTTTAAGGGGGTGGGTGGTTGATCCTCATATCCCTCATTAAATTTATTTGCGCATGTTCGATGAAGTAATAGCACCCTCAAAAGTTTCATTTCTTGTATCACACATGGATCTAGAGCGGTAAGGGAGTCAGGAAATACCTCTCTACCCTAGAATTCGCCACAAATGCTGATTTACCCAATTTTAACGTCCATTTTTTATTCAAATTCATAGACCGGAACAAACCCCCCCCCCCCCCCTGCCTCTGAGAGGCTGGACCCCGGCCCTTGGAAACATTCTAGATCCACACAATAGTCATTCTTATTTACAATGTTCTCTGTAGGCTTTTTTCAATGGGAAAGTACCTGTTTGTCGGTACAAAAGAGGGACATTTTGCAACAATAAGAATTATGAATACAGTCAATCTGACCACCTAGTGTTATATGTGAAACACTTGAGACTTTAAGGGTCTTACTGGTCAGTAAATGTCCGTTTAAATGACCCTGTAATAAGAGGGGACCTAAAAGAACCTGTCAATGTAAACAGATCTGAAGTGACCATCGTATCGACACTCGACATGCTAAATTTGTGTCAATTTTACTTTCTTAAGATACGACGCTACCTTATGGCTCATTTATCTATAATATCAAGACAACTCAGTGTCTTCGTTCGTCGCTCCCAGGCAAATTTCACAAAAGAAATTAGAAACATTGAAAAGGAGAATAGTATTAAATATACAAAGTCAACATTACACTACAAATAAATCTCAATGAAAGATATTACCAAAAGCATTCGCGGAAAGCGAATAGTTTTCGCAAAAAGCGAATAGTTTTCGCAAAAAAGCGAATATTTTTCGCAAAAAGCGAATATTTTTCGCAAAAAGCGAATACATGTAGTTTTCGCGAAAAGCGAAGACTTTCTCGAAAAAAAAAGATTTTCTCAGAAAGAGAAGATTTTCTCGAAAAGAGACTATATTTTCGAAAAGAGAATATTGTTCTCGAAAAGAGAATATTGTTCGCGAAAAGTGAGGAGTTTGCGCGAAAAGCGTAGAGTACTCGTATTCGTTAAAAGCGAAGAGTATTCGCGAAGAGTATGGTAGCATTCTCTGTTCAAGAGATTCCGTGAATCCTTGTACAATATTATTTTTTAGTTTGGAAGGTGACTAAACTATCAAAAAATAGATCGCATTAACTTATCGGAGCCGACCATGGAACTAATTGGGCTTGAGAGACTTCTATATAGATTTTATCATCAAATTGCAATATGTTATCGCACAGTATTTACTATAGACCGGTACTTAGAGCGGAGTAAGCCGATTTTGCCAGTTAATACACTGTTATTTACAATAGAATTCAGGCGGAGTTCAGTCCAGGTACGATAACTGTATATAAACACCTTTATTAATGATATAATCACAGCCTTTTGTTTGATTTTCTCAACTGATTCTTTTTATCGATAATTTTTATCCCTTGATTGGTGACATGCAGGGTTTTTTTTTTTTATTTGTTTTTCATTTTTATTTATCTATTTCTCCTTTACATACTGTTAGACTAAGTGTAGAACTAGAAGGGCCGTTCAGGAGCCAATGACTCAACAAATCATTACTTCAATGAAAATCTACATGTAGCTAACGCCAAAATCATTTTTTACGTATAATTGTTTTTAAATTATAGACTGGACACCTCCACCCGGACGGAATTACCCCTGGAAAAACAGCTTCCCCAAAGGCCGAAACACGGACAACAACACCCCCCCCCCCCCAAAAGGGGGGGGGGGGTGGGGCGGGGGGGGATACTGCAGGACTACGCGAATGCATCTTTTTTTAACTTAGTCGGTGCATATTACAAAAGGACATCACTCAGACTTACCCCTGGACGTTAAATTGAAGAGACCTACGGAGGTCCCGTCCGTATTAAACATGTCAGAGATGTCAAGCAAGTCCTCTTACTAATTAATACAAGTCAATTATCGAGATAATCTACGACCTTAAGGTCATATGTACACAGCAAAATAATGTCTATTTCACACCTCTTTGATGTCGCCGACATGTTCTACGAACAAAATATAAATAGGTATGGAAAACACCTGAAGGGGATGGGTTGTCCATGGGGGGGGGGGGGGGTTAAGTTTAAAATTTCGTAATCATTGAGTGCAACTATTTTTATCAGTTATCATTTATTTTAAGAAATCGCAAATCTGAATTACAGAGAATACATTGGAATTTTTTTTTCGAAAATTACAAAAGGCTGTTGCAGAAGCAAATACATGTAGGATCAACATTCGTTTTATTTTTATTTTATACCGAGTTGCAATTTAAACTACACAAAACAGAATTTTGGTGAATAATTCCTTTAAAATATTTTGATTTTAAAATATTTTTAACAGGCCTACAAATTTTCACCTTTTTTCAAAGGTAAATTCCCAGACAGGTCACAGATAACGTTTGTATGCGGGGTCATTGGGTCAAACAAGTTAAACTTCAGAATTTAATTTGTTAAAGTGAATGTAAAGCGTTGGTTTAACACGGTGATGTGGCAGGTCGGCTGTCCTACCTGTTGAGTAATGTATTAAAATCACTGGGGTTTGGAATAGGTTCTGAAATCAGAGTGGGTTTTTTTTTTGGCTTGGAATATACTTGCGCTGCTGAAAATTGGTTACCATCACAGGGGCTTTAAGCTATTATAATCTCAAGGGCTTTTAATACATTTGTATTCACACAAGTCTGGAATTTGCGCGCCCTTGGAATTCATCACAATCACAGGGTCTTGGAATACTCGCGCGCCCCTGAAATTCATCACAATGACAGGGTCTTGGAATACTCGCGCACTCCTGGAATTCATTTGAAATATTCGCGCGCTCATGGAATTCATCACAATTACAAGGGCTTTGGAATACTCGCGCGCTCCTTCAATACTATCAAAGCGGCTTTGAACATTCGCGCGCTCCAATTATTCATTTACTATCACAAGAGCTTGGAACATTCGCGCGCTCCTACAATTCAATATTATCAAAGGGGCTTGGAACATTCGCGCGCTCCTACAATTCAACACTATCACAGGGCTTGTAACACTCGCGCGCTCCTGGAATTCAATACCATCACAGGGACTTGGAACATTCGCGCCTTTTGATTCAATTACCATCACAGGGGCTTGGAACATTCGAGCGCTCCTATAATTCCATAAAACCACAGGGGCTTGGAATATTCGCGCTTTTGGGATTCATTTACCATCACAAAGGCTTGGAATATTTGCGCGCGTCTAGAATTTTAGATAACTATATTCGAAATATTCTGTGGATTAGCTGTAGATTTTGAGACATGCTCCATAATTTTCGATTCGTAAATTTTAGGACTTCTATTCCCGTCACTTTGTGCGCCGTTCATCTTGATAATTGCATTAATTTGAAGACTTCGCTCTTTCAGACTTGAATTGGACAAAAATGCGCATTTTTCTTAAAATACTGACTTTCATATATAGACACTTCCAGTCGGAAAGTGATACGAGGGATATCGAATGAGTGATGCAAAAATGACAGGAATATCTTAAGATAAATATATCTATGTATTCAACGGAACAAGCGTACGGAAACTTGTATGCCTTTTTTTCGAAATTAGGATGCCTTTTTTTTCGAAATTAGGACGCCAGACCAAACATTTCACTTTATAGCGAGTACGACGTTTTCTTAATAGATTTCCGTCTGAAGTTTACATATTAGGTGCACTATCTTCTTTATACAACAACATTCCTTAAATTTCTTCTCGTATCTCCATTATGAGAAAGAACATGCATTTGCGACATGCGCATAAATTTACTTCTGTATAATTATAATGGGATTCACTTTCTTTTCAAATTGAGATATATTTATATGGCCGTATTCAGACAATATTGAAACATGATACACACCGTATATTTATTTACATATACACGAACCACTCCTTTTAACATTCTTCCTTAACATATGATATAATTCATATTAATGATGGGAAGTGGGAAGGGGGGGGGGTTCATAAACTGGAAATTCATATGCATATGTCGGTACTATACATTTGACATTTTTGGATGTTTCAACAAGAAACCCCTCTCATCAACCCTTATCGTACAGCTTTCTTCTGTTCGCCGAATCATTGTAGGCTAGGCTTGACCAGCATTCAAATTTTCAACCCTCCTTTTAAGGGACCAGGGTCTATGCCGTTTTTTTTTAAGGCCAGGATATATTTGCATTAACAAAAAAAAGTTATGGAGAAGGCGACTGATTTCTTTTTGGACTGACAATATACATGCGAAGATCCAGACCAGACATGAGGGGGGGGGGTGAAGAAAGGATACAGAAAATCTCTCTCCTCTCTTGTACGATTCTATGATTTATTTTTCTTTATAATGTACCAGTAACACAAAAGACCAAGCGCGGATCTAAGGACCTCCCCTGAAATTTGCCCCCCCCCCCAAAAAAAATCAATTTTCCCCCCGTTTTTACGTATTATTTTTTCAAATTTATGGGCTAGACACTAACAACCACCCCCCCCCCCCCCGGGTCGGCCGACGGGCTAGACCTCCTTCTAGATCCGCCAATGAAAACTACCAATCGTGACTGGAACCTGCCGTGTCAGACAGAAAAAAACAACAACGAAATATTGGATCCTACCCTGTATTTAGTATTATATGCTTATCAAGCACCTCTTGAGCAGAGGGAAAAGGTCCTCAACAAACAAAAGTGGGAGTGCTTCATAATCAGTAGTAGAATTCTTCTTTAATTAAGGATTTAGACCACAGAGGTTTAAGTTTGCCATAAAGAGGTCAAGAATTTTGAAAAATGTTTTCTGTATATACTTGTTCAATGCATTGATTGTAGTGAAGCAATGCATCCCATCCGTTGATTTCTTCCTCAATATTTATCAAAAATATGAACTGCCAGCAATCATGGACTAAACCACATTACAGACAGGAGCTTAATTATTCCTTACCCCCACCCCACCTAAGCGTTAATCTAGAGGCAACCTTGAGAAATATCAGGACCCTCCCATGAGGGATTTTCCAAAAATACGGATTTTCTCCGTTTTTACTGTTTGTTTTTTTTTTTCAAAACAATAAGCTGGACCCCCCCCCCGGACGGCTTGAACATCCACCTAGCTCTCCCCTATTTTTTTCAAAGGCCAGTCTGCATAAAGGAAACGTACACATCTGGATAACTTCACCCCTCTACGGATACAAAGTAGGTCTGAGTCTTGAAAAGTCTAACTTGATTTTTCCTGTTTTTACAACAATTTTTATACATTTATTTCAATACCATAGACCCCCCTTCCTTGACTCAGTCATTGGCTGGGCATCCTCCCCCACACAGAAAACAATACATTTTGTTGGACTGGAGTACATCTAGACAAATCTTATAGGTACTTTTTATAATTTAATAAATACTTGGTGGTAATAAGAGTACTATATGCCAAAAGTAATAAAAGTGTCAAAAATCTTGCAAAATCTGCAACGTTGCGAATAATTTTACAGAACAACAAATTATCTAAACTAGCTAATTTTACAGAGCGTGGCTAGCCCGACCTATAGATATCAAATTTTATCAGATTCTGCTAGTACTTTCACCAAGCGCGCGAGACCTCACGTGAAGATAGTATCGCATATTGCGCAACATAAAGAAATCAGTTCGGACATTTTAACACCCACAAAAACAATATGGAAATATGATTGGAATACAGTATAGATTCAAGGGCGGATCCAAGACGGCAAAAGGAGTGTTCGGAAATTCAAATGTATGTTCCTCAAGCTCTGCTAAAAGTTCAAGATCCATCAAAATAATTTTCATTTCCTTTCCATTTCATTTCGTATATAAATATTTTTTCTTCAATGCATGGAATTTCAGACAATTTTCAAGACAACTCCTTCACGAGCATTAACACCCCTTCCTCCACCTCCCCACACTAGGTCGTCTACCTCCTTTAAAAAATGACGAATGACTCTGGTTTTTTTGGGGGGGGGGGGGGGGTTGCCTCAAAAGTTCTGTTATACAGACCCCACCCAACCCACCAATCAGGTTCCCGTAATATCGTATCAACCCTTGGGCGGAATGTAGAATCTGGAATCTACCAATCTAGTGAGCTATCAGAGAATAATAGCTTACTCATTAACCCAAACTTATTTATCACAAACATCGAGTTCGAGTTTGCAAATAACTTGCAGTAAGTACTACGCTCACCCCCACTCCCTGGAATATTGGTCATAAGTTCACAAGTGACCTCTTAAAACGTGTAAATAGCTTAAAAGATAAACATAAGAGACCCCTGTTGACACGACACCAAAACAAATAAGTGATTATATCAATTTGCGTACCAAAACATCCCATTTCGTGATAAAGTTAAGAGACTTTTTCTTATATTAAGTTCTATTAGTATCAGTCAGTCGGTGGTTGATAGCATAATTTTTAGTGTACATACAGACTTAGCTAATGTTCAAGATAATAGAATAATCAAATAAAACGTCTCTAATAGAGCTAAATATATGTAACAATGGATGTAAATGCCCTGATTCTGGCGAAGGAAGGAAGAGTAATTAACAATGAATTAATGAGACAAGTAATATACAAAATACAACCAATATAGACTATATTGGTTACACTTTGCTCTCGCTCCCCCGCAACATTGCATTTCCAGTACTGTAATGTTGTAATAACGCCGAAGGTTTTGTAAATTCGTCCGGTAAAGCTAGAATGTAAATATATACGTATTTCGTGCTTCGTTCCTCGCCTTACGAAGATCAAAGTGACTCTCAAACAGTTTCACACACTTTTAGACTGTGTGATCCCATTGATATGTATTTTTTGAACACACGTGCAATTTATTTCTCAGCTCATATAAATGGGGCTTTGTATCGCCGGCAAACTCATGACAAATTTAACCTCTTGGGCGTAGCAAGTCCAGACGCTGTATATAAAACAAAATGATGAATAAGTTGACCATGTGGTCCCTATGTCGCTATGTACAGACGTATGTTACACGACAGGTAGATGAGAAAACATTCTATTTACATACGCAAAGGTATATAACAGGTGTGAATATCAAAGAGAAAAAATCAACTTACCGACATCTTCTTGCGTTAGCACCGGGGATAAATAAACGGACAAGAAAATAATAAATATTCCTCCAAGTTCCTTCATTTTGACGATCGTATGGAAAACAAAACTGAAAAATCCATACAAAATTTGTAGAAATTTTCTACACGTGCAATATAAAATAAAAATGCAATTTAGGACAGAATCAGCTGACTTGCATGTATCTCACAGTCGCTTAAAGGTAACCAGGTAGAGAAATTAAAACACGGCAACTTTTGATGAAATCGTCATGAGGGATGGTATCATTCTCCTGTAAAAATAACAGTTACATCCTAAATATTTTCCCAAACTACACGTGTGAAAACTGTCGTCCCACTTTGTTAGAAGGAATAAGGAATAAATTCACAGTTGCGTTGCGATCGCAATGCGTCGTCAGCCACCACATGCACCGAGCAAGTGCGCGTTTGAAATTGACAAGCGCAGTGACTACCTCGAAAGGGGGCTTTAGTCGCCGATGACGTAATCTATAAAGAAAGGGGCTGGAAAGAATTTTAACGCTGGTAAATAATCTATTCACGAAGCTAACTCATTGATATAGTTTATGACCGGCTTGCCAGAGATTTTATGAAAGGGACCTTTGCTATTTAAATGTCGCAATCATTGGTCCGTGTCCCTCTCCCTTCATACAAGAGTTTCGGATGAAACACCATGTTTGATAAAACCAGGTTTATGTGTCTGGTAAGGTGCAATAAAATGTATGAAATTTGAATTCAATTTAGCAAATGGAAACGACTAGAGCCGAGATATCTTTTATATTATTTTTCAATTGAAGTCATACATGTAATGGTCATTATCATTCATATATCTAAAGTAAATAGATTTTTTTCTAAATTATTAAACTTGAGAGTGTGTTGAAAAAAAATAGACAAATAAAAAGAAAATTGATTTTAGTAGATGCAGTTAAACAAAAATTTTGAGAGCATAAAATTATAAAGAAAAGGAAGCCGAAAAATGATAACGGACAAAAACAACTGAACACCAAATTATTTTGAAGATAAATGCATGTACACATGTAACTAAGATGTTCTGGTATACTAACAGTTACTTACCAAACAAATTCATGTACATATTGTCGTATCAGGTTACTTTCTTGTCAGTCTACGACCGCTGATGGCCATGTACATGAACACGCGGCCGGATCCGTAATATTTTTCCAAGTTGCCTGGTCAAGCCAGGCCTTGGGAAAGGGGGGGGGGTTGAGGGAAAAAAATGTTAAAGTCAGCAAATTTCGCCTCCTCGACTCCGCTAAAGATCCATCATTGGAAATATACAGTAGACTTTTTTTTTAAATATTGGGCAGGGGGATCATGACCCTATTACATCCTCTTTGAAGGGGATATATCTAGTTGAAACACTCACTCACTGGGCCAGGCCAGGCCAACAGTATGGCTCATGAACTGTACAGTACGGTCCTTTTTGTAATTCCAAGTCACAAAAATTCGTAAAGAACTGAAGAAAAAAAATATTTTGAACATTTACAATGATTGATTTTGTTAATTACTAAATAGAAGTACCTCTTTCGTCATTGAATCGTCCAAATTTTTTACCTCATCACCTTAAAATTAATCGGACGTCAATGTTTAGTCATAGTGTCCCGACCCTAAACGGTCACTTTGGATTTCAATTTCCGGAAGTATGGCCTTTATTTCTGGACGTGGACATCGTCTGCTTTGATAACTAAATGTTGATTTATAATTTCATTTGGACCACGATTCTAAGTTCAATCCATCGATGATTACTAGTTTTACACAAAGACGATTAGTATCAAAACAATGACCAATGCTAGTTCAATACAACTACAATCATTTGTTCAACGAAACGACTACTCTTTGTTCAATCCATCGAAGATTATTTGATCTATCGATGAATATTAGATATCGACTGAACAACACTGATTGAAGTAATGGCGCCAACAGAAGCAACAACACCAACAGAAGCAACAACACCAACAGAAGCAACCACACCAACAGAAGCATCAACACAAACAGAAGCAACAATACCAACAGAAGGAACAACACCAACAGAAGTAACAACACCAACAGAAGCAACAACACCAACAGAAGTAACAACACCAACAGAAGCAACAACACCAACAGAAGCAACAACACCAACAGAAGCAACAACGTCAACAGAAGTAACAACACCAACAGAAGCAACAACACAAACAGAAACAACAACACCAACAGATGCAACAACACCAACAGAAACAACAACACCAACAGAAACAACAACACCAACAGATGCAACAACACCAACAGAAACAACAACACCAACAGAAACAACAACACCAACAGAAACAACAACACCAACAGAAGTAACAACACCAACAGAAGCAACAACACCAACAGAAACAACAACACCAACAGAAGTAACAACACCAACAGAAGTAACACCACCAACAGAAACAACTATACAAACAGAAGTAACAACACCAACAGAAGCAACAACACCAACAGAAGCAACCACACCAACAGAAGCATCAACACAAACAGAAGCAACAATACCAACAGAAGCAACAATACCAACAGAAGCAACAATACCAACAGAAGCAACAACACCAACAGATGCAACAACACCAACAGAAACAACAACACCAACAGAAACAACAACACCAACAGAAACAACAACACCAACAGAAGTAACAACACCAACAGAAGCAACAACACCAACAGAAACAACAACACCAACAGAAGTAACAACACCAACAGAAGTAACACCACCAACACAAGCAACAACACCAACAGAAGTAACAACACCAACACAAGCAACAACAACAACAGAAGTAACAACACCAACAGAAGTAACAACACCAACAGAAGTAACAACACCAACAGAAGTAACAACACCAACAGAAGCAACAACACCAACAGAAGCAACAACACCAACAGAAGTAATAACACCAACAGAAGTAACAACACCAACAGAAGCAACCACACCAACAGAAGTAACAACACAAACAGAAGTAACAACACCAACAGAAGTAACAACACCAACAGAAGTAACAACACCAACAGAAGCAACAACACAAACAGAAGTAACAACACCAACAGAAGTAACAATACCAACAGAAGTAACAACACCAACAGAAGTAACAACACCAACAGAAGCAAAAACACCAACAGAAGCATCAACGTCCACAGAAGCAACAACACCAACAGAAGTAACAACACAAACAGAAGTAACAACACCAACAGAAGTAACAACACCAACAGGAGCAACAACACCAACAGAAGCAACAACACCAACAGAAACAACAACACCAACAGAAGCAACCACACCAACAGAAGCAACAATACCAACAGAAGCAACAACACCAACAGAAGTAACAACACCAACAGAAGCAACAACACCAACAGAAGCAACAACACCAACAGAAGCAACAACACAAACAGAAGTAACAACACCAACAGAAGCAACCACACCAACAGAAGCAACAACACCAACAGAAGCAACAACACAAACAGAAGTAACAACACCAACAGAAACAACTATACAAACAGAAGTAACAACACCAACAGAAACAACTATACAAACAGAAGTAACAACACCAACAGAAGCAACAACACCAACAGAAGTAACAACACCAACAGAAGCAACAACACCAACAGAAACAACAACACCAACAGAAACAACTATACAAACAGAAGTAACAACAGCAACAAAAGCAACAACACCAACAGAAGTAACAACACCAACAGAAGCAACAACACCAACAGAAGTAACAACACCAACAGAAACAACTATACAAACAGAAGTAACAACACCAACAGAAGCAACAACACCAACAGAAGCAACAACACCAACAGAAACAACAATACCAACAGAAGTAACAACACCAACAGAAGTAACAACACCAACAGAAGCAACAACACCAACAGAAGTAACAACACCAACAGAAGTAACAACACCAACAGAAGCAACAACACAAACAGAAGTAACAACACCAACAGAAACAACTATACAAACAGAAGTAACAACACCAACAGAAACAACTATACAAACAGAAGTAACAACACCAACAGAAGCAACAACACCAACAGAAACAACTATACAAACAGAAGTAACAACACCAACAGAAGCAACAACACCAACAGAAGTAACAACACCAACAGAAGCAACAACACCAACAGAAGTAACAACACCAACAGAAACAACAACACCAACAGAAACAACTATACAAACAGAAGTAACAACACCAACAGAAGCAACAACACCAACAGAAGTAACAACACCAACAGAAGCAACAACACCAACAGAAGTACAACACCAACAGAAGCAACAACACCAACAGAAGTACAACACCAACAGAAACAACAACACCAACAGAAGCAACAACACCAACAGAAGCAACAACACCAACAGAAGTAACAACACCAACAGAAGCAACCACACCAACAGAAGTAACAACACCAACAGAAGCAACAACACCAACAGAAGTAACAACACCAACAGAAACAACTATACAAACAGAAGTAACAATACCAACAGAAGTAACAACACCAACAGAAGTAACAACACCAACAGAAGCAACAACACCAACAGAAGTAATAACACCAACAGAAGCAACAACACCAACAGAAGTAACAACACCAACAGAAGCAATGACACCAACAGAAACAACAACACCAACAGAAAAAACTATACAAACAGAAGTAATAACACCAACAGAAGCAACAACACCAACAGAAGCAACAACACCAACAGAAGCAACAACACCAACAGAAGTAACAACACCAACAGAAGTAACAACACCAACAGAAACAACTATACAAACAGAAGTAACAACAACAACATGAGTAACAACACAAACAGAAACAACCAGATCAAGAGAAGTAACAACACCAACAGAAACAACTATACAAACAAAAGTAACAACACCAACAGAAGCAACAACACCAACAGAAGTAATAACACCGACAGAAGCAACAACACCAACAGAAGTAACAACACCAACAGAAGCAATGACACCAACAGAAACAACAACACCAACAGAAACAACTATACAAACAGAAGTAACAACACCAACAGAAGCAACAACACCAACAGAAGCAACAACACCAACAGAAGCAACAACACCAACAGAAGTAACAACACCAACAGAAGCAACAACACCAACAGAAGCAACAACACCAACAGAAGCAACAACACCAACAGAAGTAACAACACCAACAGAAGCAATAACACCAACAGAAGCAACAACACCAACTAAAGTAACAACACCAACAGAAGCAACAACACCAACAGAAGTAACAACACCAACAGAAGCAACAACACCAACAGAAACAACTATACAAACAGAAGCAACCACACCAACAGAAGTAACAACACCAACAGAAGCAACAACACCAACAGAAGCAACAACACCAACAGAAGTAACAACACCAACAGAAGCAACAACACCAACAGAAGTAATAACACCAACAGAAGTAATAACAACAACAGAAGCAACAACACCAACAGAAGTAACAACACCAACAGAAACAACAACACCAACAGAAACAACAACACCAACAGAAACAACTATACAAACAGAAGTAACAACACCAACAGAAGCAACAACACCAACAGAAGTAACAACACCAACAGAAGCAACAACACCAACAGAAGTAACAACACCAACAGAAACAACTATACAAACAGAAGTAACAACACCAACAGAAGCAACAACACCAACAGAAGTAACAACACCAACAGAAACAACAATACCAACAGAAGTAACAACAACAACAGAAGTAACAACACCAACAGAAGCAACAACACCAACAGAAGTAATAACACCAACAGAAGCAACAACACCAACAGAAGTAACAACACCAACAGAAGCAACAACACCAACAGAAACAACTATACAAACAGAAGTAACAACACCAACAGAAGCAACAACACCAACAGAAGCAACAACACCAACAGAAGCAACAACACCAACAGAAGTAACAACACCAACAGAAGCAATAACACCAACAGAAGCAACAACACCAACTAAAGTAACAACACCAACAGAAGCAACAACACCAACAGAAGCAACAACACCAACAGAAGCAACAACACCAACAGAAGCAACAACACCAACAGAAGCAACCACACCAACAGAAGTAACAACACCAACAGAAGTAACAACACCAACAGAAGCAACAACACCAACAGAAGCAACAACACCAACAGTAGCAACAACACCAACAGAAGCAACAACACCAACAGAAGCAACAATACCTACAGAAACAACAACACCAACAGAAGCAACAATACCTACAGAAACAACCACACCAACAAAAGCAACAATACCTACAGAAACAACCCCACCAACATATCAGCAATAACAACAGCAATAGATGCAGCATTATCAGTCGTAGAAACAACAGGATCGACAACAGCAACAATCGAAGGAGCAACAATATCAATTAAATCAACTGTTTAAAAAAAAAAAAAAACAAATGTCCTCCCCTCCCTCTAAGTATCTTTGACCTTGGGCCAAGATGATGTGAAACTTTTGAGTCATGGGCAACATCATACTAAAACATGAAAGTGAATCATTATATTGTTTGAGGTAAAGCCCAAACATGATTAGCATATACAATTTCTTTATAAACATATTTGGTGAAATTGACTTAGATCACATGACCTTGGATATAGGTGATCTGAAACCTACGTTGTATGGATCATGAGCAACAAAAAACTGAATTAGTGATTGGATACACGGTTCAAAATATAAAGCCTAAACATGATAAGCATAGATAATTTCAGCCTGCACATGATTAGCATATACAATTTCATTACCAAAGTAAGAAGTGACCTTAATCATGTGACCTGCGGACAATGTGTTAAGAAACATTTAGTCCTGAGAAAAAACATACTAAAATATGAAACAATTGTAAGAAGGGTTCAGGAGATATAGCCCAGACAAGATTAGTACGAACAATTTCATTAAAAAGAACTAAATGATCTTGACCTTGGGCACATGACCTTGGGTCAAGATGATAAGAAACCTTCCAATCCTGAGCAACAGCATTCTAAAGTATCAGAGTGATCCAATATACGATTCCACAAATATAGCCCAGACTCAATAGCATTTACAATTTCATTAAAAATGTTATATTTGACCTTGACCTTAGTCATATGACCTTGGATCAAGGTGGTGTGAAACCTTTGGGTCATCAGCACCATCATACTAAAATATAAAATGATCCGATCAAATTCAAAAGATTAAGCCTGGACATAATACACGTAACAAATATAGTTTCATTTTAAATACATGTGTACTAATTGACCTTGTCCTTGGTCACTTAAGAAATGACTGTCTTACTTTTGGTGTTCATGGGTGTATAATTCTGGTTGGTCACGTGCAAATTCCGTGAATCGCGAAGCGATTCTCGGAAAATTTGCACGTGTCCAACAAGAATTACACACCCATGAACACCAAAAGTAAGACAGTCATTACTTATATTTACATTTATTCTAAATATCGGTCATTTTTATTTGCATGCATTTCGCAAATTTTGCCTGTTATAGCGTCGAATAAGTTTGAACGTTGGCCAATTCTCCCTACATGCAAAACTTGAACGTGACGTCACAATAGCATCCCAAGTTATTGGAATATAATTCTAGTTGCCTAATGGGCGTTCAACATGGGGAATATACTAGTAATGTTCTTGAGTCAACATGATGTGAAATTTTCGCGTCATAAGCAACAACGTACTAAAATATGAAAGCGATGGTGAAAACGGTTCAAGAGATATAGCCTGTACAGGAATGCATGTATAACTTTATCAAAATTGTATTACATGACCTTGACCTTGGGTCAAGATGATGTGAAACCTTCAGGCCATAAGCTACAACATACTAAAATATAAAAGCGATCTTGCAAACGGTTCAAGAGATATAGCCAGGACAGAAATGCATGTACAATTTCATTAGATTTGTACTACACGACCTTGACCTTGGTCACATGACCTTGGGTCAAGGTGATGTGAAACCTTCGGGTCATAAGCAACAACAAACTAAAATATGAAAGTGATCCGGCAAACGGTTCAAGAGAATTAGCCCGAACAGGAATGTATTCATAATTTCATAAAAAATGCACTAAGTGACCTTGACCTTGGTCACATGACCTTTGGTCAAGGTGATGTGAAACCTTCGGGTCATAAGCAACAAATTACTAAAATATTAAAGTGATCCGGCAAACGATTCAAGAGATCTAGCACAGACAGGAATGGATTCATAATTTCTTTAAAAATGCACTATGTGACCTTGACCTTGGTCACATGACCTTGGGTCAAGGTCATGTGAAACCTTCAGTTCATAAGCAACAACATACTAAGATATGAAAATGATCCGGCAAACGATTCAAGAGATCTAGCCCGGACAGGAATATGTGCATAATTTCATTAAAAATGCACTAAGTGACCTTGACCTTGGTCACATGACCTTGGGTCAAGGTGATGTGAAATCTTCGGGTCATAAGCAACAACATACTAAAATATGAAAGTGATCCGGCAAACGATTCAAGAGATCTAGCACAGACAGGAATGGATTCATAATTTCTTTAAAAATGCACAATGTGACCTTGACCTTGGTCACATGACCTTGTGTCAAGGTCATGTGAAACCTTCAGTTCATAAGCAACAACATACTAAAATATGAAAGTGATCCGGCAAACGATTCAAGAGATCTAGCCCGGACAGGAATATATGCATAATTTCATTAAAAATGCACTAAGTGACCTTGACCTTGGTCACATGACCTTGGTCAAGGTGATGTGAAATCTTCGTTTCATAAGCAACAACATACTAAAATATGAAAGTGATCCGGCAAACGGTTCAAGAGATATAGTCCGGACAGGAATGTATTCATAATTTCTTTTAAAATGCACTAAGTGACCTTGACCTTGGTCACATGACCTTGGGTCAAGGTGATGTGAAACCTTCGGGTCATAAGCAACAATATACTAAAATATGAAAGTGATCAGGCAAACGGTTCAGGAGATATAGTCCGGACACGATGTGTGACAGACGGACGGACGGTTTGGGGGAGACATAATGACAGAAGCAGCCTTTACAAAAGCTAGCAATAACAGTAAAGCAACAATAACAAAAGCAGCAGTGGAAGTCACAATAGCAGCAGCAATACAAAGAGAAGAAACAACATCAACAAACGCAACAATACCAACAAGCACAAACAAAAGCAGAAACACAAACAAATTAAAGTCAAATCAACAGCGGTCATAACAGCAGCAGTTTAAAATAAAATAGCTCTGTATGATATAACAGGAATTATTACTACAACAGTTATAACAACAAAAGTCATAAAAACAACAGCATAAAAATAATGACGACAATATAAACATAAGTCAAAATTACAACAACAACATGTATCAAACAGCATCAGCATGAAACACGATAAAAACAAAAATAACACCGTAACAACAATGATGACTACACCAACAACGACAACGATATAACAACAGCATAAAAATAACGACGACATTGTTAACATCGGTCATAATTACAACAACAACATGTATCAGACAGCATCAGCATGAAAAACGATAAAAACGAAAATAACACCGTAACAACAATGATGACTACACCAACAACGGCAACGATATAACAACAGCATAAAAATAACGACTACAATGTTAACATCAGTCACAATTACAACAACATGTATCAAACAGCATCAGCATGAAAAACGATAAAAACAAAAATAACACCGTAACAACAATGATGACTACACCAACAACGGCAACGATATAACAACAGCATAAAAATAACGACGACAATGTTAACATCGGTCTCAATTGCAACAGCAACATGTATCAAACAGCATCAGCATGAAAAACGATAAAAACAAAAATAAAACCGTAACAACAATGATGACTACACCAACAACGGCAACGATATAACAACAGCATAAAAATAACGACGACAATGTTAACATCAGTCACAATTACAACAACATGTATCAAACAGCATCAGCATGAAAAACGATAAAAACAAAAATAACACCGTAACAACAATGATGACTACACCAACAACGGCAACGATATAACAACAGCATAAAAATAACGACGACATTGTTAACATCGGTCTCAATTACAACAACAACATGTATCAGACAGCATCAGCATGAAAAACGATAAAAACAAAAATAAAACCGTAACAACAATGATGACTACACCAACAACGGCAACGATATAACAACAGCATAAAAATAACGACGACAATGTTAACATCGGTCTCAATTACAACAACAACATGTATCAAACAGCATCAGCATGAAAAACGATAACACCAAAAATAAAACCGTAACAACAATGATGACTACACCAAGAACGATAACGATATAACAACAGCATAAGATTAATGACGACAATGTTAACATCAGTCTCAATTGCAACAACAACATGTATCAAACAGCATCAGCATGAAAAACGATAAAACAAAAAAAAAACCGTAACAACAATGATGGCTACACCAACAACGGCAACGATATAACAACAGCAACAAAAACGACAGCAACAACATCAGTCACAATTACAGCAGCAGCAGCAGCAGCAACCCTAACAACATCAGCAACATGAACAACGATAATTACAACAACAAAACCGTATATACAGTAATAAACACAACGACAACGATATAACAACAGCAACAAAAATAACGATGACAACAAAAACAACAACTTATTTAAATATTTATCAGGTTTGTTATGAATTTTTCGGTTGAACACGAGGATAAGGGACAGAAACAAGCACTAAGTCTTTTTTCTTAGATCAACAAAGAAAAAGGAGTTCAAATTTCTGGTAGCTGATATAAAAACCAAATACACATGCAACAACTGCTACGCTCATGTAAAGGAAGAGAAGAAGCTTCGGAGTGATATACATGTATCTTAAAACGGTGTTTATATTTTCATTTAAAAACACATGGATTTTAAAACAACACTCAAATGCTAGACGATTATACTTTTTGTACCATGAAAAAGTCTCTAGATTGCGCAAAGTAAATGGATGTATATTGTGCTTTTAAGAGGAAAGTTTTACACCATTTTCCGATTCTTTCCACATATTTGATAGACATGCTTTGAAAACTGTCAAAACCAGCTTTTGATTCTTGATTCACTTGAGAGGCACATAAAAAGTATGTGTATGTAATTCTAGACAGCGTCGGCAAATTGAAAACTGTTGAAATAAATTTTCTTTTTATCAAAATTTTATTATGTGGTAAGTTTTGCTCACAAGAATATTTTCCCTGCATGTTAAATGAACTTGAATTAAAAATTTTAAAGGGTCTTTGTCAAATTTGACAAGTCTGGAAAAAATCTTTCATTAAAACTTGCAAGCGTACTAAAATTTCTAATTCTTTTTCCAAAATAAAGGTGCTGAGTTATAGGATTTCATTTCTTAAGATGTTTTTGCCTAGTAATATGTTTGCAAGACAAATTGCAGGCGAGTCCATATATATACAGATTCATGTATGGCGACTTACTTTGAGGAGGTCCATGTCATTGAATACAAATTTCTATTCATAATTCAAGAGAAAAACATGTAGCTAGGTTCCTCGATATGGAAATAGGAGAGAACCTTGTGTTATCCCTGAAAAATGCAAAAATTCTGGATGCTCATCCGATGAATGGAGTACCTACAAATAGCAAATGCCTGGGATCTGCACATGTACTTTCTCCATCTGGACCTACCCAGTGTATGCACCCTGAAACCCCCATTAGATGATTTCTGAAGAGGTAAATCGTGAAACATGAGAAGTATATTTGTCATTATAAGAGCTTGTTACGTAATATCGGCAGTTTTATAAGTCGCTGGATCACAAGTTTGGCTGTATTATGTAGAGCTATTGAGATACTTGGCACATCATAGACCTGCATTTGTTTATGTCAAATTGAAAATTGCCATTCTCACGATTCGACGGGGAGCTATTTTTAGGAACTATGGGACCAAATGACTCATACTTTTTCGTGAAGAACTAATTAGGACAAGCGATGTCGGCGACGATGAAAAGGATGATAATGAACAGAGTCTCAGAGGAAGAAAAAAAAACCCCGAATAAGTCGATGGTGACGACGAGGAGAAAGGAGATCGATGATGATGATGATGATGATGATGATGATGATGATGATGATGATGATGATGATGATGATGATGATGATGATGATGATGTCGGTGATGATGATGATGATGATGATGATGATGATGATGATGATGATGATGATGATGATGATGATGATGATGATGACGACGACGACGATGATGATGATGATCTACGGCGTTCGCTTGGATATATCGCTTCTCTGAGCCTTGGCTGTCCGTCCTTTGAAATGAAAATGACCGACAAAAACAGTTTTAATTTCGAAATGACGCATGGCGATAAGATTTTTATTTTGCATCTTTCCCCGCATATCAAAATTAAAATTTTGATTGCCATGGTAAAAAGAAAAAAATGATGTTCCCAACGGGACACCGTAGGATTTTTTCCCCAAATTTTACACCAAGTGTCATCACTATCCAGACCAGACAACCGACGAAGACATATCAGATAAACAACAATACGCTCTTTCAAGTCTTCCCTCCAAGTCATTCTACAAAGTAAAGGTGCATTAAATGCCAACATACTGTACCTACAAATTATAACGGCAATTTAATTATTATAATAAATCGGGGTCATAATTACATCATTTTGCAATCTGTTGACCTAGATTTGTAATCAAATACTTGCTGTGGTTTTTACAACTTGACTTTTTCTATTCATTCCGGAGGAGATTATATCACTTTTGGGTCGAATGAGTCGCTACCCGAACGCACCTGCGAGTTCTTGATATAATGACAGATTCGTGATGGATGCATAATGGAGTATGCATATATTGCTTTTGTTTTAAATTTTTTAAGTCATAATGAACACAATGTGTGGTAGACTCGTATGTTCTTAAGTCACGTGAAAGGCTCTTGTAAATTAACAGTTGTTTTGGTAACTCATATAAGGGAAACGCTGAAGGAAATGTAAATTTCAAATCATAATCAACACAATCATGACATTGTGTGGTAGACTAGTACCCGTTCTTGGTTCCTTCGTTTACGCTATGTACGCTCCTCAGTAATGGACAAGGAACGGTTGCCATGCAGTCTAAGTGTGTGTTGTTTTAGTCAGGTTCTCTGGGCAACTTTTGAATTTTGACTACGTTTTTACACTGTAGCTTTGTGGAGATAAGTTTATCTTCATGCTTCAGTGATGTGATGTTACTTGAATTGTCCTCACTGTTTCATTGTAACGCCGTCATGTTGGGGATTACAAATTACAACATGTAAATGAAACGAACCTGACTGATAGGATGGTTTAACTTACAGGGGTGGGTGAGGGGCAACATCTCTTCTACGTGGTCAGCGAAAGTTGCAATCTTTTTCTTCAAGTCTTCCAATAGGCTTCTACACTGTATCGGTCCCTTATAAAAATCACTGGAATATATATTTTATTTGCAATATCTTGCAAAATATTGCAAAATCCTGATTTGCAAATTATGCAAAAGTAAACTATCTTAAGCTTGCTATACAATACGTGCATGTACATTTTGTACGATGATAACCTTTCGCATCTTGCAAAACACTCTAACCTGCAGAACACTTAGCAAACCATTTCTTGGTACACTGCGCGTACATGTACCATTCCTTTCGCAATTTTCACATTCTGCTGACTTCGGGAGCACAGTATACTGTACACCACGTACGGTACCTAAACGTGGTCAGAATTTATCAATCATTCTCAATAAATGTGCAGACCTGCAACATTTTCAAAGGAAAGAGAGATTGTCTATGTGATCTAGCCTGTAAATACGGACAAATTGGGGAAACAAATCAGCATTTTTGGCAAATTCCAGATGGACACTACAAATCTTAAGTCTCTATTATGACAAATCAAAGTACTTATCATTATATAAGGCTAAATACAAAAGGTATGTTAAACTATGACTTTAGAATGAAAATCTGCAGGTACTGAAATAGTATACAAGAATTCAGCAAAAAGTTAACAAGTTCTGTTCACAAATGGCCGAAAAAAGGTCAATTTAATAAAATATACACATACATGTCTTTGTCTTTTCTGTGTATTATATACATATAGAGAAAAGAGAAAGACGTGTGTATATGTATTTTATTGAATTGATTTTTTCGGCCTCCTGTTGTTTTGTTAATGAAATAATTTTGGAACCGGCTCTAGTTCTACAAGTCTAAAAAAATCATTCCAAGGAATGCATGTGTCGCCTGCGAAACATAGCGACACTTTGGAATCACTTTTATTGACTCGATGACGAAGGAATATTGAACATCAAATCATCAAAGCCCCTACCATCCCTTCCTTTTCCTTTTTCATCTAGAAATAGTACACATGACACATGTACAGTACGAACACAAAGTAATCTAAGTCACATAACGTCTGGAATTTTACTCACAAAACGAATTTCTTTGGAATTTGAGCATAGAGTCTCAAAAACGTGACTCGTTTGATTTCAGACCGATAGTAGAGAATGCGTGGCAAGTGAAATGTTTATTTTATTAGATAATTATCGGCAATGCACGACTTGTGAATTCCCAGCTAAGTCAGCATTGAAAGAACGATTTTCCTGAATGGTCCATACAGGTGTTCTGAGAGAGAGAGAGAGAGAGAGAGAGAGAGAGAGAGAGAGAGAGAGAGAGAGAGAGAGCAAACAAAATGTATGGAATGGACGAAATGATCTAAATGCAAACAACAGAAAAGAAAATAAATCAAAATCAGAAACAAATTCAGCAACTGAAATCAAGAATTTCAAAATAAAAAATAATAATAAAATGAACCTTGTTCAATTTCCGCATGTAGATAATGCAAGATGGACGAAGACACTTTATAAGACTAGTATCGGTAGGAATTGTAGAAACGGGTTCTTTATTATCTGTCAACCTACTACAGTGTGCATTTGAGAAAATATTACGCAAAAAAGATATTTCAAAAACCTCGAAAACAAATCTTTCTATGCCAAATCGATGAGGGGGAAGGGATGAGGGGATAGTTCCTTGACCACCTGCTACCTGAACTCTTCTTCTCTTCCTCTGTGTACGTGGATGATTGGGAATTTTAAGGAGATTCTAGACACTCAATTTAAGTACAAAAACAAGAAAAGTAGTTTTTTATTCCTTTTTTCTTAATCCTCTTAGATTTTCAATGATAAATACATACTTAAAAGAAAAACCCTGCAGCGAGACTGGGACGAGAGCAATAAGAAAAATTAACTTCTCCATCGCCAAAATCTATAATTTTGAAAATTTAGCAAGCGCGGATCTAAAGGGGGTTTCAGGTTGTTCCGGATTCCCCTCCCCCTGGAATTTGCCAAAGATTCTAATTTTTCCCGTTATAACATATGTTTTTTTTTTAAGAATCATAGACTAGACCCCTTTCCTCATCAACGCTTTGAATCTCCTCCCCCTGGAAAAGTTCTAGATCCGCCTATGTTTAGCACGAACAGAAAGATAGAATCCTTATTTAAAACATGTGGGTAAAGCAGTTGTAGGTAATTACATTGTAATTATCTAGCTGCATCTTGTTGCATCTTTTTTATACTTTCGGCAAAATCTGTCTTTTTTGCACCTGCGTTGGATCCATTGAGCTCTGAAGTTTAATAGGAAAGTAAATCAAGTATTAAAAGAATAGGTTTCCCATATTATATGAAAACTGAGAATGAAATTAATAAACGACTCTAATTCTAATGCAAGAAACTCCCTACATTACTAGTAAGATCTCCAGAATAATTTGATAGCCTTAATAACATTTGCATTACGAACCCCTTAAATGAAGCAGAACTTTGCAAATAAACGGGGGGAGGGGGGAGGCCATTTGATATTAGTTTTTTTTCTAAAGTACAATCACTAAGAATCAAAACTCTCACCCGTTTTATTTTGCACACACTCCATTTTAGTAGTTTACTCGTTATGTGCTGACGTAAGGCCAAATTAAAAAAAAAAAGGAAAATGCGTCATGTTGCAGTATGTTTTCGAAATCAGTGAAAGAGGACTTTGAGTGCTTCTTTTCTGTAAGGTGCAGTGAATTCCCATGCAATTGTTAGTTGAAAATGCGTCAGCCAATCACAACCCATGGTGGCCATATTGTCTCATGGATTCGGCAAAAAGAAGTAGTGAGCTTTGAATGTACATGTTGCCTATATATACATGTATGTGACTCTTTTGGATGGACGGTCGACGGACGGTCAACACAAGAAACCTATTGATAATGCATATTTTTTTTTTTTATTTTACATTTTTTGTATCAACATGAACAGTTATTTTATAACGCTTATAAGAATATCTTTTTCCTTTAAAATACATCTCCTTTTTTGGACATTATTATTCTATTTTTCGTCTTGAATAGTGCGAAAAATCTGAACTGTCTGAATTATCTAGGTGTTTTCTGATTTATGGATATAGAGGTTTCACATAACTCTATACGTCCCAAATAATCTTTATATAAAATCTCTAAATTTAAGGCATTTTCATACACTTCTATATTATAATTTGCGGTGAATCTGGCTTCCTCCAGAGAAGGATCAAATGGATGGCACAGTATGAGGGAAGCTTGATGTGGATGAAATTTCACTTCAGAATGAAAAAAGATTTTTATGTAATCTAATGCTGGTAGGCATATCAAGTGGAATTTTTAAAATGCTTTCTCAAGATGTGGTGAAATTATGCGGTGTGTTTGAATTAGAATCAGACAGACTTACTCAGTGCACTGATCCTGTCTCATATTTGGTGGATCCAGGTTTGAAATTTTCTTTATATAATTATGATGAATTGACAAAATCAGACGAATCTACAAGTCATCTTTGTGAAAAGAAGGAGCAGGGGGGGGGGGGGGTTGCCTTAGAGAAATTAAGTCGAAATATAATTATAAATTATATATACAAAGCGATGTAAAGTGAGAGAGGGTTTATGACGTTTGGAATTAGAACATCAATTCTCCAGAGAGAGAGAGAGAGAGAGAGAGAGAGAGAGAGAGAGAGAGAGACTTTAAATAAAACACCTGCATTCTTATCCGTCAAAAATTATTATTTTGCTAAATTTCGCGCATAAAGTCTTGGTCATGATACCGTGCCCTTAGAAAACGGTCTTAAAGAGTATCTCGATCCTAGCATGAAAGAAGTTATCATCTAAAAATGTCATTTACTAATTAGGAATTTAATTGGGCCGATCCAACATTTTCAAACCAGTTGACGTTGTTGTTGTTTTTCCCTTTTGTGTCCTCAATATATGACAATATGTTAGTAGAATACACTGAAAAAAAATATGTCCTTTTCAAGTAAAAATCAAAAAATTACCGTACTAAAAAAAAAAAAAAAAAAAAGCTGCAGAGTCTCTCATTGGACCAAGCGAGGCAACTCATAACAATCATAAGATCGCATCGTACCATACCTAAGCGTAGCCCTTGTGCGTATATGAATGACAAGAAAATATTGACTATCTACATGTTTTCTTATATGAGTAATGATTTTGAAATTCCCATAAAAATAATAGACTGGATTGAACCCTCCTGGAAAAATGTAGGGTATCCTGCTCATTCAAATGGGGTATCCAGCTACGCCAAAAAAAAAAAAAAAAAAAAAAAAATCTTAGATGTGCTCATTTACAGGAATATTTAGTGCCGGAAACTCACATTTCATCATCCTATGTATATCTCAGGCGCGTATCCAGGCGTACGCGAGTGCTTCCGCACAGTTATGCAAATAAAAAGGAAAAATTACAAGCAAAAGTGTGTACATTTTTTAGTGTCTGGAAATGTGTGAAACTCGGTAGCTTCCGGACGTCACCCCTGCATCACCATCAGGGTAATGCCGTGGACCCATCTGGGGCCTCATGGCGGCTCCCAAACTCACCCTGTCTGAAAAATTGCTTCCACTTGAAAAGTACTCTGGATACGCGCCTGGATATGTGTTGCACATGTATATATATGTGTGTTAAAACAACAACAACAACGACAACAACAACAAACCAAAGCCGATATAACAGTCTGCAATAAATAATACGGTCACTCACATTGTACATTGTAGTTAAGAAAAAAAAAAGTAAGAGAGAAAGACATCAGCAGATCTAGAAAGGGGGGGGGTATGTCTATCAGGGTCCAGTCTATGATTTTGAATTTTTTTTTTTTACCAACTTTAGCCGGACCCTAAACCCTAACTCCCCCTCCCCCTCTTGATCTGTGCTTGATGGACATGTACATACTTGTACATTACCGTCAGGGTGCTCGTCAAGTTTCTATCGGGTTTATGATTTAACAAAAATCGATATGGTCTCAATCGTTTATTGAAAGTAAATGTATGTTTAAATATCCCTTTGTATTATGTGTATAGATTAGATCCACCTATACCTGTGTCCAGGTGTACCAGTTATAAAACAACTTTAATGAAGAGGAATTTGGTACTTTTAGAGAAAAATATAGCGGTGAATCACAATTGGAAATAATATCATGGTATGTATAATACACGTATACCGTGCGTAGTTGACCAAAGACAACCAATTAGTTTCAATGAGTAAGATTTTCACGAATAGATATTCGTACGTTCGATGGTTAACCAAGTAAACAGGCATTTTAATTATTTTGTTCAAGATCATTTACCTGTTTACCGAGTTTGATTTGAAAAGAACTTCTGGATATTTTGATCGGAGAAATACATGCTTGTGTGCGATTTTATTTTCTGTGTGCATTTTTCCCAAACGTTTCCCACCCAAGGACGTTAAACTATTTCATTACAGCTCTTGAGGCGTACGAGAGAGAGAGAGAGAGAGAGAGAGAGAGAGGGAGAGAGAGAGAGAGAGAGAGAGAGAGAGAGAGAGAGAGATGTTTATGATACAAGTACATGTATTTGGATGGCCATTGGTTACAATTTTCTTTTCTGTATTTCTTTCGTTTTAGATGGCAAATGCTTTGATCATTAAAACTGCAGAGGAACAGTTGACATGCTCGATCTGTTTCGAACTTTTCGAACATCCAAAAGCCCTTCCATGTCTTCACACATTCTGCCGGAAGTGCATTGACGACCATATTGCCAGACATGCGCACATCGACTCTCCTCCGGAGGGTTTCCGGTGTCCTCTTTGCAGACGATTCATCCCGGCTCCTATCGGATATGAACGAAATTCCTCTGAGTGGGTGAAATATTTGGAGGGAAATCACGTGATTGTAAATTTACTCGAAGCATATAAAACTCCCACAAGGATAGAAAATAAGTTGCTGACATGTACAAACCACGAAGGAAAAGAACTAGAATTTTACTGCTTTGATCATTCGAAATTTGTCTGTTCGATCTGTGCTCTGGAACATCGGAAATGTGAAGATGTGCAGACTAGAGAAGACGCATTGCCAAAACTTAAACCTTCTTCGGCAAACGAGGATATTTCGGGTTATGAAGATAGCGAATTTTTGAAGTCCGAAACATTAGATTCTTGTAACGAAATCGAGAGACTAATTGGTGATAGGAAAACGAGGCTACTCAATTTGGAAGAGGCGGAAACGGAAATGCTGATGGAAATAAGAAAATTAAGAATGAAAATTAACGAAAAACTCGACGACGAAGAAGAAAAATTTAAGATGAAATTTACAAAACGAAAAACAAAAGAAACAGCGAAACTTAAATCGGAATTAAAGAAATCTGAAAAGATTGCCGATCGGGCTAAAGAGACCATGGAAACATTGCAGTCATTGGACGGCGACAATTCTGTAGAATACGACCAAGTTCGTAAAAACATACAATATTGTAAAGAGAAATTAGACAGTGCTCGGAAAAAGTCGCTATTCAATACAATGAAGTTTCAACCAAATGAGACAGTCGAAATTTTTCTTCAAAATCTTGACTCTATCGGCCGCATTCGTGTCATACAAAGTGATGGCTTACACGAAGAGAAAGAAGAAACTGTGATAAACAGGGACTTTGTCGGATCGCATGAAGAACCTAAAACATCTCAAATACGACCAAAGCCAGCGCCACGTCGCAATGTTGGGTCTGTACGTCCGTCGGACCGTATTAGATCCGTGCGTCTGTCGGATATGTCCAATAATGCAGAAGCGATATCTGTTCAAGAAAAGAATGATTTTGTAATATCCCAATCTTGTCGCAAACAATGTTGGATAACTGGAATGGCAATTCTTCCCAATGGAGAAATTGTAATGACTGATTATCACAACGAGACTGTCCATTTGTACGACTCGGACTTTAACGTCTTATCTATAGAACGTATTAGCCCTTCGTCATATGACGTCACATTTGTGTCTGCCAATGAAATTTTACTCACGAGACCTGATGCCCCGGATGGAATCATAACCTACAATGTTAAAAACCGACGCCTAGAACCGGAAAAAGCTTTAAAAATCGGAATACATGCGCGCTGTCTTAATTACAACAATGGTACACTCGCAGTTTGTTCGCAAAATGTTGTCGAATTTTTCACTAAAGACAACGAATATTGGGTGTTTCGTGTGAAGAAAATTTTCGCGACAACAAAATTTATGTACGTCGCTGTGGATAGTCATAAAGACGTTGTTTATCTTACCAACCAGCAGTATCCGGATCCGGAAGTGATGGCACTGTCCATTTCTGGTCAAATATTGTGGAGAGTGACCCACGGGGAATTAAATTTCCCATCAGGCATTGCGATGCTAGACAGAAACATAGTAATTGCATCTTGGGATCAATGCAAGCTTCTTCAATTTTCAGAATCTGGTAATCACATCGGCACCATTGCCATGATAAATCTTGCGTTTCCATGGAAATTATGTATACATGACAATAGAATATTAGTTTCGCAACATAAAAGTACAATTGATGGGCAATCAAAGAAAACGATAAAAGTTTTTGAGATTGTTTAATGTATTTAACTTCATTGTTAAAAATAACAAAATTGAATACACATGTATGTAACTTCAATGTTGAAAGTAACAAATTTAACATCAAAATAAAATTATAGCATTATTATGATTTCACTTTACCAAATACTCGGGGAAAACAACATTTCAGATCTAATTAATGAACGAATTACACGTAAAACTCTCATGATAGGGGTCAAGGTCAATTTCAGAACTTAAAATATAAATAAATCTACGCTCTAGAAATCAAACTTTGCATGCGAGTTGTCCTTTAAAGGTCAAATCAAAGGGTAAGTGAGTAAGAAACGATATTCATGAGCACTTTAGATGTCATTTCAATGCAGATACATGTATCAATCCTTACTTGTGAGCTGCCCGTGATTATAGAGACACACTTGTTGTCAAGGTTAGGAACCAAAGGTCAAGGTCAAATATAGGTCGTTATAGAAAACCTTACTATGTACAGTGCACTCAAAACAGTTCACATATTACATGTAATTCGGATGATGAAGTTTGCAGCGTTTATTGTTCTGAAGAGAGGACTTTTGACACTTAGGTCAATCATTAGGGGTAAAGGTCAGTTTAAGATTACAACGCAAAAAATGACAACAATTTGATTTCATAAAAATATAATTTCAATTTTGTTGTTATGTGAGGGGATGACACGCTTTTCTTTAACTTCTTATCGTTTCTAGTAAATGCATAAGAGACACTGTAAGATTATAATATACAATAATGCCAAAATAATCCTGATCCATGTACGCAGTATGCACACAATAAAGCACAACAACCTGGATCATGATTGGTCTTTTCTCTGCCAACCTTCCCAAATGAAAGGATAAGAATATAAAACTTTATGTGTCCGAGGAAGCCGTTCTCGTATCTGACAGTATCTCCGCTTCACATCTTTTAAATGTTTGAGATTTGTGTGAAGTTGAAATTGAATATTTTTGAAATATTTGATCATATTCGTCTCTATCAGCATTTCTAGCACTTCTATCTCACAACCCTCACAGTTCATAGATAAAAGGTCCACTTCTGAACACCCTATCCCAAGGGAAAGGAAAAACTCGATGGCGTTAACAATCCGAATGAACGACATAGGTCTTTCGGTATACCTCGGGTCACTAGAGTTCAGAAAAGCGGAAGTGCCGTCATCCATGTCCCGTATTTCTATCATTTTATTTGTTTTCCCTAACCCGAAGTTAAGAACTTGTAATTTTCCGGTATATTTCGGCAATTCTATGGAGAGATTTTGATAAAATCTCTTCATTGGTTCTAACACAATATAACTCTGAAGTTTGTATTTTCTTAACATATTTTTCGCAAACACACCACGATTCCCGCCAAGTTCAATTACTTTACTACTCGGAAGTAAATATGAATGTGAATTTTCGTCTGTTCCTGTTTTCCATCGCCGTTCGGAACGTTTTCGTTGCCTGTCTGACGTCATAACACATTGATCAATCCTCCCTAATTCTTCATACGTAAAAGAAGGGAGATAAATCCTTGGAAACATTTTCCCACATTGTCTAAATTTAGATCCAAACTCTCTTGACGTCATTTCCTGCGTATAGATGCCCGAATAGTTCCGTCCATGTAATATCATGACGTATAACAGCAGTAGTACGCAGCAAGAGATGAGGAACGTCAAAGTCCGCATTTTTACAACATTGAATTTGCGTAATACTATCCTGTAAAATACGTATAGTTCCTTTTTTAAGTTTTTGTAAAAACACTCTTTTTTTCAAATAACATGAAATCAAATTCTGTAAAAAAGGTATTGATTTGATAGGAAATTGGCTTATTCAAATATATTAATATCTTTGCTATAATGCTACACAGATAAGTCACAGCTAGATTTTATTTAATAATAATGATAATTTAGAGAAAACAATCGTACTCAAGTCGCATGGATTTTCACTTTCCTTTTAATTTTGGTCGTTTCTATATTACATTTATATTTTTGTTTTAAAAAACCCTGTATTACTTAGATTAATAAAAAAGAAACATTTTTTTCCTACGTTTCAAAATTTTTTCGAAATTTGTACATGTATAATTAAAATGTATTGTATAGATAACAAAGATATATACGAACCGATGAAATATATTTACCTTAAGTTTAAGACTTTTTTCTCTCACTCTCCAAGAAATTACCTTCTCAAAACAAAATTGTAAACTGACTAAACTGCAAAAGAAGTACGTACAACTAGTGAGTCCCGGAAGGAATCGAGTAGAGTGATGCCCCGTGGCTACAGGGAAGCAACTTCAAGAACAGGTATTATGAAAATATCTACATGTATTTTGTATGATTACGTAATCCTATACATTGTAGACCTTGTCACTTGCCACTGGTCAGTATACATGTATAAATCGTGGCCGCCACCCGAGTAAATATGGTGGAGATTGTATGTATACCAGAGATGTTGAAAACTTATAAGGCTTGCCAGTCATTTTAAACATTGGTAATCACAAATTACGAAGCTCACCTCGTGGCAGCAAAATTCAATTCAAACATATTTCTAAGTACATGTATATTGGCTTTTAAAGGCAAAAATCACTCAAGTGGAAAAGTAGGTCAAGGTCATTTTATGAAAGTTTGATCAAAGATGCATCCAAGATGCAAGTTTGGTACATGCAGCACTTATACTTTTCTCAATACTGGCTTTTAAAGGCAAAATCACTCAAGTGGAAAAAGTAGGATACTTTGAGTGGAGAGGGATGGGAAGGGGCTGGTGTCTTTAAGGGTTGTTGGCATCGAGCTCCTGTAGTTTTCTTGTGCACACAACGAAGAGAGCAGATAATTTTCTAGGTTAGAAAATGTGTCAGCCCCTTCTCCCCACCTCTTAATCAAATTGTCGTTTGTCGAAAAAAAAAATCACGGACCCCTTGCTTTTTACTTGTTTGTGCACAAGACTTTTCATGTTTTTTTTTAAATTTTTATCTTCAACATGGCTTTGTCGCAAAAGAGATCCTATTTATGTCGCCTGCAACGTAATGTAAACGTCTTCAAATTGAATAGCATCATTTAAAAACAGATAAATTGGCAACGTGGACCAGACATGCACGTTTCGGGTACTTAACCCTCATCAGTGATCCTAACTCTAAACAATATATTATGCCAAAAAAAGTATGAACGTTACTATGTCGAAAAGGTGTACCGAAAGACGTAGCAGGATGGGTGGGATATGATGCTACAGGACACACTTTTTAGAAATTTCAATAACATAAATTTAGAATGCGTTGAAGAAACGATCAACCGAAATTGATCGAACTTGGCTACACTCCTGGTCCACCAGCAGTGACACGTACCAAGTCGTCTTCAAATTGAATAGCATAATTTAAAAACAGATAAATTGGCAACGTGGACCAGACATGCACGTTTCGGGTACTTAACCCTCATCAGTGATCCTAACTCTAAACAATATAATATGCCAAAGTTATCATATAAGATTCACTCTGTCCGGCGTCCGTCTGTCCGTTCGTTTGTCAAGCTGGTACTCGCATTTTCGTCATAGTATAATATCCATCAAACTTGCAGGGACTAATAAACATGATGAGGCTAAACACCTACTGATGCCTGCCATGCACCTTTAAGGTCAAGGTCACACATTCAAGGTCAAACATGCGACATACCTAATAGGGGTGTACAGCCTCGACCAGTCGAAAGTTTAATATTCACGCTTTCAATTCGTAGCGATAGCTTTCAAAATTTTCGTCAGCGATAGGTTTCAAAATTTTCATCAGCGATAGGTTTCAAAATTTTTGTCAGCGATTGCTTTCAAAATTTTCGTCAGCGATAGGTTTCAAAATTTTCGTCAGCGATAGCTTTCAAAATTTTCATCAGCGATAGGTTTCAAAATTTTCGTCAGCGATTGCTTTCAAAATTTCGTCAGCGATTGCTTTCAAAATTTCGTCAGCGATTGCTTTCAAATATTTCGAATGCTCCGAGATGACGAAAATTTGAAAGCTCATAGCTTTCAAAATTTTCGTTAACAAAGATTAGTTAACGAAATTTTCGTCAACTACATGTAATTTTCGAAAGCTTTTTAGAGCTTTCAAAATTTCGTTATCTCAGTAGCTTAAAAAAAAAAAAAGCTGACGAATAGTTAACGAAACTTTCGCATTTAGCTTTCAAAATTTCGTCATCTCGGCGTTAAACTTTCGACTGGTCGGGGCTGTAATAATATATTGATATATTGAGATATTTAATAAATTCGTATGGTATCGCGATACGAAATGCATATCGCAATACATGTACATATCGCACCCTTATAGATAACATGTATTTATATGAATATATTTTAAAAATCATTTTAACGGCCTATGGTCCACATCGCTCACAATTGAAATGATTTGTGTGTTTCTTTCAAGCAAATGGCAGTGCCAATGAGAAACGATGCGATATTTCTGCCTTATTGAAGCTACTTGAAGCAGGAGATGCTGACTCTTCCTGGGCAACTGGTGTCACTCCCATTTCGGGAGTTCGCTTCGTTTCATGTGGTGGAGGTTTTTGTTTGTTTGCTGTGGTTCCTGTTTTATCCTGATTTTGTATGCCTTCGGTTTATGATTTTCTGAATTATCGATTGTGTATTGGGATATGGTCATTGTCCATATTTGTCATTCAACCAGAAAATAATAGCAGTATGTACAAAGATACGAAGAGGAACCTGATTTTACATTAAAGATTATAAAAATGAAAAGAAACGATATATCGAAATCGCAATATATCGCGATTCACGTTTGGTGTATCGTTTCAACCCTATTACCTTATCTTGAACAGTACCTTTTTTTCATAAAGGCATTATATAGTAAGTTGTCACCTTCATGTAAGACAAAGTCCGGGTTCTGAAGTTCACTGCTTAAAAAAATTAAGGGAGCAAGGTTTCTACTTCCATATCTAACATGTTTACAGCTGCAAATTAACCATATACACATGAATCCCAAAAAGTACAATGGAATTTTTTTAGCAGTTTATTTTCTATTTCTTGATATTAACGTTTCAGCCAAATCTTAAGCGTTACAGTATAATTGGGATTACCACAGTATAAGCAGATAAAGCCTACGCTCACGCGGCAAGATACGCCCGTTGGGATTTTTATTTTTCAAAACACCAAAATATCTAAGTCCCATAACTGCATAAGGACAAATCGGATGAACCTGAAAATCGAAAGGCGGCTTCCTCTTCAAAGTCTGATCACATGAAAATCCGTTGACGCATATACAATTTATTGCGTTCCATGCACCTATATTTTGCCCACAGCTTAATATGCATGTGCATATAACCCTCCCCCTCCCAATACACATATTTCCTCGATTATGTGACAAATAATTTAAAAACCTGTTACATATGTCAAAGAACATCCTTCCTTCTTGAAGTATACAAATGTTCAAAACATTTCACCAAATATAAATTTTTAAAGGATTTTTAACTATTTTAGTATATTTTCACAGTCTCATAACTCCGTAACGACAAATCAGAGGAACCTAAAAATCGAAAGGCGGCTTCCTCTCTACAGTCTGATCACAATGTAAAAACATCATGAAAATCCGTTGACGCATATTCAAGTTATTGCGTTCCAAAAGCGGACGGACAGACGGACGGACGGACAGACTTCGCCATACCATAATACGTCCCGTCAAATGACGGGCGTACAAAAACAAGTGAAACCTAGAATGTTACTGTTTATTATGATATCATTGGCAGTCATGTTGTTTGAACTTCTTTATGAAGTAGACATTTTTAAAAATAGATACAATTCTTTTTTAATCTTGACAATGTAAATTAAAGAATATGAAAATTTTGTTTAGAAATTTTACACATAACTGTGAAAAAATGAAAAAAAAAGAATAAAAAATGATAATAATGAAATGAATGAAACACATTACATTTTTTTTTGAAAAGTGTTGAACCTGCTTAAAGAATAAAACTTAAAAGAACTGAAACTTTTAAGAAAGGATTTCAAAACACCAAAAGCTACGAAAGTACATAAAATTGTAATGACCACACCATCTTTGAAAAAATTGCAAGCGAAGTTAGCGAACACATCAATTTAAAGAAAAAAAAAAAAAGTAGAAATGAGTCCAGAAGTTGAAAATGGACGTCACTTGTTTCGAGAATTGCCATCTTTGTTTTGTCAGCCAATCAGAATGCATCATTAAAGAAAGACAACTCGTCATTTGAGAGAAAAAGGTGACACGTTGAATCTATCTTTGTCTTGTCAGCTAATCAGAATGCACCATTAAAGAAAGACAACTCGTCATTTGAGAGAAAAGGGTGACACGTTGAATCTTGACGGTGTGCTGGCCGCCGTGTTACTGTAACTGTCCGTCTCCCATACATCAGAGCTGGTAAAATCGAAAGGATAATATCGATCACCCTGCTCCTCCCTCAGATCATCGAGTTGGACATCCTTAGCTGAGGACGATCGTAGTACATCTGAAAAATTAGAAACTGTTAGAAAAGAGAGTGTCAAACTACACGATAGGAACCGACTTTCGAACGGATATGGCATAGGGGCGGGGGATAGTTTACAGCATATGGCTTTGAACAAATGATACGTAAAATTGCTCCCCCTCCCCCGGCCTCCTACATCCGCGCTTGGGACATAATGATAGTAGTGTCTCCAAATACTTAACCCTTTAAATACATGGACCATTGCAAACTTCTACCAGCGATCGGTTACCTAAAAACTTTCAGAACGGGGCTCTACCGGGGAGTTTGGTTCTTCTGTCACATACTAGTAGTTATAGAACTTGAGGAATTCAGATATTGTCTCGGGCGGAAGCTTTCGTTTTAGGGATGTAACGATACGCTCACCTCACGATACGATACGTATCGCGATACAGCCTCACGATACGATACGTATCGCGATACAGACTCAAGTGAACAATTAAGTTTCGGAATTAATAAAAATAACAAATTGCGTTGGCAAATACGCTATCAGTACTTTGCTGTATGTACAAAAAATGCTTAAATTCATTTAGACAATGTCATTTTGCTTGTGATTATGCAGAGAGAATATTGATTATCAGTTATCCTGCAATTACTATAATGGAAAATTAATCTTTTAGTAAAACCCAGAAACAGAATAAGAACATAGAAATCAACTTAAAAATGTCAGCACTTTACTTTTCAATATATTAGCTCATGAGCATAAAAAAATGTTGATCCAATATTACAACTGCACAATGTACGTTGCTTTTGGTGGTTCATGATGCATGTTTTCCGCCTCGTAAGACGTGTCATCAAAATTCAAATTTAAAGCAGTGCTAGTTATCGGTTTTCATTCATGCTAGCTTATTCTCTGTGCAAAAGGAAAGCCTAAACAGCTCTCTATCTGTTTCATTCAAGTTTGACGAAGGATCGATGTACTCGGGCGCCGCCATCATAGTTAATGTAAACAAATTCGGACTAAAGATTCGGAAATAAACGAGTCGATTTTAAACGAAAAACGGATTTGACCTGGCTGTACCGTGTACCGAACCGTGAACTTTATACCGCGATATACCGAACCGCGGTATATCGTTACACTCCTATTTCGTTTTCACAACTGCGCATTCAGCAGGAAGTAAAAACTATTACTTTACGCCACAACCGTTATTTAAGAAGAAGTTAAAGAAAAGAAGATATGATAAAATATTTCCTCAAAGCAAAACAGGTATGGTACTATAGGTATATATAATTTTTTCTTATTTTATTTTCAAAATTCGATTTTTTTTCAAAATTTGATTTTTTTCCGAATTTTAATCTTTCTCCGAAGTTTGAACGGAAATAATTATCAAAGAATAAGCCGTATGGAAAATATAAAACTACAATCCAAAATACAAACATTTGTAATAATCATACAATCATATCATTATACTTTAAAAGTTGTAAGACAGTTTTGCTTACCTGCAATATTATTTTTGACGATTGGGGTCAGTTTCCTGGTCTTGTGCTTGACCTGTTTACAATTTACAGGAATCGCCCGATATTTTTCGTCGTCAGTCGTGTTCCGCTTCTTCTTACTCTCTAACTTCGAGGAATCAGGGGCAACTCTGTAAATGTGATGTCAACAAATAATTTAAGTTTATTTATCCTTTTTCAACTTTTGTTAATTTTGGCTTAGATACCAGTGATAAGGATCATGCATATTGCACGGCCAGTGGCGTAGCTACCATGTATACATGTATACTAAAGCATCCGCATTTTCCTTATAAAATTTTACAAAAGCACTAAAACTTTACAAAAGCACTAAAATATAAAACTTTACAAAAGCACTAAAATATAAAACTTTACAAAAGCACTAAAATATAAAACTTTACAAAAGCACTAAAATATAAATCTTTACAAAAGCACTAAAATTTTGATGAATTTTTCAGACCAATTTTGCAGAGTTTCCGGGAACACCCTCAACCAGGCACCTTTTGAGGTTTCAATTATGCGTATGCTCTCTATTATATTCCAAAAGCATCGTTTAATTTTGCCCTAGCTACGCCACTGACCGCATGTAGGAATCTCTGTCCAGAAGGATAATTTATGCTCTGACAGCACAGTTTCTCTACGTGATACTTAAAGTACTGTAACAGTTATACATAAAAATCAGGCAGGTGGGGTGGGAGGGCGATTCATGGTGAAAAAATCCACGGGTTTTACAATTGAATTGTAATAGTTGCTGTAAGAAACTCACAAAAAATACATAATTTATACCGACGAAAACTCGAGATATTTATTTCTATAGAATGAATATGAAATGTGATAATTTGGACAATTGCTAATTGCAAGACACAATAAATTTTTCATAACTCATTGAAATTGAAATGCTTGTATCTCAAATTTGCAACAAGATAGTGAAATATGAAATTGTCCTAAAGTAAATGTTGACCGAGCTGATGTATTCATTTCCGTGTTTTTGTTTTGTTTTGTTTTTTTTTTTTTTTTTGCATGAATCGGTATTTTCACAAACTCTCTGATTCATACACGGAACTGTACTTAATATTTAGTGAAGCTTTTAATGCGTTTCACTGTCACTATTATAGTGATTCTTCTGACTGGTTATGATCTTTGTATCTTGGATCCCCACCAGGGCTCCTCCTTCTACCCATTAGGGGCATCAAAGCGATCCCCCAACCCCCTGCCTGAAAACGCTTTCACTTGCAATTGAAAAGCACTCCGGCTACGCGCCTGAGAAAGATCAGACAACATTGAAACATAAGTTTACCTCACACTGTGACGTCTATGGCCGGGTAGATCTTTAGGTTTAACGATAGCACATAGTAGATTCGAGTTCCCGGATTCTTTGTCTTTCGACCTTTCTAGAACCTCCGTTCTGTCTGAAGCTACTGTGGAGCTTTCCTTGGCTGAAAAAAAAGAAAATAAAACTTAAGGACACTGATGGGTTGAAAAAGTTTCTTACCTCCTTGTAATAGAGATTTCCAATAAAGACATATCAAGAGAGATAACTCAAGAATTAAAACAAAATGTAACAGAAAAGTAAGTGATTTGAACCCACGATTTAACCAACAAAGTCTAAAATTCTTACCAGCTCCACTCTGCCCGACGGTAAAATGATCTCTTTCCTGAAACATATTTTACAAAATGATTCGATTTCATAAATCTTATAATTAGATAGTAGTATTTCTTCGATAATTACATATTGTACAACTAGATACATTTTGTACCAGTGATATTAAGGAGGGGCATACAAACAAATGTGTTAAAAAAATCCATAATTGAAATAACAGATTTACTTACAATTTTGAATGGTCAGTTTTAAAATATCAGGGTTTTTTTCCAGAGTAGATTGAATGCATCTGTTTTGACTTACCATTTTAACAGGGTCTATGGGGAATTCTTTGATATGTCCCCTATCTCTGAACTTTAAACGTGGAGTGTCGGGCACTTCCTGTTCCTCGACGATCACATCTAACGCCATTGAGTCTAAAAAAATCAATGTAAAAAGTTATGTAGACTAATCATTTTAAAGTAAATTCAGAAATCAAGGGATCTAAGATTAATTTAGAAAAAAAAAATCTCAAAAGTATGTCCAACTGTCTGTGTGGCATATTGGCACATGTATACATGTACGGATGCTCAATTTGGACATCATCGCCTCCTTGTAATTGTTAAACTTTTGCCCGATCCCATTTTACGGAAATAAAATATGTTTAAAATAGTCGCGCATGTTTTGTGCCTTTGCTTTCGAATTTGTGTTCTCTTAGCAGCCGCCATTTTATTTTGGCGCTTCTGTATGTACTCATATTTTAGGTGTTTGTCTGTGACAGTTTTTTTTATTCTGTTTCATGTTTACTGTAACTTTGTTGTCCGTCTTGTGCACGAGTATTTCGCTGAAGTGACCCAGTTGGAGACATTTTCTTATTTGGCTACATGTATAGGTTTTAAAATGGGGTCTTTGAGGGATTCGCATTCTTCTTTTCTTACCTTTTTTAGATACAGATGATTTTCTGGAGGTAGATGACACCTTTCTCTTTTTTTCTTCTTGTAAGTTTAAATGTTGATTTTCTGAAACGAAAAAAAGATTTAAAAAAAATCAATAACTAAAGTGTGTAAAATATGATTAGATTGTGGGTTAATACAATCATGTATGAAATACTAGTAATGTCGTGTTACGGTCCGTATTTTTGTATCCGGTTCTTGGTTTGTTACCTTAGAATCTCCTCGACATAAATGCTGATTATTGATTTTTCCTTTTCTGCAACTTTTTGCTCGAAATCCACCCAAAGGCATGGTGTAAGTATTGTATATTTTATATCTATCTTAATAACAGATATTTTTTGATAAAATTGCCAAGTGTCAGTACATGTAATGCTATTTTAATGGACTTATTTTAATGTGAAGTGTACGGCATTCTTGACCTACTTTCGTTTTGCAGTAAGCTATTTTTATCTGCTTATTTAATCGCCTTGTTTACCTTTTGAGAATATTTTTGTGATAGTTCAGGTTTTGATTGTAATTGATTTTTTTGGAGAATTAATAGGTTCTTTTAAGATTAAATACACAGAGATTGTTGATAATTAGTTTGTGCAAGTATTTGTTTTATTTTGCATGAATTTCATAAATGGATAAATTGATAAAAACATAAATTTATAAATGTGAATTTTTCTAGGTAATTTTTTTGGTACTTTGAATTGATTGAAGTATGTTTTTGTGTGACTATATTGATCATGTTGATGTCTGACATGTATTTTGGTATTTTTTGTGAGAAATGATGAACTTTGGAATTTGTATAATTGTTTCAAATCTTGTAACAATTCTTTATTTTTGATTGTAGCTTTTCACCGCACTGCGCTACATCAGCATTTTGTGGTTAACTATTGGAAATAAATAGTGAAAAGACCTTTGGATTTCAACGGATATGACGGACCAAGCCAAAACTCAAGGCTCACAGGAAGGGCTGCCCCAGCCTACATCGGAACTCGGAGTACGGTATGTCGTCCCGACATCTAAGGCCAAGGAACTGTATGATTCTAGAACAAGGGGATTCAGAGGAAGGATATCGGATCTTCAAAATGAGCTTGAACAGCATATTTACCTACTCTCGTCTACTGAAGAAATTGATGCTAAAACAGACATACACGACTATTTACAAGGCATATATAAACAATATCTTACAGCATGTGGTAGTTTTTCAGACTTTTTGAGACGGCATAGGACAGAAGAAAGTGAAAGGGAGCTTCATGATCACCAAGCAGCTATGGACATAGTGTGCGAAAAAGTTAACTCGGCCATAAAAGGATTTTGTCAACCTGATAGCGATCAAATTCAGGATACTGTACCGGTAGTTACTGTAAAGGAGGAGAAAGTACAGAAAGAGACAGGAAGTGTAAAACAGAGGTCACGTGATGGTAGTGCCAAGACACATGGTTCATTTTTGTCACAAGTTGCGAGGGCTGAGGGTGCCCGTGTAAAACTCCAATACACGGCAAAGTTGAACAGTATTTTGAAACAAAAAGCTTTAGCTGAGGCAGAGAATTTAATAAAAAGTGCTGACATTGAAGCAAAAATTAATGAATTGAAAGCCGAAGAAGAGGTTAACATCGCAGAAGCTGAGGTTAAAGTTTATCAAGAACAAGATGGCTCGCAGGTTGATTCGGACACCAGTGTTGATCAAAACGTAATTCAGCAGCGTACCAACGAATTCATACAGGAACAAAATACACTATTAAACGATAGGCATGTAATACCTACCTTTGGATTCATGCCAAGTGCAAATTCAGGAGGCACCGAGTACATACGCCCTCCACCAGTCAGAAATGGTAACAATGTACAGCCTACATACATGTATCCTAGTGATGTGAACAATAACTTACCTTATACATGTACTGTACCTCAAGTGGATCGTAATTCAGCTGCCGGAATGATGGATATCGTGACCTATTTGACAAAACAAAATTTCATGCCGCAGCGAATACAGAAATTTAACGACCAGTGCGAAACGTATTTAAGCTGGAAACTTACCTTTAAGGAGGTCATGACCGAAATCAAAGCCACCCCGTTGGAAGAACTGGAACTTATGATTAGCTATTTGGGTCGGGTGTCGAAACTTGAAGTTACGAGTATCAAAGCTTCGAATGCAGGCGATCCTGTACGTGGACTAAAAAAGGCGTGGGAACGCTTAGATGAAACCTATGGAAGCCCAGAGAAGGTAGAACATGCACTGAAAAGGAAATTGCTGAATGTCGTGAAAACGCCAATTTCATACAAAACTAAGTCACGACTGTACGAAGTTTCTGATGTTCTTAACGAGATTCTTTCTGTAAAAATGATGCCGAACTATGCGCAAGTATTTTCATACATGGACACTTCACTAGGAGTTCAACCCGTTGTGAATAAGTTACCGTTGGGCATTCGTAATAAATGGCGTGACCGTGGTCTTAAGTACAAGAAAGACACTGGAAACGTATTTCCGCCCTTCACTTACTTTTGTGATTTTATACGTGAAATGGCGGCGGCTATGAACGACCCAGGCTTCGAGTTTACAATGGCAGATCAGACGGAGGGATTTCAAGGAGGAAGTGGACCGAGGGCTCAACCACGAAATAGCGGTATTGTCGCACAGAAAACTAATCTTGAGCATGTTGAGGGAAACGGCGACAAAACAAGTGCAAATGACACTCGATGTCTCATACATAATACATCACATAAGCTAGAGAACTGTAGGGCTTTTATATCTATGACTCATGCTAAAAAGAAGGAACTGATTCGTAAAAATGGATATTGTTACAAGTGCTTAGACGGCAAACACTTATCTAAGGATTGCAAGGCAACCGTAAGGTGTGAAAAGTGTTCAAGCACAAAACATCCGACTGTTATGCACTTTGATAGTATACCTACCCAGAGTAAGGAGGAGAATGGCGGGGAGAAAGTCGAGACAAAGTGCACTCATCTATGTGGTCGTTTCGCGGGAAAGTCGTGTGCGAAAATCATTTTGATAAATGTGTGTCATAAAGACAGTAGGCACCAGCCTACTCAGATTTACGCAATATTGGATGAACAGAGCAATCAGACCTTAGCTTGTACGAATTTATTTGACACATATGATCCGAATGCGCCGGAAGAGAGTTATCCACTCAGTACGTGTTCCGGTGAAGTCATGACAGAAGGTAGAAAATCCTATGGCTTTGTTATCAGTTCTTTAGATGGTAAAACGGTACTCGACTTACCTTATGTAATTGAATGCGATTCGATTCCTAGTAATCGCAATGAGATACCGACACCTGAAGTAGCGGATTCTTACGAACATTTACAAGATATATCCGATTTCATTCCGCCATTAAATGATGACGCTCCTATATCAATATTGATTGGCCGAGACTTGTTATGCGTTCATCAAGTCATGGATCAGAAGGTAGGACTTAGTCCACATGAACCGTTCGCACAGAGACTTAATTTGGGCTGGGTCATCATCGGGGAGGCATGTTTGGACAAACACCAGAAACACTCGAAAGTCAATGTGTTAAAGACGCTTGCGATACCTGAATCAGGAAAGCAACTATGTGCTTCCGTATTTTATCCGTGTGAGTACAATATACAGTTGACAAGCAACGACACTATATTTCAACGGACCCAAAATGACAACAAAGTGGCTATGTCCATCGAGGACAAGGAATTTTTGGCACTGATGGATCGGGAAATGGTTAAAGGGCAAGATGGACATTGGATGGCACCGCTTCCCTTCAAGAAAGGCAGATCGCGCTTACCGAATAATAGGTCACAGGCATTGGATAGGGCGAAAACACTCGATGGCAGTTTGGATAGGAATTCGGTTAAAAGTAAACACTTTACTACATTTATGGGAGGTCTTATTACAGCAGGTCATGCAGAACGTGCTCCAAACTTAAGCCCATTGGAAGAGTGTTGGTACCTTCCCTTATTCGGTGTGTATCACCCACAAAAGAAGGACCGAATAAGAGGTGTGTTTGACTCGTCGGCCATATTTAATGGCATGTCACTCAATAAAGTACTCATGACAGGACCAGATCTTATGAACAATTTGCAAGGTGTTCTTCTAAGGTTCAGATGCGGACAAATAGCAATTATGGCGGACATAGAACTTATGTTCTACTGTTTTCGTGTGCACCCAGATCACTATAAGTATTTACGATTCATGTGGCACGAGGACAATGATATTACTAAGCCACTCGTTGATTACCACATGAAGGTACACGTATTCGGGAACTCTCCTTCACCAGCTGTAGCGACATATGGGTTGAGGAAGACAGCTAGAGAAGCCGAGAGCACATATGGTTCTGACACTCGAGCCTTTGTAGAGCGCAATTTTTATGTCGACGACGCATTGTCTTCTCACAACTCACCGCAAGAGGCAATCGATTTACTACAGCGCACTAAAGACGCTCTTTGGAAGTTTGGCAGACTACGCCTACACAAAATTGTATCCAACTCTGAGGATGTACTATCTGCATTTGACTCGAATGATCTAGCTAAAGATGTGAGGGACGTTGACCTTGAAACACAGGAGCTCCCTAATCAGCGAAGTCTTGGTATGCGTTGGTCTCTGGAAGGTGACTACTTCACATTTAAGGTGTCTTTGGAGGATAAACCCTTTACAAGGCGAGGAGTGCTTTCCTCAATCAACAGCCTTTTTGACCCTATGGGCTTTGTTGCCCCGGTAACAATAGCAGGCAAGGCTATATTGCGCGAGGCCATGTGCAGTGGTCAGGACTGGGATGAACCGCTTACCCAAGCCTTTCATGATAAATGGCAAAAATGGAGAGACTCACTGCAACATCTGCAGACGCTTCGTATTCCGCGTACTTACTGTCATCTACCATTAATGGAAGCCTCTGAGAAGGACTTACTCATATTTTGTGATGCATCCGAGGCAGCTATTTCTGCTGTTTCTTATGTACGTTTGACTGGTAAGGATGGAAAGCAGTGCATGGGATTTATGCTAGGAAAAGCGAGGTTAGCGCCTAAGCATGGCCACACAGTGCCTAGGCTTGAGTTATGTGCTGCCGTATTAGGGACTGAGCTGTACACTACGATCACTAGAGAGTCGGACATAGTATTTGACCGTGTGAAATTTTTCACTGATAGCCGCGTCGTTCTTGGTTATATTCACAACCAGACCAAGCGATTTTTTACATACGTTGCGAACCGAGTTGAACGTATTCGTAGCTGTAGCCAACCTCAGGATTGGAACTACATTCCATCAAAACTCAACCCGGCGGATGAAGGAACGAGGTCTGTACCAGCTCAAGACATGAAAACCAGTCTATGGCTCAACGGGCCTACCAACATTCTGTGTGATGAAATTGACAGTAAGCATGAGTTTCCACTTATAGAACCGGATTCGGAAGTGAGAATTTTGAAAACGGAGATCACTGATAAGCTATCTACCGATGACTCTAACCGACTTGGTTCAAACCGATTCTTGCGTTTCTTCACATGGCAAGGACTTTTGTATGGAATGTCTGCTCTGAGACATTTGGTATCTGTGAAGTTTAAAAAAGGAACGCAATGTGAACCCAAATCTCGTGAAGCGTTCAAGGCTGCTGAGGAATTGGTTATTTCTACGGTGCAGTATGAAGCATTCCCTCGTGAGATTGACTCTTTAAGAAAAGGCACTCCTTTGCCACGAGACAGCACTATACGCACGCTTGATCCATTTTTAGATGACAAAGGTTTGCTGAGAGTTGGAGGACGGTTGAAGCATTCAGGTTTACCACCGCTTGAGATAAACCCTGTAATCGTGCCAAAGAAGCATCATATTGGGTACTTGCTAATCAAGCACTTTCATGCATGCGTCTCGCATCAAGGTAGACTGATTACGGAAGGAGCCATTCGGTCTGGAGGTTATTGGATCGTAAGAGGTCGTAGATGCATTCAGTCATTCGTCAACAATTGCGTACAATGTTTGAAGCTGCGGGGCAAACAGCAGACTCCAAAAATGGCAGACTTGCCGAAGGACAGACTGGAACCAGCCCCACCATTTGCGTGTATAGGAATCGATGTGTTCGGCCCATGGAACGTTATTGCTAGAAAAACACGTGGTGGACTTGCGCATTATAAGAGATGGGCTGTGATCTTCACGTGCCTTGTCATAAGGGCAATACATATAGAGGTCATTCATGAGATGTCATCTTCGAGCTTCTTGAACGCTCTTCGTCGATTAATTGCGCTTCGGGGCCCAGTCAAACTTGTTCGCTCTGACTGCGGCACAAATTTTGTTGGTGCGGCCAAAGATCTTTCAGCAGATGTGATTGCGATAGACTCACCTGAAATCAAGGATTACCTTACAAAGCAGGGTATTACATGGAGGTTCAACCCACCGCATGCCTCGCACATGGGCGGGGTCTGGGAGAGTCTGATAGGAGTTTCGAGAAGGGTACTGAACTCTCTTTTATGCGACAACAAACAGCTTACCGATGAAGTCTTGGCAACCTTGATGGCTGAGGTGTGTCAAATTGTCAATGCCAGACCTATCGCTGGTATTCCGTCCGACCCATACTCACCTATGCCGTTATCTCCGGCGATGATACTTACCCTTAAATCCGATCATTCCGTTGATTCTTTTACACTGGAGGACTTCACGACAAGGGACTTGTACAAGTCTCAGTGGAGATGCGTACAGCAGCTGGCAAACTGTTTTTGGAAGCGTTGGAAAAATGAGTTCCTTTCGCAGCTCCAACTTCGGAAAAAATGGCAGGACGATAACCGTGATTTTTGTGAAGGTGACATTGTGTTGTTAAGGGACAAAACGCTGCATAGAAGTGAGTGGCCGATGGGTATTATTACGCGTGTGATGCCAAGCAAAGACTCGCGTGTGCGTAAAGTTGACGTTTGCGTTGGAAAGGACAAGAAAGTCTATACTAGACCATCATGTGAATTGGTTCTGCTTGTACCCAAGGAAGGGTAGTGAATTATTTCTTATTGTCTGTTATTTCAAGGTCATGCTATAGATAGACTCTTAGATTTTATGTCAATGACATCTATGAAGTAGATTGATGTAATATCTGAAACATGTTTATATATATGCACATTTTTACATCTGGTCAAGGTCATTTATTAGAGTAACTGTTTGAATTTTTCATATGCTCACATTGATTTGAATTTTATTACCTTTTTATTATTCCAAGTTTTGAATGAAGGAACGGTTGACTTTTGCTCACCTTATCTGTACAGATATCTAAGGTACATTTTTTGAGCTACAGTAATTGTATTTGTTTGATTTTTGGTAAATAAGGGTGATATATGTATATCAGGCGGGGAGTGTCGTGTTACGGTCCGTATTTTTGTATCCGGTTCTTGGTTTGTTACCTTAGAATCTCCTCGACATAAATGCTGATTATTGATTTTTCCTTTTCTGCAACTTTTTGCTCGAAATCCACCCAAAGGCATGGTGTAAGTATTGTATATTTTATATCTATCTTAATAACAGATATTTTTTGATAAAATTGCCAAGTGTCAGTACATGTAATGCTATTTTAATGGACTTATTTTAATGTGAAGTGTACGGCATTCTTGACCTACTTTCGTTTTGCAGTAAGCTATTTTTATCTGCTTATTTAATCGCCTTGTTTACCTTTTGAGAATATTTTTGTGATAGTTCAGGTTTTGATTGTAATTGATTTTTTTGGAGAATTAATAGGTTCTTTTAAGATTAAATACACAGAGATTGTTGATAATTAGTTTGTGCAAGTATTTGTTTTATTTTGCATGAATTTCATAAATGGATAAATTGATAAAAACATAAATTTATAAATGTGAATTTTTCTAGGTAATTTTTTTGGTACTTTGAATTAATTGAAGTATGTTTTTGTGTGACTATATTGATCATGTTGATGTCTGACATGTATTTTGGTATTTTTTGTGAGAAATGATGAACTTTGGAATTTGTATAATTGTTTCAAATCTTGTAACAATTCTTTATTTTTGATTGTAGCTTTTCACCGCACTGCGCTACATCAGCATTTTGTGGTTAACTATTGGAAATAAATAAGTAATTATATTGAAGTTAATTATCAGGATCTTTGCCAGGCCATGACTATCCTACTTAGTATCATGGACATTGTACGTATCCGGTAGATCCCTCCTGTGTAAGAAGAACCCCTATAGTAATAGAGTAGGAGGGTCCTTGGCATTCCCAGAAGGGATTAATGTAGATTACTGCCCTACTTCGCGCCACAGTGTCCCATAACCCTGTGGAACATCTTAGCTGGGCCGATTATGGTTGGCATCACCAATACAAAAAGGAAAAAAAAAACATCACAAGAAATGTGTTAATATGTACAAGTGGAGAAAAGTAAACCCAACCATGACGTTTGTTCATTCACCAAAACATCACGTCAATACGTCCGATTGAAGTCTGTAACCCAGCCGTTTTGGTGGGTAAAAACCGAAGTACTCGGAGTAAAAACCACCACTGATCTCAGGGGAACGGCACAAAACCTATGTCTGGGCATTCCGCTTGGACTCCCAAATGCACCGTCACCAGACCGAATACTACCCTATGCAATCTATGCGACATTGGTTTCCGAGTTTCCTCCGACCAGACAATTCAGACAAAGCCCACAAATATGGTTATAAAATGTCGAAATAATGTTCCAAACGCATATACATATAGCGATGTCTGCGGATGGATATATAGATGGCCAATATCAATTAGATTTAACAGAGGAAAAAATATATGAAAAACCATGTACAATGGCGGGACAACCGAAAGTCCATTATGAAAAAACGATCTGGTTTATTTCATCGAATGGCAAATTTTAGAGAGGGATATGAATCTCTATTAGTCAAAAGAAAGGCGGGGATCTCCAACAACACCCAGTTGCAGCACCAACAGCAACCTCCCAAAAACACCAACTGTAAAACACAAAGAAGACACGCACAGAAAGAGACGCAGTGGTACAAGGAACGTCAAATCACAGGAAAACATAAAACACAAATGACTACACATAATCCAACGAGACCAATGGGCAAACGGTGCCGACTTAGGACGGCAATCTGCCACGTCAGTAGCAGACGGTGTGGTTATCCTGAATCACTTGCGCACAACCCTCCCCCTCCCTCAAAAGAAACAGAACAGTAAAACAGGTTTATATTATTATAAGATAACTTACTTTTAATCATGGCTTCGCTTTCTACCTGAGAATTAAGAGAATTAAAAAATGTGTATTTTTATGAACATATATATGCATATATTTTAATATTCTCAATGACTTATAATCTAAAACATGTGCTTTTGTTTATTTAGAGATAGAGAGATTTATTTTTCAAACATTTTGTAATAAGAGTGGCTTTATAGAAATTTGAGTGACCAACCATAAAACACTGATACATTGCTGTGACGTCATCAATGAGAAAGGCTTTGTCCGTTTTCACTTCTGTCGACAATGATATCTGTAGTCAAGAACGAAAGATTTAAAGACGCGGAATTTCTTAAAACAAAATAATTAAAATACAAAATTGATGACAAAAATGAACGATTTTTGATTTAAGAAAAAATGAAAACAATCTAATATCTAAACGTTCAATGTCCGTTGATTAATGTGAGCCAGTTTATAATATTTTTGAGATAAAGTTCCGTCAATCATCAATATAACTTATGAGTGGGCGGATAGTGTGAAAGGGTGGAGTCTCCGAGAGACGAGGAGGGGGAAGAAGGGGTGAGGCAGGCAATGGGGAGGAGGGAGAGAGGGGAGAATGGGAGTTGGAAGGGAGGCAAAAAGGGAGTGGAGGAAAGAGGGAGGGAAGGGAAAGAAAGGAAAAGGGGGAGGAGAGAGGGCTCATGCCGTCCAACGCCTCATTTATAAGACTTTTAGTCCTCTGTTAGAAATAAGTTGCCTACATCTTGCATGCCGAGGAGTGTGGCATTTAAGGTGATACGATCCTGTGACGTCATGGATTCACAGTTACTGGACAAGACACCAAAAATTTGGAGGTTTCCGACCGTCATACTGGACACACGAGGGACTGAAAGAAAATAGAATATTAATTATAATAATAGTCAGCGATCACAATGAAATATCACTATATTTATTATTTGACCACATCCAAATTTTATGACAATCATGTTGATTCATAAGCATATTGCGTGTACGCAAAATCCAATGATTTTGCAAATAAATTCCGTTTATTAATGCTGGCGTGCTAAGAATATTAGATTTTAACAGATCATATATTTTAAACGTTTAAAATTACTCATATTGAATTTTTTGTCTTTAATGATTGAAAAGTACATGTATCTTCCGGGTAGATATTTTACCTAAAATTCTCTATCATTTAATAACCTCTCTGATTTGATGAAAACGGTAATTTCTTTCAAAATATTTATGTTTGTTTCCTTCTACGTAGGAGTGTGACTTTCAGATGACCTGAATCACGTACTAGAAGTACTTGTCCACGTACTGCGTAATACAATTCTGTCTTATAACATACAATTCATGTATATCAAAACTTCATGTACTGATCCTATTTTTTATAATGAATTATGTTCCATGAATGGAGAGGGACAGAGCAATTAAAATGAATATACTACATATACAGTATAGTACATTTGTGACTTTAAGGCTAAACATGAATCCGTTTCCGCTCCTCCTCTCTATCCTATTTTTAATACCATGACTGCATTACAAAGAGCCTCTGAAACATTGGTGGGCGAAGCAGCTTTCATGCAGTACATTCCACAGTCCTTACGTCGAAAGACAAACAAGAAACCAAAGGGGTCTCAACGCTCATAGTTGACTGGCAGCTACTTATTTAGGCTAAAGCATTTGTCCATTTGTCTTGATCTCATTCTGAAATAAATTCCCTATCACTTGAAAATTCGTAAGTTTTGCCAAAGGAGGGTACCCTCATGACCTACTTTTGCCTGTGGTGGCACCACCTAGTGACGGATCCGGATGAATAACAACACTTGTAGGGACCACGATAACTTCTTTCCTACCAAAGGAGGGAGGGGATCTCCAACCAGACCCGGAAGCAGAACCAACAGCAAAACACTCATGCGAAAGCATAGAGAAGACGAGCAGAGCAAGAGACGAAAAAGAGACATACGACATAGAAACGTCAAATTGCATCCATTGGTTCTGGAAGAGATGTCGAAAATGCGAAACGTTTAAGACGGACGGAGTGGGGTTGGTCCTGACCATCCCGAAACCCCCCCCCCCCCCAAGATGTGAGCACAAACTTTGTAGATGTCATCTTGATCTTCCGTAAATGTATAACATACCTTGTTGACTAACATTAAGTCTACCCCAGTCTACATTTATTCCCGTCAATATCTTGTCACGTGATAGTTTTTGGGGCGGTTTGACCTGTAACGTGATGTCCACTATAATAATACACTTGTCTATGACAAAGTCCGCCCATTGTGGAGAGTTTATAGGGTCAAATACAACGGCGGATAACTGTACAAGATATATCAGTCCGCCACTGTCACATGATGAAATGGACATTTCCGACCAGCGGTCACCTCTCTCCTTTTTCCTCTGAAATTTAAATCATAATAAGATTAGGCATCTTTGTGCATAGCTGTTTACATTGGGTTTAATTTGAAACAGATAACTTTTTATGACGACGCGCCGCAATGTGATGAGTAAGTGCATCCAAATCGGGGCAAAGAACATGTATTCCATAGATTTGTTAGTCTACATTTAAGCTTTGATTGGTTGAATCATCGAGGTTAGGTATTCCATAGATTTGATTGGCTGAATTATCCAGGTCAAGTATTTCATAGATTTGTAAGCAGACATTTGATTGGCTAAATTAGAATTTGTAAGTTTGAATATGATTTGACTAGCGGGAGAAATCTAGAATAGTTAATTCTCAACCCGGGACGTTAGCGCTTTCGGATCCTATTCGTTGTGTAGGAGGGAAGAAATTGCTTTTGATTTTTATTCTCTTCTTGTCATATTTGATTAGAATCACATTTAGTATTTTATTTTGACGCCAACTTGAGCTATGAAACATCTGAATAGGCGAGTCAGTTAATTCGTATATATTTTTTTCTCAATGAACCAATCGTTTAACGCCTTACAACTTAATCGACCAATCTAACGTTGACGTAAAATCCTCAATTTCTTGTCATCAGCGGTAAGGTCTGTTTTCAACCTTACTACTTCTCTAGTTTGAAATATTTTACAATTTCTACTTATATAAATGGCGTATTGATCGGACACTGAAAAGGAAATGGGGATTCGTCATGATCATCAACGCCTCTGTAATGATGTGAAATGCTTCGAATGTTCAGTCTATGATGAAACTTTGGTAGTTTGGTTTCTTACGCAAAGATTGTACAGTAATATATGGCATGAAAGCAAACCTACAATGAAAATTTTACAATGAACATTCATGTCAGATTCGTGTTCTTATTCTTAACTGCGTCCTCTGCAAAATTGAAATACGAATGTACCAGCCACTCAGAAAAAAAAAAATCATAAACCCCACAAGTTCACAATACAGGGCTACTATTTTTATACTGTTTTAAGCTACTGGACATATCAAAATCTTATTTATTATCGAATGATTAAAGAGAGACAAAATAAAAAGGTTGAAATAAAATATATTTGTTGCACTGATATCACATAAATGAAGAAAAAGCATTTCATGTGAAGACATTTTTAAGTAATTTTTATTTTGTTTTTGCTTTCATTTTTTTGAGATTGTAAACCAGCCAACACAAGGTTCCTTGGCTTCAGAGCGAATTCTCTAGACTGATATCATACGGTATTTACATTTTCCACCTCAAAGGCCGACGGGGGACTATATAAGGGGTCAGGTAAACTTTCTGTCATTTCCTCACTGACCACCGTAGGGTTAACATCTCTTATTGGTATCTGATTGGTTCCTTTTAATCCTTTTACCCCTATTAATGTTTCCTTGACAGCTCAAAACAGATGAGACTCAGGTATCTCTTTAGCATAATAAAAGGATTACCTGTCGGTATGTCTTTGATGTTACACGCCGCTCACAGACGGCGTTATCTTCAAAGACGGTATTATAGTATACCACGCCTACCACAGGTATGCATATTAATGACTCGGTGGTTGCCAACGTCGGCCTTTAAGGAATGACCGGAAGCTAACCAAATTCATGTATATCATGTATGTAATACTTAAATACAATACTTACTATGTTATATCTCTTACTTTTAACTTGAATATGATTACCATGGTCTAGTACAACTGGTGATACTGAAAGAAAGATTCGATCATGGTGATAGTTTGGTAAAATTCAAAATTTAGTCTCCATTCTAAACTACACTAGCACTATTCGTGCCACAGTGAATATACATTTGTATACTTGAAAAAAGATGTGTTTTTTTTCAAATAGTGGCCTTCTTATTTTAACATGTATACTTGTATATGAAAAAGGAAATTATGTTTATAACATAGCAAGTTTATGAAAATAAAACGTGATTAAAAAAAAAAACTACAGACAAAATCAAATGTTTTGCTTCCCTGAATAAGATTTGAGGATTTACGAAATGATTATTTAGAATTGAAAAAAAATCAATTTACTATTTCAATGGATAAAACTAGTATAAAACTAGAGATTTGTTTTACCTGTACATGTACATGATGCGCCCATGATTTTCATTACATTTTTTTCTCATTTTGACTGTATACATTAAAAAGTGTTAAAGTTGCCATGGCACCAGCCAAGAGTCTGTACTTTAAGGGTAGTGATTAAGGTGAGTTCAGCATTTGATAGGTTGTTCGAACTTACAAAATAGCCTTTGGTAAATTTCCAATAAAATATAAGCAATATGAACGCCCATTGGGGCATTTACTGCGAACCCGCTAATTTTTGTAAACGTCACGAGGACTACGATTCTGATTGGCTGAATTAATGCTGGTATACAAGTTCCCCCATGAAAACCATTGACGTAATTTTTCACGTTTTCACCACTAAATCTGAACACGTGTTATAATATTAGGAAAAAGAATCTTGCTTTTATCTTATTGAATGAAGAAAATGCTAAAATTTTACTGAGGCTTAGAAGGAACTTGAATATCGATTTGAATGGTTAAAATCAATTTACTAAAACTGTCAAAATGACTTTAGAGATTCCCTGGTCGGAAAACTTGATTCTTAATGGCAAACTTAATGTACTTGGAAATTCTTAAATTGTGTCAAATATAGGAAACAAAAACAATTTGTCAGGCTCACGATCTTTTTGATTATCCTCGCTAAAAAGTTGAGCAGCGTTTCCAATGTGTAGTCGATCAAAAGTTGACCTCCAAGATGTTTGATTTATAGACGATGAAATAAATGCTATAGGATGTGTCCAAAACAAGTTCGTCTACTTTGAATTTACGCAGAATTAGAATTTAGATCCGTTCACTGTGATCGCGACCTTTTGTAAAGCGATCGCAGTGAGCGGATCTAAACTCAAATTTTCATTTCGCATGTAGCGCAAGTGCGATATATAGGGATCATTTTGTCCGGCATCTGTCTGTCCGCCTGTCTGGTAGTTACACTTTCACATATTTGCCTATAACTTATTTGATATACATCAGAGATCTTTCAAACTTGCAGGGATGTTAAATCCTGATGAGGCGCAGCACCTAATATAGTTCAAGGTTACTTTTAAGGTCAAGGTCACGTATTGAAAAATCATAAATGAGAGAGTCGGCATACCTGATATTCTAATAAGATTGGTCTATTTATAAGATAGTTAATCGCTCTTGCTCTTGCACATTCACACGCTAAAGGTCCTAGCCCCGCGAAAAGATAATTAGTGGGAAGATTGTGCGCACGTAATCCAGGATAACCATACCTTCTGCTATTTCCGTGGCAGATGGCCGTCCTAAGTCGGCACCGGTTGCTCATTAGTCTCGTTAGTTTATGTCTGGTCCTTTGTCTTTGATGTATCTGTGTTGTGCGTTGATGCTCCTTGTCCCTTTTGCGTCTCTTCCTGTGCTTGTCTGCTCTGTGTTTTTGCATTGGATGTTATGGGGTTTTGCTTTGGATGCTGCAGCCTGGTGTTGTTGGAGATCCCCTCCTTTGATCATGATGTTAAACGTCTTCAAATTCATTAGCATCATTTAAAAGCAGATAATTTACATTATGGACCAGATATTTACATTTCGGGTGTTTAACCCTCGTCAATGATCCTCAATCAAAACAATGAAATATGGCCAAAAGCTGTGAAAATTATGTGCGAAATATACCGAAAGAGCGAATCGAGCATTCTATATCGATCGATACTGACATCCAGTGTGCGTATAATCAGTTTCTCGAAGTGGTTCGAACAGAAATGGATAAAAAACTCCCCGCTCGAAAACCGAAAAGTTGTGTTAGAAAAATGGAAGGAAGATTTCCGGAAGCTTTACGACTCAAATTGCGATCTTCGCCCTAGCGACGTAAGCGATAACTCACCGCTTCCTGATAACTCATTACTAAACGAATCGATTAGCAGGATTGAAGTTAGTAAAGCTATCGATGCCGCTAAAACAGGGAAAGCTGCTGGGATAGATGAAATTCCTTCAGAAGTTTTGAAAAATGATAGCTGTATAGAAATGTTGACGAAAATATGTAACGGATGTTTTGAGCTCGGTAAAGTGCCCGCAGAATGGACACAAGGGATCGTTAATCCGATATACAAGTCAGGATCAGACGACGAGCGTAACCCGTTGAATTACCGAGGAATAACACTTATTTCAGTGCCGTGTAAGATATACTGCTCGGTTCTTAACGCCAGATTAACCTCATGGTTGGAGGATCATAATCTTTTATGCGACGAACAAAACGGCTTTCGAAAACGCCGCAGCTGCGAAGACCATATATACACTTTGCACACAGTAATCAACGACCGCAAAATAGCTCGTAAATCAACGTACGTCAGCTTTATTGATTTGCGCAAGGCGTTTGATACGGTGAATAGAAACTTGTTGTGGTTCAAGCTATTCTCTATGGGCGTGCGTGGTAAATTTTTTACTGCCCTACAGTCGTTATACCAGGGCGTCAAGTGTACAGTGAAGGTCAACAACGAAATGACACCTTGGTTTCCGGTTCCGGCTGGCGTGAAACAGGGCTGTGTGCTCTCCCCCACCATGTTTTCCGCCTTCATCAACGATTTAGCGATCAGCATTAAAGGCGCTAATGCAGGAATCGACATAGATGACATAAACCTAAGTATTTTGTTGTACGCAGATGATATTGCGTTAATAGCGCCCGATCCCGTTAAGTTACAAAAGATGTTGGATATCGTTGCCGAATGGAGCTCGAGATGGGGATTGATGATTAACCCGAATAAAACCAAGGTCGTTCATTTCCGGATACCATCGGTTCAACAAACGAGCTGTACGTTTCGTTGTGGCGAATATGATATCGACATCACAGAATCCTACAAATATCTTGGTGTATGGTTCGATCAGCATTTAAGGATGGACAAGGCAATACGAGAGCTCGCTAAGAGCGCATGGAGAGCTTTAGGAGCGCTTTTTGGAAAGTTTATGAATTCAGGAGGTATGACATACAGCGTCTACTCAAAACTATATTCATCGATTGTCGAACCAGTTTTGTTTTACGGAAGTGCTATTTGGGGCACAAAACAACATGCGGTCATGAATGCCGTGCAACAAAAAGCGATGCGGTTCTTCCTCGCAGTTCCGAAAAATACTGCCGGAAACGCAGTTCGCGGGGATATGGGATGGACATCATGCAAATCCAAGCAGGATGTTGCACGTATCCGCTTAATGTGTAGGATAGTCCGCACAGATTCGAACAGAATTTTACATCGAGTGATGGCGTGGTCCTCAAGGCGCAAAAAAGGTTGGGCTGCGACAACAAATCGCATGATCTCTGAAATCGACACGGATAACCTGGTTTTGAACTGCGACATATCTACAAAATCCGTAGTCAAACGATTGACAGATAAAATCAAAATCCGGGATGAAAATGAATGGTTAGTCTCACTACACGATGACCGAAACCAATCTAACGGTAATAAACTAAGGACATTCCGACAATACAAACATGGTCTAGTTACTGAACACTATGTTGATTGCGATATTCCGCGGAATCATAGGCGAATTTTCTCGTTATTCCGTTCTGGATCCCTCCCACTAGAAATAGAGACTGGTAGATATTCCAGGCCGCCAGTACCCTTACAGGACCGAAAATGTAAATTTTGTACAAATGATACCGTAGAAAATGAATTTCACTTTTTGATGCATTGTGAATTATATGACGACCTTAGAGATAATTTGTTTTATAAAGCCTCTCTGTATATACCTGAATTTTTAAATTTAAGAAATGAAGATAAATTTTTAACTGTGATGAAATGCCAAAATTTTCAACCTGTATTGGCAGCGTTTGTGTTCAAATTTTTCTCTAGAAGGAAAATCTTTGCTTAAAGCCCTGAATTTTATTCTATTCTTATAAGATGAAATTGCAATGAATACTGGTATACCTATTTGAATTTTTAGACTAAAGAATAAATTTTTATTTTGCCTGCATGGGCATGTGCTCGTGTAAGGATTCTATCTTTTAGGCTAAAGAATATATGCTTATTTTACTATTTTTTGTCTTTTGTCTATGTATTTTGAAACGATTTTTACCTTAAAGTGTCTCGTAAGTCTTATATAGGCTGGGTGTTTAAATAACGGAATGTTTTATATATATTTGTGTATATTTGTGTAATCAAACATGTGACACTATAATAAACTAATGAATTATTATTATTATTATTATTATTATTATTATTAGACACAGCATGATTGCTGGGATACATTGCTAAACGACCCAGGTTTCAGGAAAAGTTTGTAAGCAAAAATTTTCGAATGCGTTTGAAGAAACAATCTACCGAAATTGATCGAACTTGGCTTCATGTGCCCTCGGAGACTTCTGGTCCTCCAGCAATGACACTCACCAAATGGTACAAATGTTAAACCAAATGGTACAAATGTTAAACATCTTCAAATTCATAAGCATCATTTTAGAACAAATAAATTTACAGCATGGACCAGACATGCACGTTTCGGGTATTTACAAAGGCTGATTGATATGTTGTGAGCCTCGTATTGAATGAGATACACAGGAATGTTCTTTTTACGTGCTGCTATTCTCTGACTTTATCAGGTCATGTACCCAAGGACTGACCTCATTTCATCTATTTAAATCGACGAAGTAACACTCTAAAGTAATCATGACGAATTGCTTTTGCAAAATGGACAAAATCGATGAAAGGGCAGTGATCCAAAGATGCATATAAAAGGTTTAACACGTATCCATAATGATATGGTAACAACACTAGGGTGAGATGCCCCTTCAAATGCTACAGCGAAAAGGTGGGTGGCGAAATTTAAGCGCAGCAGACAGGGCCTTGAGGATGACCGCCGTCCTGGAAGGCCTGTCACTGTTGCAATTCCAGAAATGATCAGTTAAGTCCATAATGTTGCTATGACTGACAGACGAGTTACATAATGATATATAACCAGTGCACATGACATTTCACAGGAAAGAGTACATTCCCTTCCCACTGAAGATGTTGAAATGAGAAAGCTGGGGCTCGTTGGGTACTTTGTCGCGTGCTAATGTTAAACTTTTTCAGATAGATCCTGTCAATTTTCTTTAAAGATTTGTCACAATGGATGAAACATGGGTCCATCATTTTACCCAAGAGACCGAAGAACATTCGAAACAGTGTAGCACCCTTGATATCCCCGGCAAAAGAAGGCAAAGACTGTTCTTTCAGCTGGGAAGGTTATTGCCTCGGTTTTCTGGGATGCAGAAGGTATTCTGCTGATAGATAGTACATACTATGTTTCACTTCTGACACAGTTACGGGAAAATATTAAACTTAAGTGTTGCGGAGAGCTAACTAAAGGTTTTTTGTTCCATCACGACAATGTTCCTGTTCACGAGTCTTTCACTGCTATGGCTGCCATTCATGATTGTGGCTTTAATTTGATTGAACATCCCCCTATTCACCTGATCTTGCTCCATCTGAGTTTCATCTATTTCCAAAAGTGAAAGCAGCTATTTCGTGTCCCACTTTCAGTCCGATGATGACGTCATACTTGCAATGGATGGCTTTCTGAACAGTCAAGATAATGAGTTCTTTAAAAGTGGTATCGATGCCCATCAACAGCGGTGGCAAGTGTATAGATACTGAAGGGGATTATGTAGAAAAATAATGCAAATTGTCTGATTTTCAAATCCTTCAATAAGAGGCTCAGAACGTATCTATCAGCCCTCATAACCCTCGTCAGTGATCCTCAATCCATTTTTGTGTGTTTGCTATTTGTCTGTTATTGGTTAAGTGTCGAATGTTTTGAATACTTATGTAGATTTGATGAGCTATTTACCGATTGCCCATTGGTCTCGTTTGTTTATGTGTTGCCTTTTATGTTCGATGTTTGATGTCTCGTTTGCTGTTCCTTGTCTCTTGCTGTGTGTCTTATCTCTGTTTTCACTAGGGGTGTTTTGGTGTGTTGCTCTGGGTGCTGCAACCGAGTCTTGTTGGAGATCCCCTCCTTTCTTACAAAGATCCACCTTGTTTCTCGGTAACAATGCATCAGACCCTCACCAAATTGATATTGTGCGAGTCTTTATGCTTTGGCATGGTTCCCTGAATATTTCAGCCGCGTAGTCAGAAAATAGAAATAAAGCTTGAACTTCGATTTATTATTACTTTTGAAGATTTCTGGTCCATGCTGTAAATTTATCATGTTTTAAATGATGCTATTGAATTTTAAGACGTTTAACGTTGATAAATATTTGCAAAGGCCTTGGCCTTGTTTCTCGGTAACTAAGTATCAGGCTCCAAATTGATAGTGTGTGCGTTTTTATGCCTAGGCATGATTCCCTGAAAATTTCAGCCGCTTTGCCAGAAAATAGAAATAAATCTTGAACCTCGAATTTTCCAACACTTATGTAGATTTGATGAACCATTTACAAAGATCTCGGCCTTGTTTCTCGGTAACTAGGCATTTACCCTAACCACATTGATAGTGTGCGAGTATTTATGCCTAGGCATGATTCCCTGAAAATTTCAGCTGCGTAGCCAGAAAATAGAAATAAAGCTTGTACTTCGAATTTCGTGACACTTGATAATAATATGTAGATTTGATGAATTATTTATAAAAATTCCGGCCTTGTTAATCTTTGCAAAAATACTTGTTTGATCAAATCCTAAATGCACAGTTCATTTATAGCATAAGCAGAAAAGAATGGTACCCTTGAAATTTTAAGTAAACATCAACAAATTGTATTTTCAGCTACGAGCACATTCATCTTTAAGGAAAGCCCCGCTTCTAAAAATAATGCTATAAATAGAGCTCCGTGTAACATTTTGTTGATCGATGTATCAACAAAATTTCTCAACCAATCAGAATCATCTTCGTTTCTAGTAAATAATAATGAAGTGTAATTACAAATAGACGCATTTTTGCAACAAACAGTGTCTATTTTAAAAGAATCCTAATCTGATTTCATGTTGTTGAAACTGCAGTTGTTTGATGAGTTCGTTTTTTTCTTTCAAGAATGCCAAATTTAGTTTGAAGTCTTAAATTAAGACAAAGTAAGTATATTTGTGTAAATTTGTGTATCTAATTGTATATAAACTAAAACAAAAAATAATGAACAGGTAGTTAATAAGAAAGTATAATTCTTAATTTGGTAAAAACAAAAACAACAACAAAAAAAAAACCCCAACAAAAACCACAAAACAAAACAAAAACCATGAACCCCAGGTTGCACAACGCTTAACTGATACCCATGCACGCTCTTGACATACTGACATTGCATAATGATAGTACCAGTGCCAGGATTTCAGCCCGCAACCTTTTAAAAAAGTTTTTTGATGGATCCAGACAAGTTTGGTTTTTTTTCGTCTGCAAATTTTGCATCAGTTTATAACGAAAAACTACAAAACTTACAAACTGAAAGACAAATTACAAAAACATTTCGGACAAAGAATTAAGTTCTGGAGACCCGAGTCTTCAAGAACAACTTCCGAGTTGGTGTACGGCTCTGGAGTTGAAGACAATGCGGTAGAAACTGCATTTGAATTGGGCTCTTCTGATCAAAAACGTCTGTACGAGTCTGCACTGATATTACGAAGACGCATATCTGAAGCACGCAAAACATCAAGTTCTATTCCCTGGCCACCATCATCAGAGTGGCTTCTTTCTGGTGATAGAAAAGCTCCTGAAATCCTTGTTAATTTTGTGTGTCAGGTAAGCCAGAGAACAAAAATACTATTAGTGCTAAAATAAGAAGAGTTGCTAAGTCAATCTCTGGTGATATCTTTTATGCTGCGTCAAATGGAGAATGGGTAATGCCAAAACATATATTGTTACATATGACTGTTCGACATCTTACCGGCAATGGTGTGGGTGTAACAACACTAAACCGATTTGGACACGCACAGTCATACATGAAGACAATGGAACTTGAGAAGAACTACATATCACTTCTGCCTCCAAATATATCCGCAGAAAACAATGCGGTTATTCATTTTTGTACGGACAATTTTGATTTGAATGAGGAGACTCCATCAGGATCTGGAACATCACATTCAACTCATGGCATTGTCATACAAGAAGTTTTAGATAGTAGCAAGTTGGTTGCAGCAGAGTGTAATGCCCCAAAGACAGGTGAAAGAACTGTCAAGCCTAAACAAATCGATATTAAACCATGTTATGCTAAACAGAAAGTTGAGCCAAATCTAACTGCTTCTGTATCTTTGCCTGACTTTGACTTTAAGTCATCGTGTTACGGTATACTAATTTGGTTTCTCTGTAGGATTATTGGAAGTGAGTTTGAAATACAGACTGTGTCAGGTTTTTCAGGATGGTTATCAAGCAGAACAGACCAGACTCAAGAAAAATCAGGTGTTGAATACTGTAAATTGCTTTATTTTCGTAAGAACAAATTTTCGTCAATTCGTTCGAAATGAAAATTTAGTCAGTACGTAAATTCGTCATCCAAGGGTCCCTAATATGTAAATTCGTCTGTTCAAATGCCAACTTAACATTCAGATAGGCCGTATGCGTTTGTTTTCATTGTTTGTTTAACAATTATTGGTAAACAAACAATAAGAGACATGTTTACCACCTAGTTTGTCATTTGGTTATTAGAAGTACATTATATGCGACTTTGTGTGCGTATTCAGTTTTCATTGATTTATCATTTGCTTGTCTTGATAACTCCTAAGATTCAATTTTTCCTTTCTACACTTTATTTTGTCAGGAGTACTTATATTCGTCGGTTAGTAATTTCGGCAAGAGAGGCACTGACGAAAATGACATGACCTTGGTACCTGACGTATAAAAACCAATTTACAGTATATGCCGCCAATAAATGTGTCACTAAATGAAAAGCAACAGTGCAGCACATTTTAGATACATCAATGGCAGCAAGCACAGAAGCTGGTCAAGCATATACAATTGTCACATTTAACCTAGCAGTTGCTAAAATTGCTTACACGTTGGTTTAACAATTCCCGGAGAAATATGCAAAAGTAAGTAAGAATGGGTGTATTCCATACAATATGCTCACTCTTTAGCGTTGGGTAAGATGTTGAAAGGGAGTGGCTTCACTGAAATCATCATTGAAACTGGACTTTATGCCAGTAGGTCATTGGAGAAAATATTGTCCGGCAAACATTATAACACAGCACTAATAATACATAAGCTCTTTGCGGCTGACCTCGAACAGATTTTACTACGACAATTTGACAATACAAATGACGAAAGTGATGGAAAAAATTCTATCTCAGATGATGTTCAAAATTTGATAGAATGGCTTGCAGAAGAACCATGGGATGTCAACTTTGAGTCATTACTTGAATCGGATGCATATGAGTTTCTTGCATACTTTGAGCAATATAGTGCATTCAAAGAGTCGATTCGCTGTGAAGATCTGGGGGAAAACAGCGCAATTCTGACTTCATTACATAGATTTCATCAGTTTGGTGTTGACACTTATCAAAGCAACCTAGGAAAATGATTTGGATTTACATGTTGCAGCTCTGTATGCTCTCTGTCTAATGTTTTTCGCTTTTGGACACAACGACTATGCAAGATACATTCCTGCTTATTTGGTAAGTCTCTTGAATTGTCAGAAACTCACCCTTGAACTTCAGAATAATTGCAAAGCAATGGAATTAGCGTGCGTTTCAAGATTGACTGTTCCAAAATGCAGAAATCCATAAGATATCACAATTGAACAGATTATCAACAAAAATGCGAAGTGTCAAGGTGGTATTATTGATTTCAGTCGCAATTATGCTGCTTACTATAGATGGTACACAACTAGACACTGTAGAGCCAAGTACGTAGAAGCGTTGCTAGATATGGCAGATATGGTCACAGAGGAATCTTGACCACACAAAGAATTACTTCAATCCCAAGATGCAGAGAGAGAGTTATTGAAACAATATGCTCATTCTCAAATCCATTTGGCATTGAGAGTACATCGCAGGATCTTTATCGCCTATCTTCTAGTGTCCCAGCAAAGTAAGTCAGACGTTGTTGAAGACTTGCTTAATGTTCAAAGTATTGGAAAAGCTAAAATGGAAGAAAATGGAAGAATTCATACAGGATAGGCTTATAGACAGTCCCTTTCCACAGCCCAATAAAGCGGAATTAATTTAACACCTTTGCTACTGCGGAAGTTACAAAGATCGTCAAAAGTTCAAGGAATAAAATGAATCAGATTAAAGCAAGGCAGAATATCTTTGGACAAATTGTTATCTTATCTGTGCAGCACAATATTGATCTTGATGAAACACTTTCGTACCCTCTTGGTCCAGTTCCATGGTCTTTGGCAGACGGATTGCAAGTAAAGACAAACAAGGCAAAACTGTAACACTATACTGAATCATCCGCATGAGTTAAAGAAGATCCTGACAATAATCTCAACGGCACTCACAATAGAGCACTATGTAGATCATCGACGAACCCCTAGCAAGCTAGAGGTGGGATCAGGTGCCCGGGAGGAGTAAGCATCCCCTGTTGGCTAGCCGCACCCGCCGTCGATGTTAATGCACGATTAAGAACACAGTATATAAAATGCATGCACTGTCTGACGTTAGACACACAACTCACACGGCCAAATACAGATGTTGTACACATTTTCGATGGGAATGCTATTCTTCAAAGTCTCACAGCTATTCCCGATGATTTTGAATCCTTTGCTGAAGCAGTTTTCCATTATCTTCCTAAATCTGGACATGTAGATTTTGCGACTGACACCTACAGCCAGAAATTAATCAAATCATTTGAACGAAAGCAAAGGAGCTCAGCACCCACATTTTTGATCACGGGTCCAAAGACTAGATCTCCAAAGGATTGGAAGGGTTTTATGGGTAATGATGATAACAAAACCCAGCTGCTCAAGATGCTTTAAGATCAATGGAAAACTGCCAAATATGCCCCAACACTTCATGGCAGATTCTTTCAGTTTGTCTTGAGTGAAATATGCTACAGACTAACAAGTCCAGATGGCAAGTTCAAGATTTTCAAGTAGATTCTCTTTCCTCCACACAAGAGAAGACTGACACTCGAATCATTCTCCATTGTGTTCATGTCCGAGATACAGAGCCAGACAATACTACAATACTTGTGAGGTCACCAGACATAGATGTTTTAGTTCTACTCATGCATTTCTAAAGCAAGATTAATAGGTCTGCATTGTTTGATACTGGCGTTGGTAATTAGCGTCGTCTTTTAAGTGTTCAAGATCTAGTGCAACATATGGGTACACAAATCTGCCCAATACCGGTACTTCCAGCCTACCATGCTCTAAATGACTTTGATACAACCAGTGCTGTTGGCCGAAATTGCACCCCTTAAAACTCTTGAAAAGAATTCAAATTTCGTATCTATGTTATCAAGACTTGGTCAAGAACATGTTTGTAGCGAAGAGTAGCTTGAAAAGGTGGCAAAATTTGTATATACAATTTAAGGGAAGCCAAAGTACATGGATATCAACAATTTGAGATACGATTGTTTTTGCAAAAAGAACCAAGGAAATGGTAACATTCTAAATTCCCACAACAACATAGATATGAGTCTGCTTCCAATGTAGGGGTTCTTTGGAGATGCATTCACACAGAGTCAACTACCAGACCTACATTTGACTTAACGCTATAGACAAGAGACCTGACCTTCCTCATATTCGAGAGAGTGGGTGGAAAGAAGGAGAGAATGTGATAGAATTTGATTAGACAAGTGGGGCCATCGTACCAGAGGAGCTTATTGATATAATATGTGCCTCCAAAACTGACGATAACATATCAGATGACGATGATAATGAGGATGAAGATGATGTTAAAATGAATAGTCTCATTGATGAGATATTTGATGACGATGGAGACTGTCAATAAAAGTCTTATGAGTACAGTTAAAAACAAGCCATTCATATCACCAGCATCGTTATTTAATAGATGTTCATGTACATGCATATGTGACGTTTTTTGATTCGTTAATGTTGTAGAACCACTTCAAGACAACAACATTTATCATTTTGTATTATTCGTCATGTTCTGAGTAACAGATATACAATTGTTTAAAGATTAAACTAGCAGAAATACTGCTAAGAAAAAAACATCAATCTCATTTACTTATTACGGTATTATCTCTATGGGAACATAACTATAAGAACATAACTATAAGAGCTATAGGGGTATACCATATTTCCATAGAGCTGTTGCGACGGGTGTTGCATGCAATCAGGAGACGCTGACTCTCCCCGGGCACTCTCCCCGGGCACCTGGTCTCACTTCGGAATTTTGTTCATTCCGAGGATCGCAACCGCTCCTGTTGAAAATCTAATGATTTTGCCTTGTCTTCTCGTCTATGAGACTGAATAACTGATGGATACTTCTGTAATGTTTATTTTATATACCAATCGATTTGTAAAGTCTATATTATATGCTGGTATATATCAAAAGCCTCGTTTATCAATAGTAGCAACTCTAATAAATGAAACAATACTTAAAAAAAGTAACGGAAATTACCAATATTTTCAACAAACTCATTAATATTCATGAGTATGCAAATAAAACAATTTTCATGATAGATATCAAATGAAAGAAAATATCGTCAGCATTCATTTGATCCAAATTTTATTTTTCTAGTATGATACTAATAAAGATATTAGATGAAACATGCCCTAACATATTTATCTTTAAGGAGACATTACTCCAATACCAGAAGGACTGTGGGGTGTATTATATATCAATCGCTTTGGTATAGTCCATACTTTATTTGAGTATATATAACAAGTCTCTTATATCACTAAGAGAAACAATAATAAGAAAAGTTATTGAAAATACCAACATTTTCAGCAAACTCATTATTCATGAACATGCAAATAAGATAATTTGCATAAGTATATGCCTAGTGAAAGAAAATTTCATAAGCTTTCATTTCAATATTAGTCAAGATATTAGACGAAAAATGATTTAACACAATAGCTTTACGTAACGTCGATTTACGTTATCTAAACGTCCGTTACTCCTAAACGCCCCAAAGGCCAGAGTGCAAACATCGCTTAAAATGTTCGTAAGATGGTGCTCTTTCAAATGAGGTATGTCTGCAAACGCCCCCCCCCCCCGGGGACACCCTTCTGGATCGGGGCCTACAGGGCTTCTGGTTCAATGTCAATTCAATTTTTGAAAAATTTCTACTGGAGTATCTTGAAAAGGATTTAAAACTAGGTACATCGGGTTTCAATAAGAAGTGCAAATGAAGCTGATATCGAAGTTAACGAGTTATTCTTACAACTTTTGTACAAAGTTGATTTGTACTATTAAACCTCACGGTATAGAAAAGTCGAGGTCTCTTGTGAAGTACACAGTTTACATTCTTGATTCATAACATATCCTTGGAAAAAAAAGGAGCATAGAAAGATTAGGAGGATATAATTGATAACAGCGGAACACAAAAATATGAAATGAGGCGAGGGAAAAAAAAATAATAAACAGACGAAGACATCGACAAAAACTCCATCACAACGTTAAGGGCTACAGTTTTCATGGGTGTGTAATTCTGGTTGGTCACGTGCACATTCAATGTATCACGAAACGATTCTCGGAAAATCTGCACGTGTTCAACCAGAATTATACTCCCATTAACACCAAAAGTAAGACAGTGATTACTTATATTTACATTTAATTTATTATTGGTCAGTTTTATTTGCATGCACATCGTTAATTTATCCTGTAAAAACGTCAAAATTATTTTAACGTTGGTAAATTCTCCCTACATAAAAATGAACTTGACGTCACAATAGCAACCCAAGATACTGGAATATAATTGCAGTTGCCTTATTGACGTTTAATAGGGGGAATCTACTTGTAATGTAAATATAATGTCAATGAAAAATGTCCACTACAGGGTTCATCTTAAACATTTTATTGTAGAAGAAAGAAGGGGATCTCCAACAACACCTAGTTGCAGCACCGGTAGCGTACCTAAGTTAGAATAGCCAATGCTACTTTTCTAAATGTGACAATTCTCACCAGCAGACGGACGGTATGGCATAACAAATATCGTTTTAGGCCGAACATTTCGTGTTCTTCTTCTTGTCCGTAAACTTTTAGGTTGGCTGAAACTCTTAACTGTCCTCGTTGAAGGGGCAGTTTGGGAAAATCTAGATTCATCTATGTAGAACACATTTGTTGGCTCGTTTATCCGATAGCTGCAGGGTCCTCGCTGTGAAGCAGTATATCCACTAATGATGGTATTAGGATATAAATTATTAGTCCTGCCTTGCACTATTTCATTGCTCGCGGAATTCCGTTGGAATGATTTGCAGGGTAAAATTTTCTTCACCTCATTCCTGAATTGTTCGTTCTTCCAGGCATACAGTATTGGATTGCCATTCAGGCAGATGTAACATATTATCAATGTAAATACAAATACTTTGTCATTTTCAGAAAATTCTAAACCAAATTGGAACTGATGAATTGCGAATGGCATCCAGCAAAGATAAAAAACCACAGTAAGCACACCGACAATTTTCCCCCTTCTAATCCTTTTTCGTTGTTCCTTCAATCTTGTGGTTGAACCATGTGCATTTTCCCGCCACAACTTTTGTATTCGGTTATAGAATTTCAACATTTCTCGAAAGATTGGTAAGAAAAGGAGAATATTTATAGATATTTGTATCAAAAGTATGACAGACTCCGTAATGTATATCCATTCGTGAAATATATTTGTATACTTGCAATCATTAATGGCATTGAGATAGTTATATCGTAGAGGCATACAGACGATCGGTAAGGGAAGAATCCATGCCATGACGTAAGCAATATTCTTTCTGCGGCTGGTCACAGTGTCCACATATCTGTCATGGTGGCATATTGCAATGTATCGATCCAGAGTCGCTATGTTGAGGACGAACAGAGAGACAAAGCAAAAATAAATCTGACTTTGACAAGATAAAATGCAGAAGTAATAGTTCTCTATAACAGAGTCGAATACACTTCCGATTCCATGAACTAGTAGAGAAAATGATAGGAGGAAATCAGCTGCAGCCAGACGGGTAATTGACCACATATGGATCTTGAGGCTTTGGAGTTTCCTGGACTTTGCACAAACATACAGGACAAATCCATTACTAAATAAACCGATGGTGGATAGAATTATAAGAATTATTCCTCTCATCCCCTGTTTCGGTCCAGTGCTTTCATTGAACATATCGTTGACGATAGCTATTCCATCTAAAATGAAAAAAAAGAAGTATGTATGATAGAAGTGTTCGATTTCTGTACTGTACTCGTCTTTTGTGTTTTTGCATCGGGTGTTTTGGTGTTTTACTGTTGATGCTGCAACGGGGTCTTGTTGGAGATCTCCTCCCTTCTTTTTATAGCCTTTGTGTCTCTGATTTCTAATAAGGGGTTACATTTCTTGGATTGTATGTGTTGCTTTCTTTGTCAATTTAAGAAAATATTTTGTTTTCTCTTGCTCTAGGTTTGTTTGTTTTTAAAATATTTGCTTGTCTTGTTGCAATGTTTGTGAATTGATATTTCTATTGCAAACTTTATAGTATACTACTTTATAGTAGTTCGACAGTATATTCTCGCAGTGGTTTCAACCAGATGTGGATTTTAAAGAATTCGAAGGAACTTTTAGAACATCTGAAATTCACACATTTTAGTAAAGTCCATTCGATCAAAGCCTTTGATTTTTCGACATTTGACACTAAAATTCCAAATTCTAAATTGAAAGAAAGACTCGCAAAAATTAAATTATAAGAAATGCGTTTACAAGTAAGAACGGTAATCGCAAAAACAAATCTATTGTTGTGAACTATGACAAAACCTACTTTGTAAAAGAAAAGTCCGATTCTGAATATAAGTACACTGAAACAGATATTATTCAGATGTTAAACTTTTTGATCGACAGCATTTTTGTGGTGTTTGGAGGAAAGGTCTTCCAGCAAATTGTTGGAATTCCAATGGGGACCAATTGTGCCTCACTCCTTGCCGACATTTTCCTTTACTCGTACGAAGCTGAATTCATTCAATCTTTTGTCTCTGATGGGAAAAGACACTTAGCTTCTAACCTCAACTTCACTTACAGATACATAGACGATGTGTAGTCCATCAATAATCCATAATTCGCGGATTACATGAGCAGTATCTATCCTTCAGAGCTTGAAGTCAAAGAAACCACAGAGACAAATAATTCAGCATCCTATTTGGACATAATGTTGTCCTACGACACCGATGGTCACAAATTCAAATTCAAATTCATTTATTGCATTAACTCACTATAAAGTCATCATGCATATAAAAGTAACAACACATTTATATACCCATACTCACATCGTGATCTATATGTGCATTTGAACCTCCTGGGGAGCTTCTTGAATTTAGTTTAATATATCGTGTACAAAATGACCCAAACTATTTATCAAATTCATGTCACCATTATTGAAAATAAAACTCATTTTACTTTCTTCGTCCAGATAAAGGTGTCACATGAACACCTCACTCTATGACAAACGTGACGACTTCAATTTCAACATTTCAAACTTTCCCTTTCTGAGTAGCAACATCCCGTCATCGCCAGCCTATGGCGTGTTCATATCTCAGTTGATACGCTATGCAAGAGCAAGTACCAAATATTCGGATTTTGTTCTGAAAGCTAGGCGTCTTTCAGATAAGCTTCTCAGTCAGGGATATGTTTGTGACCGACTAACATCGTCACTGAGGAAGTTCTACGGTCGATATGGGGAACTCGTCATACGCTTTATTGTCCCACTCTCCAGAATGGTGGATGATATTTTGTCATAGACCATTTGAACCATCCAACCAAGATTGTACTCTTTGTCTTCCGAAATGGAAGTAACCGGATGTGACATTTCTTCCGAATTGAAGCGGCGGGTGTTGCATGCAAGCAGGAGATGCTTACTCTTCCAGGGCACATGGTCTCACTCCCATATCGTGAGTTCGCTTCTTTTCATGTGGTGGAGGTTTTTGTTTATTTGCTTTGGTTCCTGTTTTATCCTGATTTTGTATGCCTTCGGTTTCTGATTTTCTGAATTATCGATTTTGTGTTGTATACAGGGATATGGTCGTTATCCATATTTGTAATTTAGCGGGTGTGAGCTAAGCTCATGTATACAGCTTATGTCATAACCTGCTGGCTGTCGACCCCTTTCGCAAATTTTGGCTTCTATTCAAGAAAGGCTAAAACAGATTTTGATGAAACTTAGCACTTAATGATGTTATAAAAAATGCCTGAACTTGATGCTCCTGATATTTTACTTAATATGGAGAGAATATTTAAATCAGATATATTGTATTTTGGTATATATAAGTACCAAGGATGCTTACCCAGTATTTTAGGATATAAATTTCATTTTATATCAATAACATCAGAAGAAAGCCATAAACGATTTAATAATTGTAGAATTTGCGACTGATAAAAAATGTTTTCAACTACAAACGTATAAATTGACTGAAACAATGAAATTAAATTTATAATAAAAAACATACCTTTTACTTGTTTCCTAGCATATTTACCTAGGAATAACTTGTTATTCCTTTTATTCTCCCGGTATGTGCGAACGCAACCTTTATAAATGTTAGTGCTTACGAAAGCATATTGGTTACATGTGTAATTTCATACGACTGTAAATTGCTAAGATTAGAGTAATTCCTCAATTTCCAACCAAACATGGTATCTTGGAATTCTCTATTATACATTTTGTGATCTGCGGACCTCTCCTTAACTTAAAAAAACATGTAAACAGGTCGTTGTGACGTCACCGGATATAGGTTTAGTAAAGAGTATTCATAACAACAGAAGTTTTTAACAGACCAGAGTCGTTGTTGTCATGGACATTACGAGATATTTTCTTGTATTTCTAAGGAATACAAGATGAAAACAATTTTGCAGACTAGATATTTGAGAGGTATATTTTCGTTCAGCATAAAAAGCAAGTAAATAGAAAGAAATAGTTCATGACACCTTGTGTCTAGACCTTCAATTTAAAATGCGATAGACGTAACATAATTTATCTCGATACAGTGGCAAAAGTGGACATTTTGGCAGGGTCCAATGAAAGGAAATTAAACTCACGACAGGAATCCAAAAATCGTTATCAGTATTACATGTATTCTTGATAGATATAATAGAAAACAATTGACTAATATGGACAATGACCTTACCCAATACACAGTACAAAATCGATAATTCAGGGAATCACAAACCGAAGGCATACAAAATCAGGATAAAACGGGAACCAAAGCAAGCAAACAAAAACCTTCACCACATGAAAAGAAGCGAACTCTCAATTAAGGAGAGAGACCAGGTGCCAAGGAAGAGTCAGTGTCTCCTGCCTGCATGCAACATCCGTCGATTCAATTCAGCAGATAACACAACTTTGAAACATGAGTGACATAATTATGTTTATGGATAGTGTCCACAGAGTCCCATTGTAAAAACAAAATTTGTGGCACATGGAGCCACTACTACTAATTATTGTGGCATTGCACAATATAAAATGATTCAAATAAATACAAATTCAAGTGAAAAAATAAGTCAAATAAATACAAATACGAGTAAATAAATGATTCAAATAAATACAAATACAACCAAAATTCCAATAATACTAGTTATGAAATGATTCAATAAGATATAAATAGTAGTAAAAATTATTCAAATAAAAACAAATACTAGTTAAAAATGATTTAAATGAATACAAATACTGGTAAAAAATAAAAGATTGAAATAATAACAAATACTACTAAACACTGATTCAAATAAATACAAATTGATTCAAGTAAATACAACAGCTTATTTGTACTGCGTCCGTATTGATTTGAGTAGCACCATCTATGATAAATTTCATTTTTACACTGGACTCTGTGGATATTGTTCATAAGGCTACAGTGATTGAATATTTTGTTTGAAGTTGGTGGACTGAGAATAAAACAAAAGAGGGGATCTCCAACAACACCATGTTGCAGCACCCACAGCAAAATCCTAAAACACCCAATGCAATAACACAGAGCAGAGAAGTAAAGAAAGAGACGCAAAAGGGACAAGGAACACTAACGTCCAACACAGAAACATCAAACACAAAGGACCTCACATAAACTAACGAGACCAATGGGCAACCGGTGCCGACTTAGGACGGCCATATGCTACAAAAATTGCAGAAAGTGTGGTTATCCTGGATTACGTGCCTACAACCCTCTCACTTTGCCGATTTCCCAGAGGTCTCAAAGAACGTACAATTGCGGTGTAAAACAACATCCTCGCTGTTAGATGACCACACACAAACTAGACCGAAACGCAGGGACCCAAGCAAAACAGATGAATATGTAAATGGATATAAAATGAGGGCGTGTGTAATATAATCCATTCTCTGCCGGCTGTAGCGAGCCCATGTATGCTATCACGCAAGGAGTCCGACTGACATTCAGAGAGGATATTTGGTCGGGGCCTTGTCTTCGCTAAAGAGGTTTGGACAAGGCCCGTCATGGAGTCCCATCGTCACAGTCAGTCAGAGTGCAAGTTTTAAGAATGCGCTGGTACAAGACTGTAGATTTGTCAAGTACCAACCGAAGCCTAGTGTCCGTCTGGTGACATTATGGTCATATCCACGGTATAAAAGGCGTTTGATGATTCTGACGCATTTTCGATGGTTATGTTGTATATCTTTGATCCTTCTTATTTTGTTAATCATGTCACCATAAAATGAAGGTTGTGAAATACCCAAGTAATATATTTTTTGTTGCTTGTATTGGTCCGAATTTCAACAGAATATGACTATACTTTTTTAAATTTCCAGAAAGCTTTACTAGTTTGTGAAAGCGAAAACTTTGACCCAAAAGGTTCTTGGTAATTTGGCAAATTTCTACTATGAAAATTCAAAACATCGGTACATGCTCTAGCATACCGAATGAGCTGTGAAATGTAGATACCCAAGGACGGTAATCTAGGAAGATCACCGTCAAGCCTATGGAATTTTACTATGTTGAATACAAAATCATCTTTTTTTGTCATACACACTTCAGTGAATCTCTCCATTAACAGTTTTGATATTGAGGTCCAAATATTGTGTTACTGTATTTGTAACGTTTGCCTTGTTTAGAATCAATTCTTGTGGATAAATAACAATTTTATACTTTTCAAAAACAGGATTGTCGATAGTAAGAATATCATCCAGGTATCTAGAAGTACCAATGAAACATTTCACATTATCATGTTTTCTTTGCTTTTTAAGATTTTGGATAAATTCTTTTTCATACTGAACGTTTAAGCAGCTGGATACAATGAATGCTTATGATTTGTGACTATCAACATATAAACAAACATTTGACATACATGTAGATATACAACTACCACACAAAACAATTCGAGGAAATCTTAATGCGACTTTGAAACAACACCAACACTTTTCATTTAACATGTATCAAAACATATAACGGAAACGAGACCAATATGTATCCAGTACCGACTTTGGATGGCAATCTATTTTATTTATAGCAGATGGTGTAGTTATCCGGATTACATCGCATAACCACCTCACCCCTATCAACCCTGCGTAGTTGCATCATTTACCTGCCTGTAATAAGCGTTTTCGATCGGGCAGTGAATATTCAGATATTATGATATGGTTAACATGGATTGTAAACATGTGAATAATTTGTTGGCATAAAATGTGTAATTGTATACTGTAAACGTAGTTATTTTCGCCGGGGGAAAAATTCGCGATTATAACATCAAGGCGTTTCGCGTGGGGAAAAAATTCGCAATTATAACATCAAGGCTTTTCGCGTGGGGGAAAAATTCGCAATTATAACATCAAGGCGTTTCGCGTGGGGGAAAATTCGCGATGAAAATGTCTTTTCCATAGTAAGAATGAAGTGGGGATATTTTCGCGCAGGGAAATTTTCGCGAAATACCTTGAAATTCCCACGCCAAAAAAAATTCCATGTTTACAGTAGTCGTCAATACCCATTTTGCTACCAATTGTAGCGTCGCTGTAAGAATGCATGTGAGAGTATAATATCCCTTCAGATATTCAGATGGATACATGTTACCATTTATACTAGTGGCGTAGCTTGTGAAAAAGAGTGGATGCTTTCATTATGCAGATTTTGTAGTGTGGGGTCGGATGACGACACAGGGGACAAATTCATCGGAAGCATGGCACAAAAAGCCATTGGAAAGTGCAAAGATGATATATACTAATAATTAATTTCAAAATGCATCGTAAAAATGTGAATGCTTTAGCAGTGCTTCCAGAGAATCCAACCCCTATATCATCATCCTGCTGATAGAAGGCAACTGCTGAGTTCTCAACGAGACCCTAGCTACTTTCCCTGCATCACGAAAAACCATGAAAACTACTTTTGCCCTAGGTACGCCACCAAGAAAAATATCCTCTTAGTTTTGTCCTAGCTCAGGAATATTATTTGCAGGCATAAAATCCATGGATAAAACCGCGCATCATCAAGTATCCTTTTCGTGGGTTTCATTTATATAAGTCCCCTAAACTCACATTGTACAAAAGAGTTGTCAGAGAAAGCATGGGAAAAATTAGAGCATGATACTGCAAATTACATGAAAAAAGGAAATATTTTAATTATGGGTGATTTCAGTTCCCGTACTGGTCTAGGAGAAGGTGATTATATAGAACTAGACGATAATGAATATACTCCTGTTTGTCCAGAATATGTCTCCGACAATTTACGTAATAGAAACAATGCAGACAAATGTGTGAATTAGTACGGAAAGCGACTGAATGTATTTTGTAAGTACTCGAGGATGAGAATTTTGAATGGAAGGTGTATGGGTGATTTGAATGGATGCTATACTTGTTATCAGTGGAATGGTTCGTCTACTGTAGATTATGCCATTGCTCAAGAGGACCTCCTCAATGATATACAATTATTTAAGGTCCACGAATTAAACGATATGTCAAACCATTGTAAAATATCGCTTCAGTTAGCTATGTCTACAAATTTTAAAGAAACAAACCCAATGATCGACATTAACAAACTCAACAACATGAAATGGCCCAATGAAATAAGTTCAAAGTTTCAAATAGCGATAAAGACGCCAAAATTTGAAGACGCGGTAAAAAATTTAAATAATACCATAGATGACAAAAATGTGAATGTATTGATAGATGAAATATCTTCCTTACTTATAAGTGCTTTACCTAGTACATGTATAAACAGAAAAGGGAGAAAAGGAAAATAAGAAAATGCAATAAATGGTACGATCAAGAGTGTAGAGAATTGAGAAAAGTCGTGAGAAAACTAAACAGAACATTATGTAAGACACCGTGGGATAAAAGTACAAGAGAAATGTATTTCTGTAAAAGGAAAGCGTACAAAAAACTTCTGAAATCCAAAGAACGTCTTTTCAAACATACATTGCTAGAGAAAATGAATAACTTTAAACCCTCAGAAACAAAAGAATTTTGAATTTGGTTAAAGAACATAAGGATTTGCATAAAGACAAGGAAACCGTGATAAACTCAAACATTATTTCACCTGATAAGTGGTTTGGCCACTTTAAGAAACTTTTGAATGAAAAAAATTGAAATTCATCGTCCGAAGACATAAAACAGAAAATCTCTTCACTGTCCAAGGAATCATTCTTTAATGAACTTGATTTTAAAATTACTAGCAAGGAAATAAAACAATCTATCTCGACGCTCAAGAAAGGAAAATCGTCAGGCCTGGACAATATCAATAATGAAATGATAAAATTATCCGAGAGCATCTTTTTGACGCTTTATGAAAAAGTTTTTAATAAAATTCTTAACTCCGGCATTTTCCCAACACTGTGAAGCAGAGGTTACATTACCCCGTTACACAAATCCGGAAATGCATCAGATCCCGACAATTATAGAGGAATTATGATCAATAGCAGTCTTAGCAAAGTTTTTACAACAATACTGAACAAAAGAATATATAAATTTTTAGATGATAGAAATATAATTAATAACTTTCAAATTGGGTTCATGAAGAATAGCCAAACGGTGGACCACATGCTTGTCTTAAAGACTATTATTGATAAATATGTTTTCACAGGAAAGAAAAATTGTACTTTTGCTTTGTTGACTTTCAAAATGCATATGATTCAGTTTGGCGTGATGGTCTTTTTTACAAACTCTTAAAATCTGGAGTAAGGGGTAATATTTTTAAAGTAATAAGAACCATGTATGATAAATCTGAATGTTGTATCAAAACAAATGGAGGGATGACTGAATTCATCTCAAATACGATCGGAGTCAAACAAGGGGAAGTACTCAGTCCCCTCCTCTTCAATTTATTCATCAATGACTTACCGCACAGTATTGATAGCAATGATAGCCCAACACTTAGCGACATGGTAATTCCTTGCTTACTATATGCGGACGATCTTATTTTAATGTATACCACGCAAAATGGCCTACAACGTAAACTAGATGGGTTGGGTCAATACTGCGAGCAATGGCCCCTTCGGGTAAATGTTAGCAAAACCAAAGTGATGCAGGTGTCAAAAGGGAGGAAAGGCACTAAAAACTAACTTCACGTTGAACGGCAAAATTCTAGAAAATACAAAATCTTATAAGTATTTAGGCACTATATTTTCTTCTTCTGGCCTTTTCACTACTGCTAAAAATAACATGTTTGAGAGAGGTATAAAGGCTTTGTTTGGATTAATATCTGCAATAGATCGGGAAAATTATTTGATCATACTGTAAAGCAAGTTTGTTTGTACGGGTCAGAAATTTGGGGAGGCTTTGAAAAGAAATACAGAGTCCGTATGAAATTGTCGATAAATACTTCACTGGTCTCAAATTAGAAAGAATCAACTTATCGTTTTGTAAGTGGCTATTAGGGGCCCACAAAACCACATCAAATTTAGCCACGCTTGGGGAATTCGGTAGATACCCGATTTATTTAGACCTTATGTTAAGAACATTAAATTACTGGCAAAACCTACAAAAACGCCGTAAATCTAAATTGTTATTAGATAAATGTTTACTTACATGTGACGAGCTTAACCAACATAACTCAAAATCATGGCTGATATCGATTAAAAATATTCTGAGTAATTTTGATAGCGAGTATAAAGGAAACTTAAACTACAAGATTGACATTGATCGAGTACGGAAGAATATGAAACATAAATCTGAAGAGTATTGGAGAGCCAATATTAATTATCTTTACAAGAAAAATGGAAATAAAAATAAGTTGCGAACCTATGCAAAATTTAAATTTCATTTCGCGAGAGAACAATATTTAGACATGCTGGCTTTCTCGAAAAGAAATCAGTATACAAAATTTCGCGTTAGCTCCAATGACCTAGCAATAGAAACAGGCCGATATTCAAGACCGGTAACTCCCGAGGAGCAAAGAGTATGTCTTCAGTGTAGTAACGGCGACATAGAGAATGAAATACATGCCTTACTGAAGTGCGATAAATATAAACAAAAAAGAAATGAAATATTTGAAAGAATTAGCAAAATATGTATCAATTTTGAAAATATGACTAATCCGGATAAATTTGTCTATCTAATGAACAGTGAAGACCAGATAGTACAATTAACAAGTGAGTTAATAAACTACATTTTTGAAACGAGGAGGTCCTCTTGATATGTTATTTATTAACGTCTTAGTATAATTATATTCATGGTTCATATCAGGTTTGTGTGTATCTCTAAATATGTCTACCTTATATTACTATGTTTTTTATTCTCAATGCATAATGACTTGCTACCAAGTTGAATGCAATAAATTTGATTTGATTTGATATAGTATCACAATCGAAAAATGATGTTTACTCTTCCCGGACACCTGGTCTCACTCCCTGTTCACACTCTCCTACATGGGAGACTTTTATTTCCCCATTAGTTCCCTTTATTTCCCCATTCTTCTAATTTGTATATGCTATCCGGTTGATTATTTCAGAATTATACCTATTAGCCATCGTAATATTTTACAGACGCTTGTCCAGGCTTTGTGAAACTCCTGGTTTCAAACAAATGAAATTTAATGATTATGACTCTACGTTGTTTATTGAAAAGATCATTCTTTTCTAAAATTTGTGTTGTTCACAAATACAAATACATTTCTAAACATGACTTAAAATTCACAATATTGTATCTTAATAATCTTTGCTTTGTAGTGTTAGTATACATCGTATAATAGCTGTTCCTTAAAAAGAATTTTCAAACAAGTTGAAGATCGAATTGTCTCTGACACTCAAAGACTGAAACCAGAGAACGTTGTGTACTTATTATATGCCGCTCCATGGAGCGTCCCATTTCCCATGTAATAAACGACCCTGACCGTTTCGTCCTTGGCCAGATCGAGTATAACACTCTTACTGGCGACCTCGAACTCTGAGTCTGAGCCATGGGCGTAGCTATGCGCATAGGTTTGGTTCTGTTTCTGTAAATCCAGTACAACGGTGCCGTTAGGAAACACTAGGAACTCCCAGAATAATGCATACGCTCCTGTTCTCGGAGCCGTGAACTCGCCCGTGTTGGCGTTGTAAGCTCCTCCCTCATTGGTTATTACCTCCGAAAATACGATTGGCTGGAACTGGATCATATCCCCTGTTGTTGTGTGCGATTTGAGATATGCCGAGAAGTAAATTCTACTCCGTTCGCTCGTCGATGCAGTGGAACCTACACATAGAAATATTATATTTATTAGTACTCATGTACTAAGTAGTATCGGAAATACCACTTTTGCTTTCATCAAAATCAAACCATGAATACACTTATTTTGTCAAATGTTTAATCGAAACGAGTCTATCATACTAATTTGTTTTAGAACCTAGCTCGTTACATCAGTAACATATGCCCTCACTACCGAGATACGACGAATTACATTCATTGCTTATATAATGGGTACCCTAGTATAACCTAGTTTTCTCCGTAAAAGACCGAATGCGAACACGTGTAGGTACTTACGTAAGACGACCGTGACTTTGGAAATTAGGTCTTATGAGAAATTAGCCAAAGGGAACTACAGCGTCCATGTACTTGTAGCTCTCAAAATTGTTTTAGTGATAAGATGTATAGATATAAGTTAGATGTATATATATATATATATATATATATATTCACAGTATTTTGATATATATGCATATATGAAGACTGAAATGAAACAACTACAATCCTGAAAATCATAACTAAACAAAGACAAATCTTCATTGAGAATTTGGTAAACAAATATACATGTGTACATGTAACAGACTACACCTGTCTTTCACTGAAGCGTCATACATGCTGTTAGTCATTTGAAAGTGTTCGATTTTCCACATTGAACGCAACATAATATCTATACATGAAATCAACCTTTTATTTACAATTTGATAAAACAGTACGACCTCAAGTGAATAAGTTGTCATTTTATTTATCACGAGAATTTAAAAAAGGCAGTGAATAAGCAAAAGTATACAAGTGGTTTACAACATGTTTCGTAGTAATCCCAGGATGTAAAGTTCATTCAAGCGATTGGTTGATCGCAGTAGCGTGCTCACACTGATCTGAATATGTGTCATATATTTCCAAATAACGATTTGCAGAGTTTACCAAAATCGTGTGTACCCAAGAATAAAAATTTCTATAGACAATAATTAGATAGAAAATTTATACAAGTTATACATACGTAGATGTTCAAATGGAAGTTTTTAAAATCCATTTACGGTAAACTTCGTTATGGACGGGTAAATCCCTGCGAAACCATACATAACTTTATGAGGATTTACATGTAATATCCGAAACACGTGTCTGGTGCATAATGAATTGGTTTGAATTTTTCCTCAAGAAGTTATAGAGTTGAAACATTTCAGTATAGTTTATGTTCTTTTCTGTATTTTTCGAAAATTCGTAGGTTTCGGCTTTAGTGTTCGACTTTCCTTCACTGATGAGTTAAAGAAGATCCTGACGATAATCTCAACAGCACTCACAATAGAGCACAAAATTAAACATCGACGGACCCCTAGCAAGCTAGAGGTGGGACCAGGTGCCCGGGAGGAGTAAGCATCCCCTGTTGGATAGCCGCACCCGCCGTCGATGTTTATGAAGCATGGAAATGAAAATATATAAAAATCATGCACTATCTGACGTTATGTCTATATAGAAAGTGCTATGGCGACAATGTCAGGGAAGTATATTCAAAACACTTACTGTCAAACCCCTCGCGGGGAACTTTTTTACGAGCTCCACACGGCAAAGGGCATAAGTGTGACACAAATGAGTTAAAGAAGATCCTGACGATAATCTCAACAGCACTCATGTAAAAAAATATGTAATATGTCACGAAAAAAAAACATATTTTAGCCTCGGGTATAAGAGCAATGGAAAAGGAAAACTATGATCAATCAGATGTGTTTATAATCAACTGAAAAAATCAGTATGTAATATGAGTTAAAGAAGATCCTGACGATAATCTCAACAGCACTTACAATAGAGCGCACAAAATTAAGCATCCACGGACCCCTAGCAAGCTAGAGGTGGGATCAGGTGCCCGGGAGGAGTAAGTATCCCCTGTTGGCTAGCCGCACCCGCCGTCGAAGTCTAAGCACGAAAATGAAAACAATATATAGAATTCATGCACTGTCTGACGATGTGTGTTTATAGAAAGTGCTATGGCGACAATGTCAGGAAAATATATTCAAAACACTTACTGTCAAACCCCTCGCGGGGAACTTTTTTCGAGCTCGTCACGGCAAAGGACATAAGTGTGACACAAACGAGTTAAAACACAAAGAGGGGATCTCCAACAACACCAGGTTGCAGCACCCACAACAAAACCCCAAAACACCAAATGCAAAAACACAAAGCAGACAAGCACAGAAAGAGACGCATAAGGGACAAGGAACGTCAACGCACAACACAGAAACATTAAACACAAAAGACTACACATAAACCAACGAGACCAATGGGCAACTTGTTTTAAAGAAGATCCTGACGATTATCTCAATGAAGTGCGTTTGTCTTATTTTTGATCAGGTTTATAGATGTGTTAACATGATGGTTGTATACATTTATGACACGCCAGTGAGGGGGATATAATAAGTTATTAGCCAGGTTGTTTGCTTACCGTCTACATAGATTTGTAGTGTTGATAAACCCATAAAAGGCGAGGGGACAAATCTCTGTGGACTACCGTAAACTAATAACTGTTTTATTTAGTCAAGGATCAAAATCTGAATAATATACGTCTTTAAATTCAATAGCATCATTTAAAACCTGATAAATTTACAGCATGGACCAGACATGCACGTTTCGGGTATTAAACCCTCGTCAGTGATCCTAAGTCTAAACAATGTAATATGGCCAAAAAGTATGAAAATTATTATGTCCAAAAGTGTACCAAAAGAAGTTGCATAATGAGTGGGATATGATGCTATAGGACCCACGTTTTAGAAATTTCAAGCAATTTTGTAACAGAATTTTCAAATGCGTTGAAGACACAGACGATCAACCGAAGTTGATCGAACTTGGCTACATTTGCCCTCGGGGACTCTTGGTCCACCAGCAGTGGCACTCACCAAGTGGTTCAAATATTAAACGTCTTTAAATTCAATAGCATCATTTAAAACCTGATAAATTTACAGCGTGGTCCAGACATGCACGTTTCGGGTATTAAACCCTCGTCAGTGATCCTAAGTCTAAACAATGTAATATGGCCAAAAAGTATGAAAATTATTATGTCCAAAAGTGTACCAAAAGACGTTGCATAATGAGTGGGATATGATGCTATAGGACCCACGTTTTAGAAATTTCAAGCAATTTTGTAACAGAATTTTCAAATGCGTTGAAGACACAGACGATCAACCGAAGTTGATCGAACTTGGCTACATGTGCCCTCGGGGACTCTTGGTCCACAAGCAGTTACACTCACCAAGTGGTTCAAATGTTAAACGTCTTTAAATTCAATAGCATCATTTAAAACCTGATAAAGGACCAGAGCCACGAACGGCGATATCGGCCTAAAGTTTTCGTATATTTTCAAACACAGACAATGTTTCTAATTTATCAAAAAAAAAAAGAAAGGAGAACATTTCGTCTTTCGAAAACGTGCGAAGTTGTGAGATTCCGGACATGTCTTAAGAAGATATAGAGCCCAAAACCAAGCCAGGAGTTGCATTTCCGGTATTTTTGTGAGATATCATGAAATTTGATCGATAATTTCGCATAGGGCCGGACATTCAACCAAAAAAATAATTATATTCAGATATTCTTTGATTATACCTGTGATTATTTCGATGAAGATTTTTTTGGTAGAAGGTCCGGTCGTAGTCGAAAATTAAACTTTTATGAGTTCTCTGTTGGCACATTTCTTGACAAATTGTTCATCAAAGATGGTTAGAACGTCATGAAAAAGACTTCCTAGACCATGAAAATGAGAAGTTGTATTTCAAGATAGGTAGTAGATAATCTGAAAGCTTTTAAAATTATGTAAAATTTTATGAATTTGGCGGTTGATTACTTTTACACCTATTTCAAACTATTCCAATCCTTCAGAAAACTGCTCCATAGTAGATAATATTTGTGACGTCATTTATACCAATGACGTCATCAAAATTGACGTTTATGAATTTCTTGAAATGTCAAGTTATGCACTCGAGTAGTTACGATACATATCTTCGTAATACTTTTAAATCTTTTGAACCACTCTATGCCTTCCCTGTATACATGTATATCGGCATGTATACACGTGATGCTACGAGGAAAAAAAATCAGAGAATAATTTGAAAATCTTTTAAAGACGGCAAATATAATGTATGTGGGATTTTGGGGGTTTCGGTTTATTTGTTTGTTATGTATGTTATTTCCTAAAATGTTCCTAATACGGGAATAAAATATGTAAACAAAAAATGCATCGGCTTTCTACAATTATCCTATACGATAGAGAAATTGGAAGATAAGGGGTAGAAAACGAGATTGAAATAATGAGAATTCGAAACATAGAAGAAAGACGTAATATGAATGCAGCATAAAGAAGCAAAATAGATCGACACCCAAGAAGAAACATTTATGATCTAATTCTTTTAAAGAGGAGGTGGGGATTTTTGAAGACAAAAAAAAAAATGGAAAACTTGAAATCAAATGATTAATTTGAAATAGATGATTGACGAACGATATCGAACCAGCGAATTTTGATTGAGGTTCAGACTATAGTGGATCAATTCTCTGTCCGTTTATTTTGATGTAATATAAAGTCCAGCGCCCAATATAAAGGATAACAGGGGATAGGAGACCGTGATATAATAATTTATTCAAAGATACCATTTCCCTGAAAATAAATTTTATTGAAACGTAAAATTTGTTCCGACGGGTCTGGGTTGAGAAAAAAGGAGACATAAAAAGTTTTAGTTGAAAATATGCAGTAACGACCATAATATTGGGGAATTTGTAAATTTAAATCTCCATATACCTCTATCATAAAAACACAATACATTGTAGGTGGCGCCAGCGAAATGAATTAGAGCTGCGCACCCCAAATTAAAAATGACGTTTTCAAACCGCTATAGCAGCGAATGTATGCGTTAGATTCGCCTGCAAATTTGAATTTATACCAATGAGAACGTAAACTTCCATATGAAAAGAAAGATTTTGCATTTGAAAATTTTGTAATATTAAATCATTTTCAAGGACACCGTACTGTTATAAAAAGCTTTATCATCAAGTTCTGAAAACAAAAAATCGGTTTATTCCCGATTCGTCGACTTCAATTAAGTGATTATATGTGTTAAAGGGGCCATCAAAAGGGCACATATAAATTAAGCATTAACTAATTAGTACTCTTTTCAATGACCTTTCATATAAGTATGTGCTCTTTTTTCCTTTTCTTTTTCCCCCTTTTTATCTATTTATTTATTCATATATTTATTTGCTAATACCATACATGTATGGTTGAAAAAAAATTAACATGTTAAATGACTGAAAATATTGAAACTGAAAAAAAGTACATAAAATAAATGAAAAACGTAGGTAAAGCGAGATTTGAAGCAATACGGCGACTCAAAACAGAAAAATTCTTTTTCAATCTAAACACTAGATAATACGGAATCACGTAAATATATTTAAAAAAAAAATAACTGGGACGATGTCTGCAAGCAAGTGGCGGAGCGACTACCAACATTCAACAACAGACCAAGACGCAATCCTCCATCACCCTAGACGACAAGTAGACAGAGACAGCAACCGGCGACCGATTCCTACTGATAGACGAGAGCCACCAATCACAGCGGACCATCGTATTCGCCACCGACACCAACCTCCATGACCTAGCTGCAGCCGACACAATCTACTGCGACGGAACCTTTTACACCTGCCTTACCCTGTTCCACCAGATGTACACAATCCACGTCCGTGTTGACAACAACGGGGTGCTTTTTCCACTATATTCAGTGTACATGTATGTGGAGACGAGCCCAAGCAACCGGACTTCAACTACCCTACCAGGACAACAACGCAGTAAAGACATCGGTACGACGGGCAGCCACTGGACGCAATTGAGGACGTGGACAGAGATGAGGCGGACATCACATTACTTACCGAAGCATTCACAGAGTACTGTGGAACCATTTTCGTCATTAGTCCCCTACAGGCTCGCCGGAGGGGACTTACAGTTTCCACCCCGTTTGTCTGTCTGTCACACTTTAGTTTTCCAGACTTTTTTTCGCTGTCGTTGCAGATATTGATCTCATTTTTGGTATGTGAGTTTATCTCAATGTGATACAGATCAAGTTTGAGTTTGGTTCCGATTGACCTATTTCTACAAGAGTTATGGCCCCTGGACTTAGCAACTTTCATGAAATTCTCAGTTTTCCGGACTTTTCCCGTCTGTTGTTATAGATATTGAAATAATTATTTATATGTGATTACATCTTCGTGTTATACAGATCAAGTTTGAGTTTGGTTCCGATTGACCTATTTTTACAAGATTTATGGCCCCTGGACATAGCAAATTTAATGAAATTCTTAGTTTTCCGGACTTTGGTATTTTTTCCATGGTATTGCAGATATTGAAATCATTTTTAGTATGTGAATATATCTTAGTGTGATACAAATCAAGGTCGTGTTTCAATTTTATTGACCCATTCCTACAGGAGGTATGGCCCTGCACTTAGCAAATTACATGAACTTCTCAATTTCCAGTCTTTTCATGCCTGTTCTTGTAGATATTGAGCTGAATTTTGGTATGAAGATACATTATAGTCTGATAAAGAATAAGTTGAAGTTGGGTTTGATTTATTTGTTCTTACAAGAGGTATGGCCTCATAGCAAATTTCATTAAATTTTCCTGTTTTCCAGGACTTTTTCTAAAACACATATTGAACTCATTTTGATGTTGGATTCATCTTTTGGTGTAAGTACAGGTCAAGGCAGAGTTGAAGAACATGGATTAATGCCGGACCGGCGGTAGTGGACTTATATCGCTTGCGATTCATATTTTTTTTTAAATATGAAATATCTTTGTGAAATGAAGTAAATGTAACTAAAATAATTCACTTCTGCTGTAGCATGTGTAGCTCAAGAAAACTTTGAACGACGAGTGTTGATGCTATATTTATATTTGAAAAGTGTATTCATATAAAGACTAGCATATCTTTAGAGATTGAACAAAGACACATTACATCACACAATCAAAATCTTAGTTTTCAATACTCATTTAGAGATTGAACAAAGACACATTACATCACACGATCAAAATCTTAGTTTTCAATACTCATCATATACTTTTACAAGTAAACTACAGGTAAACTCTATACTAATTAGTTAATTATTAGTCTACCCGTGCCCCTTAGATGGCCCCTTTGACACCCAATTAAGGTGATTATCATATAATTGAAGTCGACGAATCGGGAACACACCCAAAAAATCACGTCATTTAAAAATGTTGACCGCTAAAAGGGGAGAGTCTAGAACATGCTCCCCTTCTCGCCCTGGCCTCATCCCTCCCTTTAGATTCGCCAATCATCCGATATTGCAAAAATGTGAGAAAAAAATTGATTCTTAAAAAGTACGCGAACGCTGCAATTCATAACATTCAAACATTAATCACCTTTGCTGCAGTCCATCGATCCAGAAATTAACAATGTTGTGCATCTATGACATTGTTTTGTCACATTCATGGTACTGTTCTGGCAGATTTGGATCGGTGGTTTTCTTATTCGTGTAACGTACCTAAATTTTCATTCCTCTAAGCGCGAATCATTACGTACATGTATTGGTATTCCATACCTCCATCTCTATCTTGTTCACATTAATACACGCTGTATTATTGTAACGATAGTCGCAGCCATCGTCTCTAAAATATCCAACTCACCGACTATCGATTCTATCTCTGAGAATCGATTAATCGGAGTGAATACACTTCTTTGAAAAATGTTCTCTCTTCACACAAAATGACACTAAAAATGTATCAGAATGGGAGTCATGGCAACGGATTCTAGTTTAGTTATGAAACGATTATTGCTGACGATCGATTGTCGGTCGTCGAATGGCCAGCGATGAACATTACTAATCGATGTTGAAAATAAAACGCGATTGTCGCCGACATCGCTGATTACCGGATTGTCCGATGTAGTATCTTGGTTTTGATAAATTCGTGTATTTCCCTTTTTACCCTAGTATTATTTCCTTGTACTTCAAAGTACATACTAGTGTATGACATTTTCTGTTGCATGGTATTCAACAAAAAGAAGCTTTAACAAATTGATAGGGTATTAATAGTAGTTGTGATCGAAAGTGCTTTACTCAATAAAACAATTTTATTCAAAGAAATAATGAATTGGTGTTAATTTCAATTCATTGTTGGTTGCAAAATGAAAAAAAGAAATGTTTTGAATTTTCCGATTATAATAATAACGGGTTATGCCCATCCGATTATTTCGGCTTATCGATTATGATTTAACTTCCGACTGTACAACACTTATACTAGTACATGTACTAGCACATACAATGTCATGTGAGAAGAGTCACACGTATTTCTCTAATTAATAATTATTTTTGTCATGATAAGAACGGGGGCATGAAGAGTAATTTAAAATGCGAAATATTCAAAATGCAACCATCTTTTTTTCTCTATGCCCATTGACCCGAATGGGACCCTTCGCTTTTATGTTAGAAATATCCCGCCCCCTAATTCCTGTATACGCCACAGCCTCTGCAAATGGGTATTACACACTGATTTTAGAAGTAAAATCATGCAATGAATTAAGACATTATTTTTCTCATTTTTCAACTCGAGTTTTAGCTGTACTTATTTATATTGAGTCAGTGACTCATATGCACCGAAGTGTACGGAAGGGGTTTTCAATTTAGCCGATGTATTATCTCTGTCTAGTCCAGCAACTGACCGCGAAATTGGATTAAAAACTGATACGTGTAATTTGAGCCTACTAGTTTATAGGAACAAATTTGAAGTACTTATAGATGTCAAATTGAGTCACATCAATGTTCATCTTCATACATCGCTGACAGTGGTGTATCTACGGCAAAATTAAGTGGATGCTTTAATTATCTAGATCTGCAGCAGATATAGAACCGTGTTTTGATGTTGTACAGGGGTATTCACTTTTGATTGGAGATGTTCTGACAACTTTATTACGAGGAAAGCTTTGAATTTAACGGTATTTCAGAAATTTTCGAAAAAAATGAAGAAGCATACATGGTATTCCTTTGTCTGATCTGATACAGCCTAACACTCTTCTATGACAGTTGGAACGTATCGGATCCGTGATTCATCAAGGTGGTAAACATGAAGTCTTTCTTTGATTTTTTTCATATAATCATAAATAATGACATCAATTTCTTGTGGAACAATGCAGCTTACATCTTACGCGATTTAAACGAATACAAAAAGTAAAAGTATTACATTGAAGACATGCATACCGTAGTTCCAGGACGAATATTTTTAGCCTGTGATTTCGAGCAAAGGCAAAACAAAAACGGATTGTACATAATAAATTGTACACATATTGTATTTATAGAAATTTTTAAAATATGTTTTCTTTAAATTAAAATTTCAAATATTTTCTCAATGTAGAAATATCTCTTATCATTTCTAATACTTAGTAATTGATGGTACTTGTCCTGACATTATGCGACGTCATATGTGAAAATGACGTCAAATGACGTCGCAAGCAATATACCATACCCTCAATTTACATTAAAATATTTTGCTTCAGCAAGGCCGTAAATCACAAAGTTGACCATTTCTGAAGTGCTGAAATATGGTATTATCAAAATATAAAAGATGAACGTTGTGGCAAATTAGGCCGATTTTGCCGTTCGTGGCTCTGGTCCTTTACAGCATGGACCAGACATGCACGTTTCGGGTATTAAACCCTCGTCAGTGATCCTAAGTCTAAACAATGTAATATGGCCAAAAGGTATGAAAATTATTGTGTCCAAAAGTGTACCAAAAGACGTTGCATAATGAGTGGGATATGATGCTATAGGACCCACGTTTTAGAAATTTCAAGCAATTTTGTAACAGAATTTTCAAATCTCTCTCGCCATTTGGTTACATACGGTTTTTAAAAGGGGCGCTACTGCGACTTCAACTTACAAAGTCCGTACCCGAAATATTTAATTTCTAAAATTAATTTGACAAGAAACATGGCTTATCGCCATACATCAAGGCAACATGGAATATTATTGAGAAAATTTTCATTTTCACGACGCCTCCTACATGTCAATTAATTTACAAGGAAGCAGCGGAATTACTGACGGTTTACATATATTAAGAAGGCGTGCACATGAAGCGACTTACGCACTCCAATTAGTTCTAACTGCAGTCCCGACCAGTCGAAAGTTAAACGCCGAGATGACGAAACTTAGGAAGCTAAATGCGAAAAATCATTATCTATTCGTAATAATTTCTAAAGCTTCTGAGATGAAGAAATATTGAAAGCTATGAGCTGTCAGATTTTTGTCATCTCGGAGCTTTAAAAATATTGAAAGCAAACGCTGACGAATCTTTGAAAGCAATCGCTGATGAAATTTCTGGGATCTGTATTTTTAATAATTTGAATTCAATAAACATTATTATTATAATTATTAATCAAGCAAATTATGACGATGACAATGACGATTATGACGTTTTTTAAACCTAGATTATGCCTTTTGCCGTGTCGATAAGCTATCAAAATTCGGAATTGAAAGATAGGAAATCACTGACGAAAATTAGTAAACGAGAATTCGCTTTCTAAATTTTGAAGTTTGTGTATTATACCGAATTATCCAAATCTTTGAAATTTGCTCAATTGATTGGCAATGTCTTTCACATTAGCGATGTGAAACCGCTCTGCCGTGACCATTGTTGTTGTCGTCTGCGCACGGTACCTCTGCGATCTTGACCTCGTTCCCCCTCTAGCGTTATCGATTTCCAGCAACGGTAACTCTAATAGAGAAAAGCGCGATGAGCCCGAAAGAGGGTCTCGAATTTAATGGTTCCCTGGCGCCAGGGAGATGTACTTTTTTAAACCGTCACGTGACCATATAAACCAATCAGATGACGCATTTTATGTAAAATTATAGCATTTGTAGGAATGAGACATGGAAAATGCAAGTTTACAAGTATTTTATTAGTAGAGACCGAAGGACTGCATTAACCTTTAAAATTCGCAGTATGCAAGAATAAAATAATCTAGATATAGCAAGTCTCTCTGTATGAGATACTATAATACACTTTCATTGTCTTTGAAATATACATTGATTCCACCTTAGGGGTATCAAAACCATGTACAATCCGACGCTTGTCGAGTTTTTTGCAAACTTTTGATACCCCGAGGTCGGAAACAAATTATCAGAGATGACCATGAAGGAGTATTTTTCTCTCGTAACTAAGGGTCAATTCAAAACTGAAGTAGAAGACATGAAATTTGAAAAAAAATCAAGTTGATCTAATCGCTAAAAATGGAGATATTCGAAATCAGCGCCCACGAGAACGGTTTATTTCATAAGAATAAACTACGAAGACCAGGCTTTTCAAATATTAAAAATATATAGAAAAACGATCTTAAAATCGATGTCGTTTACCGATGAAGTTTGTTTTGCTGCTTGAAATCATGACATCACAATAACGTAATCAATTGAAAAGCGTCATGTGATATGTGATACAGCTGTCACGTGGTATGTCATACACATGTAGCTCATGGGCCTGATCTGTTACATATACGCGGATATGAAAGAAAATAACATCTTCATTCACAGTTTACCTGCACTATAATTTCTTACCTGCATTTATTTCGGAGACGGCGAAAGCTCCAGTAGCCAACAGCGAGATGAGAACTGCTCTGCCTGCCATAGTGATTAAACACTCAGCGTTACTTACAGGTATACATACTTTTATAGAAAAATTTGAAAGATACAAATGGTCTAAAATTTATCTTTTTTCCGCAAGCGATGCCATTCATATTTGAAATAGATTGATACATCCTTTGAATCAATTTCCGATTTTTATGCTGTCTGCACTGAAAAGAACTGTTCCCCTGGACATTTAATAAATGATGAGGAGAGCATCTGCGTCATTCTGGTTGAATCATACTTTCAACCAAGAGAAAATATAGTACCATTTTATACGTATCAATCAAGAGCACTATTCTAAATCCACAGCAATTAAAAAAAGGCTGTAGATTTGAAGATTTATTAGCAAAATCTCAGAACTGCTTTACGTTACCCAGGCCTTAGACAATCACCAAATTTATAGTGTGTGAGTATTTATGTCTGGGCATGAATCCCTCAAAATTTAAGCACCCTAACCAGAAGGTAGTTATAAAGCTTACACACAGATTTGTTTTAAGATATTGGCAGATTTGATGATATACAAATGTATTGGGAAAATTCTCGGCCTACAGTTCATCGGCAACTAGGTCTTGGACCCTCACCAAATGTTTAGTTTGTGAGTCTTTATGCCTAGACATGAATCGCTAAAAATTTCAGCCCCGAAACCAAGAGAAAGTAATAAAATTTGAGAGAAGATTTTTTTTTCAGATTTTGGTAGATTTGAAAATTTAAGCCTTCTAAGCAGAATATAGCAATAAAGCAGAGTTTTTTTTTATTTTGGCAGATTTGATGATACATTGGCAAAGTTCTCGGCCGATATTTCATCGGCAACTAGGTCTTGGACCCTCACCAAATGTTCAGTGTGTGAGTCTTTAAGTCTAGACATTAATCACTAAAAATTTCAGCCCAGAAACCAAGAGATAATAATGAAGTTTGAGAGTAGATTTTTTTTCCAGATTTTGGTAGATTTGATGAAATATTAGGAAAGTTCTCGTCCTCGTTCCTCGTTAACTAGGCATCCGACCCTCACCAAATTTATAGTGTGAGAGTTTTAATGCATAGGCATGAATCCCTCCCCAAAATTGCAGTCTAATAGCAGGGGGTAGTAACAAAGCTTGAAATCAGAATTATTTCAGGTTTGATAGATTTGATGAAATATTGGTAAGTTTCCGGCCTCGTTCCTCAGTTTTTATGCCTACACCTGAATCCATGAAACCTTGAACACAGAACTCTATATATATGTTACATTTAGGGAATAACTAGATACTGACGTTATTTTAGCGGACGGTAAATACTGATGTTACGGTCGCAAACTGAAAAAGTATGTTTGCATCGTAAAATCAGCAACTACCGTCCGCAAACCAACGTCAGTATCTAGTTATTCCCATTCTAATGCAATCTATATATTTGTGAATATAAAACAAAATTTAACGTTAGCCAAGTCAGATCCTAGTATGTTCTCGTTTAACAGCTGTTGCTACAGAGCAAACAACCATTAAAGTTCGACGTTATGGCGACATTGCATTAGAATTGATGAAATATTGGCAGAGATCCCGTCTTTGTTCCACGTTCACTAGGCCTTTGAACCTCTCCAAATTTATATTGCGTGAGTTTTTATGCCTTAGCATGAATACCTGATAATCTAAGCCTCGGGTGTTTGTTATAAAGCTTGAAATTAGAATTATTTCAGACTTGTTAGATTTTAGGAAATATTGACAAAAATCTCGTCCTCGTCAATAGGTAACTAGGCATTAGACCCGTAACAAATGTTTAGTGTGTGAGTCTTTAGGTCTAAACATAAATCACTAAAAATTGCAGCCCACAAACCAACAGATTTGTACAGTCCTGTAATCCATTTGTTTGACCAAAATGTGGATAGAATAAGATGTAGGATGCAGAATGTACGATGGAAAGTGGATAGCATCTTATCTTACCTTATCCCATCCTATCCTATCCTATCCCAACCACCTCAATCCAATCCAGTTCTATTCAATCATATCATACATCCTATCCTATCCTAAATCATACCCTATCCTATACTATACTACATCCTATCCACCTTGTTCTACAATCCATTTTTTGAATTATAAAGTTAGTAGCAGACAAACGTGCTTATTAGGTTAAATTCGATCCACTGAATTTTTATACTTGACTTAATTTGTTATATAAATTTTAAGTTAATTAAAACAAACTAGGAGTTATGATGTGATATTTGTGTTTCGTTCATTGGAAATGCGAAAATTGTATTTCATCATCTAAATAATTTTCATTTTAATAAAATTCAAAAACAGCAATAATTATAGATAATTTACTACTTATGCGTGATTTTTTATCAAGTCATTTAGTTTTAATCATGATTTCATGAAGGTGTTGAGGGGTAGATAAAGGTGGATAGGATGTAGGATAGGATAAGGTATAGGATAGGATAGGATGTAGGATACGATAGGATAGGAAGTAGGATAAGCTATAGTATAGGTTGGGATAGCATTGGATTTGAATGAGGTAGATAGGATAGAATGGTATAGGAAAGGAAAGGATAGAGTGGATAGGAAGAAGGGAGGAGATCTCCAACAAAACCCCGTTGCAGCATCAACAGCAAAAACACAAAAGGAGTTAGAACTAAAGCTTGAACATATAATATTTTTCAGATTTTGGTAGATTTGATGAAATATTGGCAAATTTCTCTGCCTCGTTTCTCGGTAAAAAAAATTGTACCCTCACCAAATTTACGACTAGACATGAATTTCAGCCCCTTCTAACCAGGAGGCAGTAATAAAGCTTAAACATAGAGGGTTTTTTTTTTACAGATTTTGGTTCCATTAATGAGGAATTGGGAAAAATCTCTAGGCCTTGCATCCTCATCAAATCTATAGTGTGTGAGTATCTATGTCTTGGAATGAATTCTTGGAAATTTCAGCCTTCTTACCTGGAGATAATAGAGCTTGAATATAGATTATGTTCAGTTTTTTGTTGATTTGATGAGATATTGGCAAAGGTATCGGCCTCGTTCCTCGGTAAATAGGACCTGGACCCTCACCAAATTAATGCTGTGTGAGGTTCATGCCTTGGCTTGAATCCCTGAAAATTGCAGCTCCCTAAAAAGGGTATAGTAATGAAGATTCGTATTATAATTATACAAGATTTGTTAGATTTAATGAAATATCGCCAAAGTTTTCTGCCCTATTCCTCGGTAACTAGGATTCGGACCGTTATCGAATGTTTAGTGTGTGAATCTTTATGCCTAGGCGAATCCATAACCACACCGTCTGCTACTATCGTGGCAGATGGCCGTCCGAAGTCGGCACCGATTGACAATTAATTTCGTTGGTTTATTTGTAGTCATTTACGTTTGATGTTTCTATGTGGTTTGGCGTTCATTGTATCATTTCCGTCTCATTCCGCCTCAGACAGTGCCCTCATTCTAAATATTGTGTTCATTTTCGTGCATGAACATCGACAGCGGTGCGGCTAGCCAACAGGAGATGCTTACTCTTCCCTGGCTCCTGGTCCCACCTCTAGCTTGCTAGGAGTCCGTCGATGCTCAGTTTGATGCTCTATTGTGAGTGCTGTTGAGATTATCGTCAGGACCTTCTTTGACTCATTCTTTGCCTGTTTGCTTTATGTTTTTGCAGTGGATGTTTTGGGGTAGGAGATCCCCTCCTTTCTTGAAATCAGAATTATTTCAGATTTGTTAGATTTGAAGAAATATTCTCAAAAATTTCGGTCTCGATTCTTAGTAACTAATCTTCGGAACCTGTTTTTACACATTTTTGTTTAGTTAAATGTGTTGCAAATATCAAAAATTTGGCTAGAATGGAGTATTAGATAAATTAATAGCTATAAGGTAATATTAACATTGTTTCTGAAACTTTTCTAGGAGACCAGAAATAATGCACAAGAAAAATGGCAAAACTATGCATTTAAAGCCAATTTTTAAAAACCATTTTCAGCAAACATGTGTGATTTTATTATGTATTGCAATCTTAACATGACCTTGAGACTAGTATCCTATAAAACTGTAGATAATATGAAATATATAGAAATGAAATGAGATGACGTCAAATGATGTATGATCGCGCAATATTTCTGTGCCGCGTAACCGGGTAAGAAAAGCTGGTGAGCGGATCCATTTTTAAAATGAAATTTTGGCAAAGTTCACTGCCTCGTTCCTCGGTAACTAGGCCTTGGATCCTCACCAAGGTTTTGGTGTATGGGTCTGCATGCTTAGGCATGAATCCTTGGAAAGTTTAGCCCCTTTAACCTGTAGAGTTGTATATCGATTTTTTTCATTGTTTGGGTAGACTTGATGAAATATTGGCAAAGTTCTTGACCTCGTTCCTCGGTTAGTAGGCCCTAGACACTCACCACATTTATAGCATGTGAGTCTTTATACCTAAGCACGAAGCCCTGAAAATTTCGGCACCCTCAGTAGGGATATCATATGATAAATGTCGTTTTAACACTGGACTCTGGAGATTGTATATAAAGATAGTGTTGACCTTCGTATTTCTATAGTGTACTTATTATCATCTGTCTGTTTATCGACCATTCTCATCTTGTAAGAGTGTATTCCGCTGTTTCTCTGTCGGGAATTTCATCCCTATCTTTACTTTGCTGTATATTTTTAAGAACTTGTATATGGATTGTTTGTGATTTTAGATTCTGTATGTGGATTGTTTGTGATTTTTAGATTCTGTATGTGGATTATCTGTGATTTTAGATTCTATATGTGAATTGTTTGCGATTTTAGATTTTGTATGTGAATTGTTTGTGATTTTAGATTTTGTATGTGGATTGTTTGTGATTTTAGATTTTGTATGTGAATTGTTTGTGATTTTAGATTCTGTATGTGGATTGTCTGTGATTTTAGATTCAGTATGTGGATTGTTTGTGATGTTAGATTCTGTATGTGGATTGTTTGTGATTTTTAGATTCTGTGTGTGGATTATCTGTGATTTTAGATTCTATATGTGAATTGTTTGCGATTTTAGATTTTGTATGTGGATTATCTGTGATTTTAGATTCTGTATGTGGATTGTTTGTGATTTTAGATTCTGCATGTGGATTGTTTGTGATTTTAGATTCTGTATGTGGATTGTTTGTGATTTAAGATTCTCTATGTGGATTGTTTGTGATTTTTAGATTCTGTATGTGGATTATCTGTGACTTTAGATTCTGTATGTTGATTGTTTGCGATTTTAGATTTTACATGTGGATTGTTTGTGACGTAAGATTCTGTATGTTGATTGTTTGTGATTTTACATTCTGTATGTGGATTGTTTGTGATTTTAGATTTTGTATGTGGATTGTTTGCGATTTTAGATTCTGAATGTGGATTAAAAAATTAAACTTTATTTATTTTACAACGTTTAACAAACAAGTTACTCAACTTATATCAATGTCTCACGTTTGCTCAGATGGTGGCGTGAGGGGGTCCAAGGAGCAGGAGGAAACCGGAGTACCCGGAGAAAAACCCCCTGCAGAGGCTTGGGTGGGGGACCACCTACCCTCCCACATAAGACCCTTTGCCGAATCTGAGATTCGATCCCGGGACCTTAGAGGTGAGAAGAGAGCGCGCTACCACTGCGCTTAATGAGGAATGGTTGTGATTTTAGATTCTGTATGTGGATTTTTTGTGATTTTAGATTTTGTATGTGGATTGTTTGTGATTTTAGATTATCTATGTGGATTGTTTTTTATTTTAGATTCAGTATGTGGATTGTCTGTGATTTTAGATTCTGTAATGTGGATTAATTGTGATTTTAGATTCTGTCTGTGGATTGTTTGTGATTTTAGATTGAGCATGTGGATTGTCTGTCATTTTAGATTCTGTATGTGGATTGTTTGTAATTTTAGATTTTGTATGTGGATTGTTTGTGATTTTAGATTTTGTATGTGGATTGTTTGTGGTTTTAGATTCTGTATGTGGATTGTTTATGATTTTAGATTCTGTATGTGGTTTGTTTGTAATTTTAGATTCTGTATGTGGATTGTTTGTGATTTTAGATTTTGTATGTGGATTGGTTGTGATTTTAGATTCTGTATGTGAATTGTTTGTGATTTAAGATTTTGTATGTGGATTGTTTGTGGTTTTAGATTCTGTATGTGGAATGTTTGCGATTTTAGATTCTGTATGTGGATTGTCTGTGATTTTTGGCTCTGTATGTGGATTGTTTGTGTTTTTAGACTCTGATAAGGGTTTAGTGTTTGACATTTATTCACTGATCGTCACGATATCAAAAAGTATCAGCTGGATACAGTGAACTCTGCTGACTTGTGACTATCAACGTATAAACATACTGCAACAAACATTTGACATACATCTAGATTTACATCTACCACACCAAATAATTCGAGAAAACTAAATGCCCCATCTAATAGACTATGAAGCAATACCAACACCTTTCAGTAAAATACATTTCAAAACGTATAAACAGAACAAGACCAAGTAAGTGTTTTGAATATTTTCCCCTGATATTGTCGCCATAGCACTTTCTATATAGACAGAACCGCAGACAGTGCATGTTTTTAATTTATTTTCATTTTCGTGCGTGAACATCGACGGCGGATGCGGCTGGCCAACAGGGGATGCTTGCTCCGCCCGGGCACCTGGTCCCACCTCTGGCTTGCTAGGGGTCCGCCGATGCTCAATTTGGTGCTCTATTGTGAGTGCTGTTGAGATTATCGTCAGGATCTTCTTTAACTCAATATGTATCCAGTGCCGACTTTGGATGCCCATCCATTTTATTTAAAGCAGATGTAGTTATCCGGATTACATGAACATTACCAGCTCACCCTTATCAACCCTGCATATTTACGTCATTAACCTGCCTGAAATAAGCGTTTTAGCGCAGTGAATATTCAGATATTATGATATGGTTAATATGAATTGTATACATGTGAATAATTTGTAAAATGTAGACATAAAATGTGTAATTGTATATACGTGAATACCCATTTTGTTGCCCATTGTAACGTTGCCGTAAGAATGCATTTGCGAGTATTACAAAATGTATATCCCTTCAAATATTCAATAGAAACATGTTACCACCTATACTAGTGGCGTAGCTAGTGAAAACAAAACGGATGCTATTCATTATGCAGTCTTTGTAGAGTAGGGCGCTATGACGACACAGGGTACAAATTCCTAGGAAGCATAGCAAAAATAGTGCAAAGATGACCCTACAGGAAATTTGGAGCCGCGCACTCTCTGTAATGTAAATGTAAACATCTAACTTCAAAAAATTAAAGAGGGCGCTACTGAAATTATTTTTAGTGGCTCCGCTGAAAGCATCACTGATGAAAATTTAATATTCAAAACACGTGTCTGGTGCATGTAAATTGGTTTGGAATTTTCTTAAAGAAGGTAGAGAGTTGGAACCCTACGACATTATTAATATAGACACTTATTTCACGTTGCAGTGTGGAGCAGTTAAAATCATTCCCCGTGGCCTGATGTTTGTCAAGTGTATTAATTACTTCTTTCCAGCTCTGTCACCTGAAAGAAGCTTTGTTTCGGCCTTTTATCAATGTGACATCACATATATTTTTTTGCTATTTCGGAAACCAGCCATTTCACCGATAGATATCATCGAAATTAAAGGAGTTTAATATCTTAGCAACATCCCTCCAATGCTATTTTGAACTAAGATTTTATTTGGATATGCTACTGAATCGACCCTACAGGAAATTTGGAGCCGCGCACTCTCTGTAATGTAAATGTAAAAATCTAACTTCAGAAAATTAAAGAGGGCGCTACTGAAATTATTTTTAGTGGCTCTGCTGAAAGCATCACTGATGAGAATATAATATTCGAAACATGTGTCTGGTGCATGTAAATTGGTTTGGAATTTTCTTAAAGAAGGTAGAGAGTTGGAACCCTACGACATTATTTCTGTCCTCTCTGAATGTCAGTCGGACTCCTCGGGTGATTACATACATGAGCTCGCTAGAGCACGGACTGTATTACTGTATTACGCATGCCCTCTTTTTATATCAATTTACATATTCATCTGTGTTTCTGGGGCCTCTGTTTTTCGCGGTCTTGTTTGTGTGAGGTCATCTTACAGTGAGGAGGTTGTTTTACACCACAATTGTACGTTCTTCGAGACCTCTGGGTAATTGGAGAAGTGAGAGGGTTGTGCGCACGTAATTCAGGATAACTACACCATTTGCTACTTGCGTGACAAATGGCCGTCCAAAGTCGGCACCGGTTGCCCATTGGTCTCGTCGGTTTATGTGTAGCCTTTTGTGTTTGATGTTTACATGTCGTGTGTATCTTTTCCGTCTCGTGCTATACTCGTCTTTTGTGTTTTTGCATCGGATGTTTTGGTGTTTTGCTGTTGATGCTGCAACGGGGTCTTGTTGGAGATCTCCTCCCTTCTTCACTATAGCCTAATTTTAGTGATATTCATCATGCATCGTAAAAATGTGAATGCTTCAGCATACACTGTAGACAAGCCACTGACCACACTAAATAATACAAAAAGAAAAGCAACATCTCAGTTTGTAGAACGATGGTTGATTTACTGTTATGCTTCCAAGGAATCTGCACCCTGTATCATCACCCAGCTAGTATAAGCCACCTTCAGAGGTCTCAATGAGCCCCTACATCCCCAGCACCACGAAAAACCATTAAAGTTACTTTTGCCCTAGGAACGCCACCATGAAAGATATCCTCTTAGTTTTGCCTTAGATCAGGGATTACATATTTCCATTTGGATTATTTGCAGGCATAACACAATCGAGAAATGATGCTTACTCTTCCCGGAAACCTAGTCTCACTACCTGTTCACATTCTCCTACATGGGAGAGTTTTTCATTAAGTTTCCTATATTGTCTTTTTCTTTTTAGTTGTGCTATTCGTTTGATCTTTCCAAAGTTTTACCTATTCGCCATCGTAATTATTTTTACAGACGCTTGTCTAGTCTTTGTGAAACTCCTGGTTTCAAACAAATAATATTTAATGGTAATGACTGTACCTTTTTCTTTTATTGAAAAGATTATTCTTTTCTAAAACTTGTTTTGTTCACAAATACAAATACATTTTTAAATTCATGACTTAAAATTCACAATATTGTATCCAAATAACCTTTGCTTTGTAGTGTTAGTATACATCGTATAATAGCTGTTCCTAAAAAGAATTTTCAAACAAGTTGAAGATCAAATTGTATCTGAAGCTCAAAGACTGAAACCAGAGAACGTTGTGTACTTATTATATGCCTCTCCATGGAGCTTCCCTTTTCCCATAAAATAAACGATCCTGACCGTTTCACCTTTGAGCAGATTGATTATTACACTCTTACTGGCGAACTCGAACTCTGAGTCTGAGCCATGGGCGTAGCTATGCGCATATGTTTTGTGCTGTTTCTGTAACTCAAGCACAACGGTGCCTTTAGGAAACACTAGGAACTCCCAGAAGAATGCATATGCTCCTGTTCTAGGGGCCGTGAACTCGCCCGTGTTGGCGTCGTAAGCTCCTCCCTCATTGGTCATTACCTCCGTAAATACGATTGGCTGATATTGGGCCATACGCTCTGTTTTTGTATGCGATTTGAGATATGCCGAGAAATAAATTCTATTCTGCTCGCACGTCGATGCACTTGAACCTAGAAATTAACAAGATAAGAAGGATAAAAGATAGACAGCATAACTATCGAAAATGCGTCAGAATCATTAAACGCCTTTTATACCATGAATATGATCCTAATGTCAACAGACGGACACTAGGCTTGGTACTTTACCAATCTACATTCTTGTACCAACGCATTCTTAAAATCACTGAGAAAGAAGATAACATTAGTTTTTGTATCTGACATTCCATTCCCATGGTTACCATACCGACCTATTTAGACAAGAAAATGTCCTTTGACGAGCTCGAAATTAGCAAATTTCACGTCCGTTTTTCACGACTGCAGTCGGCACCGATTGTCCATGGGTCTCGTTGGTTTATGTGTTGTCTTTTATGTTCGATGTTTGATGTCTCGTTTGCTGTTTCTTGTCTCTTGTTGTGTGTGTCCTTTCTGTGTTTTCACTTGGGGTGTTTGGTGTGTTGCTGTTGGTGCTGAAACCGAGTTTTGTTGGAGATCCCCTCCTTTCTCACAATGATAGTCTATTGGAGGGTTATATTTTGTCAGATGATGAAAATCTACATACATTGATTTTTGATATGAAATATTAACTTTGGTCCGAAATATGGGAAAAAAATTATGGAAAATTGTCCACATTTTGACATTTTCATTGTCATGGAAACCAGGTTTGAAATTGTACGCATCAGTAGAATTCTTGTAACGGGGCAGTTTCACAAGGCTCGTTTCCATGGTAACAGCTAATATAGTCAACTTAACTTTCCTTAATTGTTTTCTTTATATCTTTCATTGTATAAATACTACATAAGAGGTATGCTTTCATCCGCTATTCTTTTCGTCAATTTGATCAAAATGTAGGCAAAATCCTGTTTTGAAGAGGCCCTATCTTAGACCAAAAAAGCTCCTAATTTAACATGATTCTGCTCAATTTTAGGGGCAAATAATCTGAAATGTCAGGCTAACTTGATATCTACCGCCAATTATCCTTTTAGTTTAATCATCGATCTTTAAGAAAATGTCAAAATTTGAGTGGGACCTCCTTACAATTTTATTATAAAGGGTATAAAAAATGGTTACCATGATGACATTCTGTTCAGTGTTAATTCACATAGAGTAATTTACTGGTGAATTATTAGCTGTCCGTTATATATTTTCAAGCACTTTTCTATCAGTGCATATAAATGGGCATTTTTGATTGAAAGATGACCTTAAAACTTTTCAAGGTCACATAACTCAATGTCAATGTCATCTTGAATGCAATTCACAAAGTTTGGCAAAATCCTGTGATTTTTCGAACATATGAGATGACAAATATGGATAATGACCATATCCCTGTCTACAGTACAGAATCGATTATTCAGAAAATCAGAAACCGAAGGCATACAAAATCAGGATAAAACAGGAACCAAAGCAAACAAAAACAAAAACCTCCACCATATGAAAAGAAGCGAACTCCCGATATGAGAGTGAGACCAGGTGCCCAGGAAGAGTAAGCATCTCCTGTTTGCATGCAACACCCGCCGCTTCAATTCGGTAGAACTGTCACATCCGGTTACTTCCATTTTGAAAGATATAGAGTACAATCTTTGGTTGGATGGTTCAAATGGTCTATGACAGAATATCATCCACCATTCTGGATAGTGGGACATCATAGTGTATGACGAGTTCCCCATATCGACCGTAGAACTTCCTCAGTGACGATGTTAGTCGGTCACAAACATCCCTGACTGAGAAGCTTATCTGAAAGACGCCTAGCTCTCAGAACAAAATCCGTATATTTGGTACTTGCTCTGGTATAGCGTATCAACTGAGATATGAACACGCCATAAGCAGGCGATGAAGGGATGTTGCTACTCAGAAAAGGAAAGTTCGTAATGCTGAAATTGAAGTCGTCACGTTTGTCATAGAGTGAGGTGTTCATGTGACCATCAGTGTCGTAGGACAACATTATGTCCAAATAGGATGCTGAATTATTTGTCTCTGTAGTTTCTTTGACTTCAAGCTCCGAAGGATAGATACTGTTCAGGTAATCCGCAGGCAGTTACTAAACAATCATGTGGTATTGAGTAAACCAAACACATACATAGTGATTTTGGATATATCCCCTATTTATTGACCAAAGTTGCAGAAATCTCAAAACCAATGACATCCTTGATTTGTAGCCAGTATTTCATACATACATATAGAAAATGTGAGATTATCATAATTTTTGTCTGGGTCTTATTTTTTTAAAGGAGAAATGTTCTGAACTAAAAATTGTAATGTTTTTCCACCTATCGGTCCTAATGTTAGAAAGAAGTATTTTTGATTCAAATATATGACAGTCAAGCCTAAAATAAGTAATAGTAAATAAGAACAAAAATGCAAATTTTATTGAAATTGGAACGTACATTTTGAATTGACCTTGAACTTAGAGTCAATGATCTTGACAAATTTTGGAAGTGCTCAAACAAAGAATAATTTCTTCTGTTGTCTCTACATAAAGCTTAAGCAATATAAGTTATTTAATCATGCTGAAAATCAATTTGAATAGATATAGTTATCATGTGTCAAATGAAAAGTTGCCATGGCAACCATTTTTGACCTCAAAATGTAGGAAAACAAAACAAGGTCCCACTTATTTTTTCATTGATTATATTTGTCAGATGAAATCTATTTTGTTCTGACAAAAATGATGGTGTTATCAGCCTGACATTTTGTGTTATTTTTGCTTAAAAATGGTAAAAATTGGACAAAAATAGGCCTTAATTTTGACCTTATTTTATGGCAATTTTTGACTGATTTATTATATATTTATAATATTTATTTTCAAACAAATATTATTTTTGTATTCAGGGCATTATGTATACCATTTATAGAGAAAATTATAAAAATCCATGACATGCTATTTCCAAAATATGTTGGTCCTTACAGAGAATTCATATCAATATCCGAAACACGTGTGTAGTGCATTAAAATTGGTTTGAAATTGTCTTCAAGAAGGTATAGAGTTGGAACACTTACGCATTATTATTAAAATTCATGAAATTCACGTAGACGACCACGTGGACGACCAGTAGTTAGGATCATATTATTGTTATGAATAAATTTATATTTTTATACACCACACTTTCCACAACTACATCATGTGCATAAATTTAGAAGGCAGCTGACTTTATTTCTGAATTGACCTTTCCGGTTGCGGGAAAAAATGCATAATGTTGTGACGTCACAATGCTTTTATCTCGGACAAACAAGCTTCGAATCTCAGTTAAACATTGAAATTGCATTGTGACGTCATGGAATTTCTCAAATTTTTCCCGGGTTCGGAAGGGTAAATTTTGAGACATAGTTAAAGGATTTAAGGGATATTGTAGCATTGAATTCTTGTATGTTCTTATATTATATTAAACTGAAAGAATTCTGGAACAGTCATGGTTCATATACATGCGCTTATATATAGATTATCTAAAAATAAAACAGCAAGATAAAACAATGTGATGAAATCGCCAAAATTTGCAATCAGCGGATTTAAGTAGCAAAGTCTGTATCTTTCATTATGATTTCAATGAAGTGAATCTACAACATATAAAATCCGCACCCGTGAAATGTTTGCAGATAAATTTCAAAGAAAAACCAAAAATAATCATCTTAATTCGACGATATTTTTCTTAAATAGATAGATCATTTCAGTCAGTATCACGTGGCTTCAATAAAATATGTTTTTTTTTTTACAAATGTAATGATTAATATCAACAACAAAGAGCTCGTATAGATAAAAATATTTTAACAAAAGAAGCCATGAAAACAAGAAGCAACTGAGAGAACTTGCCTCAAGGAATATATTGTAGATGGCGCTAAAATTATTATCCGGCGGGAAATAAGTAAGTAAATTTGCTTTTTCTCTTGTAATATTGTAATTGTACCCTGTAATTTTCAATGTTGTATTTCATCTATTTATGTTATGATATTCTCTTGTACAATTGACAAATATGGATAATGACAATATCCCTATACATAGTAAAAAATCGATAACTCAGAAAATCCTAAAACCGAAGGCATAAAAAATCAGGATTAACAGGAACCAAAGGAAACAAACAAAGCCCCCAGAACATTAAATGAAGCGAACTCCCGAAAGGGGAGTGAAACAAGGTGCCCAGGAAGATTTAGCATCTCCTGCTTGCATGAAATACTCATCGCTTTAATTCGGTAGAATTGTCACATCCGGTTACTTCCATTTTAGAGGAAACACGTACATTCTATGGTTAGATGGTTCAAATGGTCTAAGACAGGATATCATCTACCTTTCTGGGCAGTGGGATATCATACAGTAGTGTATGACGAGATCCCCGTATCGACCGAATAACTTCGTCAGTGACGATGTCTGTCAAAAATGCATCCCTAACTGAGAGGCATATGTGAAAAACGCTAAGCTCTCAGAACAAAATCTGTGTATTTGGTACTTTCCCTGGCATAGCGTATCAATTGAGATATAAACATACCATAAGCAGGCGATGAAGAGATGTTGCTACCCAGAAAAGGAAAGTTTGTTATTCTGAAATTGAAGTAGTTACGTTTGTCATAGAGTGAGGTGTTCATTTGAAACTGAAATCAAAATGACACCATCAGTGTCACAGGACAACATTATGTCCAAATAGGATGCAGATTTATTCTTTTCTGTAGTTTCTTTGACATCAAGCTCCGAAGGATAGATTCTGCTAAGGTGATCCGCAAAATTTGGATTATTGATTTACATCACATCGTCACTATATCTGTAAGTGATGTTTAAGTCTGAAGCCAAGTATTTTACCCTTCAGACCAAAGATTGAATGAATTCAGCTTAGTACGAGTGTGCTTATTTTCGAATCGGACTTTTCTTTTACAAAGTAGGTTTTGTCATAGTTAACAACAATAAAGTTATATTTACAATTGTCGTTCTTGCTTATAAACACATTGCTTATAATTTTTGCAAGTCTTTCTTTCAATTTAGAATGTGGGATTGTTGTGTAAAGTGTCGAAAAATCAAGGGATTTGATCGAATTGACTCTATTGAAATAAGTGGATTTCAGATGTTCCAAAAGGTCCTACGAATTCTTTAGAATCCTCATCTGGTTAATACAGCTTCTAGAAAATACTGCCCGAGAATATTTTTTTCCAGATTTGATTTCAGTTAAAACTTTAGTGAGTAAGATCGATACAGATTTGGTTGAACATTTTGAGGAAGCAGTGATGAAACGTTGTTTGTACGGATTGTTATGTGCTTAAGGTATACAATATAAAATTAATATGGTAAAAATAAATAAAAATTGAGTATGTCGAAGCCAAAGAAAGCGAGAGCTGATTTGTGACAACTATTATTTCTGAGGCAGAAATGTTTATTGGGGTGTAGGATTCCCAGGTGTCTAATTCAGACCAAACACTTTAACAAGGCTGTCGAAATAGTACTTTTTGCAAGTGAAAGTGTAGCTATTTGAGGCTTTGTCTGCTGGTGTGATGACGTAGGCTCTTAGAGATAGGACAGCTCTGTGATAACATCAAGGTCTTTAAAGATAGACTCGAATCTGGTGTTCGCAGTTGCTTTTAAATGATACATTCTAGATTAAAGTATCCCTCTAATGAATTTTATCCCTACAGAAATGGTGTTATGCTGTACATCCTCTTTCTTTGCCCAACGTCACACAAATCCATAATAATTTTGAAATTTTGGTCCATGTGAAGAATGTACTTTCTCTATATTTGGTACTCTTTTTAAACAATTATCTCAACTTGTCATTCTTGACTGTACTAAAGCCACCAGTAACAACGCGTCCACACGAAGAGTACCTGAAGTAAGTAAGTGTTTTGAATACTTTCCCTGACATGGTCGCCATAGCACTTTCTACATAGAAATGGCCTCAGACAGTGCAGTTCATGTTTTTCATTTGTTTCATTTTCGTGCATGATCATCGACGGCGGGTGCGGCTAGCCAACAGGGGATGCTTACTCCTCCCGGGCACCTGGTCCCACCTCTAGCTTGCTAGGGGTCCGTCGATGCTCAATTTGGTGCTCTATTGTGAGTGCTGTTGAGATTATCGTCAGGATCTTCTTTGGCTCATTTGTGTCACACTTATACCCTTTGCCGTGTGGAGCTCGTAAAAAAGTTCCCCGCGAGGGGTTTGACAGTAAGTGTTTTGAATACTTTCCCTGACATGATCGCCATAGCACTTTCTACATAGAAATGGCCTCAGACAGTGCAGTTCATGTTTTTCTTTTGTTTTCATTTTCGTGCATGATCATCGACGGCGGGTGCGGCTAGCCAACAGGGGATGCTTACTCCTCCCGGGCACCTGGTCCCACCTCTAGCTTGCTAGGGGTCCGTCGATGCTCAATTTTGTGCTCTATTGTGAGTGCTGTTGAGATTATCGTCAGGATCTTCTTTGGCTCATTGAAATCCGGTGAAGAACAGTCGCAAGGAAATGGATGAAGTGAAGGATTACTTAAATCAATACATCGCAGGAATTGTTTGTTATTGTAAATTTTAGATTCAACTGTTGGTGTGCAGCTGGAGAAAATGCAAGGAGCTTCTTTTTTTTTGATATATGGTGGGATATTTTCTGTGACAGCTTTGTGATTCAAAATTTGACCCAAGATCTAATTTATCATTCCTTTGTTATCAAATCTTACTTTAATGAAAGGGTGCTTTGTTTTTTCCTCTGATTTATCTGATCTTACTGCTCGAAATAAACGAAAAGTAAAAATGTTCAAGATGACACCTTGTAGTCTGTATTTATGGTGAATATTTATCAGTAATTGTGAGGTCCATAGTATATTCGTACAGTTCATGTAATTTCCGTAAAAAAACAGAGTACAATTTGGTACGAATGTGGTGTAGGCCTAGAGGCTCATTCAATAAAGGAACCAAGTTATCAAATGAAATACGGGTGCGGCTAGCCAACAGGGGATGCTTACTCCTCCCGGGCACCTGGTCCCACCTCTAGCTTGCTAGGGGTCCGTCGATGCTTAATTTTGTGCTCTATTGTGAGTGCTGTTGAGATTATCGTCAGGATCTTCTTTAACTCATACTATGTATATCAGGCTAATCATATTTACGAATGTCATGACTTCTATGCCTTCTGTGTGGTCTGTTGAATAAGCTAATCACATTTCCGATTGACACCGGGGACTTGTTAGTTTCTCAAAACTACTGATGTTATCGTTGCATCAATAGGGCGCTGAAGTGTTGAGATTCTTAACCCAGTATTCCTAACTGTTGCGACGTAAAGGTGTGCTCAAATTGGATTGTTTATGGGGTGATATATTTTCTACAGGGTTCTGACTCTCATAGATAAAACAGAATGATCAGGTTGATCAAAATGGCTAAAAAGAAGTCGATTTTCTTTACTATTGAATTTTGAGCGATGTCCTGACATTCTTGTTCGGAGCTGACCTTTGGTTTAACCGACATAAATCAATCCACAAAATAAACACTCTATTATGTAGACAACATTGGATGTCTTACAGTTGAGATTTACAAAAATGGGTGTGAAATGAATGTTTTGTAAGGTTACTTTCAAATAAAGTCTCTGTTATGAGGATGTCACAAGATTTGCTGTTCTTGGTGCTTCACTGAGAAATTAAGTAATTGCTTGGTGAAAATTGATGCTCTTTCAGTATATCGACGACTTCAACCTTTCATGGCTTGATTTTAACATACCATCTGCATATTTATACCAAAACTCATAATTTTTACTAACAACGAATGTTTCATCTCTTATATCATGTAAATTAATTCTAGGGGCACCTAAATTACCTGTTGCGTACGTGTCCGTAGACGCAAAAGGTTGGGACATTTTTATAGTGGGCGACGTCCCAGCCACTTTGTTGGTCTTTTGGATATTATCCAAGTAAGCAAAAGACTGCTCGACAAGTGCCTTAGGGGAAAATTTAAATTGTGCAAAAAAGATTTCTACTTCAAGAGTCTTCTCTGAGACTCCTTTTATTAAGTATACTTGTCAAAATTTCTAACTTACCATTCTAAGGGTATGGATTTTCGTTAAAGTGGAATGTAAATTATTTTACAGATAATTGTATTTGATATACAACATTTCACTCTTTATTTTAAAATCAAGAAAAACGAAATTTCTTTCAACGGAAACAGACTGTGACGAAATGTGAATTTTGAACACTTTTCATGAATTTCGCGTATTTTATCGGAAAATTACAATCAAACCACTTTTGAAGAATTGTTTGTACCAAGTTTGACCAGAAAAACATAAATTAAACGGAATGCATTTGTTACAAAAGCGATGAAAAGCAAATAAAACTTAACGAATTTTCCATAAAATTGAGGCGTGCCCATAACTCTTGTGAGTATTGCTTAAAATGAGCTTCCATTAACCAAACATCTTTTTCTAGGCTTACTTTTCAAGAAAAGTGGTTTAGCACGGGAAAAAATTAAATATCGCATTCGCAGGAAATGTTTCAATACAAAAATCCTTACCCGGTATATCAATGATACCGGAAGTGTTATTGACTCGTAACGCATCAGAAAATTTGTAAGCATATCACGACGAAATAACAGTTTCAATTGCCGATATTTCAAAATCCGAAAAACGAATCGCACAATAACCGTAAGAACTGTTGTATTGTAGCCTTTTTCAGTCAAGAGACAAAGTTTTCTTACAAACCGGAGGCGGATAATTCTTTGCTAAAATGCTGTAGAATTCGAAGATACACATCGCAGGATGATCATTTATTCATTTACACTTAAAAAACTTTTGTTGTTATTATAAATATAGATATTAGATAATCAATTTCTACCAATCGTGATATTGAAGTAACTGGGAAAATGTAAGTTAGAAATTTTGACTAGTATATTTACAGAAAGAAACTGTTACAGAAACCTTTATTCATTACGTGTTTCAACTCGTTAGCGTTACCCGATAGAAATGCTTCAAAGGGATATTTTTCATCTTGGTGCACCAAGGGTTTCATCGCATTCCGCGCGACGCTTCATCGCAAAGTGGAAAGTAGTGGAAGGAACCTATGACGTTGCGGTGGAAGACGGGATATTTTTGTCACTCTTAAAATCGTCAATTACTTCAGAAAGGTATACTCCACTATCCCTTATCAAAAATGTGTATAGAAGTGCATATATTACTAAAAATCATACACTAAGAATCAACAAACAATGGTACTCTGTGATGCAGGAGGTTAAATGAGAGGAAATTCCAACAGTGACTATATGAAGGGTGCAATTCTAAACAATGACGTAAAATATTTGCAGAAGAACCAACTAAGGACAGAGCGTACGTCACGAGGAGAGTACTCAGAATTATTTATAAAAGTTAGTTGTTTTTATAGAGTAACACCATATGGTATCTTTATTCAAGAATAATGATTTACTGCGAATTTCAATTCTATAAAATAATTTGAGTAATTTTCAATTGAGTCTTAAATAAGATCTTAATCTAATTTGAAGACTTTTAACAATTGAACCACTTGGTGAGTGTCACTGCTGGTGGGCCAGGAGTCCCCGAGGGCACATGTAGCCAAGTTCGATCAATTTCGGTTGATCGTCTGTCTCTTCAACGCATTGGGAATTTTCTGTTCTGTTTTCAAAATTTCTTGAAATTTCTAAAAATTGGGTCCTGTAGCATCATATCCCACCCATCCTGCTACGATTTTTCGCACTCTTTGGTCATATTATATTGTTTAGATTAAGGATCTCTGACGAGGGTTAAGTACCCGAAACGTACATGTCTGGTCCACGCTGTAAATTTATCCGTTCTTAAATGATGCAATCTAATTTGAAGACGTTTAACATTTGTACCACTTGGTGAGTATCACTGCTGGTGGACCAGGAGTCCCCGACGGCACTTGTAGAGAAGTTCGATCAACGTCGGTTGATCGTCTGTCTCTTCAACGCATTAGAAATTTTCTGTTCTGCTTTCAAAATTTCTTGAAATTTCTAAAACTTGGGTCCTGTAGCATCATATTCCACCCATCCTGATACGTTTTTCGGTACATTTTTGGACATGATATTTTTCAAACTATTTGGTCATATTACATTGTTTTGATTAAGGATCACTGACAGGGGTTAAGTACCAAAAACGTGCATGTCTGGTCCATGCTGAAAATTTATCCTTTCTTAAATGATGCTATCTAATGTGAAGACGTTCAACACGTAATACTCGGGTTCAGTAAAGAAAAAGTCCTCCTATTTAAAAAATATCTTTCTTCTGGTCGTGACAAAGTAATTGAGCGCATTTTATCATGCCATTTGATAACTTGAAAATTTCATGAAAAGTTGGTCTAGTTCGTTTATGTATGGTAGTTTATGTTTTGATGTCGTATATGGTGATTCATGTTCATTTTGTGTCTCTTGCTGTGTATATCTACTTTGCGGTGGGTACTGCAACTATTGTCAAAAAACGTCTTCAAATTCAATAGCATCATTCAAAAACAAATAAATTTGTAGCATGAACCAGACATGCACGTCTCTCGTCAGTGATCCTCTATCTAAACAATGTATTATGACAAACGAGTGTGAAAGTTATTATGTCCAAAAATGTATCGAAAGATGTAGAATGATGAATGGGATAATACAGGACCCATATTTTAGGGCTACATGTGCCCTCTGAGACTCCTGATCAACTAGCATTGACACTCACAAAGTGGTAAAAATGTCAAACATCTTCAAATTTAATAAATCTTGTTGGAGGTCAGCTCGTTTCATTCAAACAGATACTCAGATACAGCAAAGAAGAGCTCTTTAATTGTTTTTTTTTCTAAAATCATTATTATGTCGATAAAAAGATTACTGTACCAAGGTTTTTAAAAAATATTTTGGAGTTTACATATTTCGCAAATCTTATGCCGTAGTGATTTTAATATTTTGTTTTAAGTCTTGACCTTTTCTCAAAGATGCCACAAGTGATGAAAACACGCAAACACGTGATCAATGAATTGGGAAAGGAAGACTATTCAGAATTGTCAGTATTGAAATATATGTTCTTTAGTACCAATTTAGCAAAAAAGAAGACTATTAAATAGTAACAATTGTCCCCTGAAATTGATGATGAAATATACATTCTAAGGTACTAGTATTCAACATTTCACCTTTAATTTGAAAGAAAAGGAGGGGATCTGCAACAACACTTGGTTGCAGCACTCACATCATAACCCCAAAACACCCAATGAAAAAAAACCCCACAGAGCAGACACCCACATAAAGAGACGCAAAAGGGACAAGGAACATCAACTCACGCCATAGAAACATGAAACACAAAAGACCACACACATAAACCAACGTGACCAACTCGCACCATAGAAACAGGAAACACAAAATATCACTCATTAACCAAGGAGTGTGTAGTGGTAGTTAACTTCTGAATATTTTGAATTGGACATACAAGTTTTTGTTTTTATCTGTAAACTTTTCCTGATAGGTAAGTACACGTCCGCGGACTTAAAAAAATCAAACTACATGTACTACTGGACTTATGAAAAAACATAAGTAAGATATTAATACTTACTGTAAATCATCAGCACCATGCTTATGATGGCGGCACATAATGATAGAAACTTCATCATGATTCCCTCGTTACAACCAGATGATGATGGATATTTTTCTTACTTGATATATACTTTTATGAGAATTGATTAATTAATAGCAATTCGATAGTAATTTGCTATTTGCTATTCAAATGTAACGATGCACAATGAAACAAAAGATATTCACATTACCAGTTTTTCGGCTCTGAAAAACAAAGCTTGACAAGTGGAACAGGTGTTTCCGGTGTTAACGAAAACTAAACAATATATTATTAATTATTATTAACATAAATTACTTTTCAGTCATGAATTTAGCCCACAACCTGCATCAGCTGGACACTTTTGTAAAGTCTTTGCGTTTAATGAATTATGAAAATGTCAATATATGCTGAAATATATTGACGCTACAGGTATATGTTTCTATACATTTGTTTGCCAAATTACACAATTCAATGATAATTCACAACATTTGTCTAAGGTAATATTACATTGCATCATGACACAGGTTATCCACGACAATGCTATCAAGTTTACACAAAACGCCTACCTATCCCACCTAGCACTAGAACAACGCGATGTGATGTTACACATTGCGTAAGTGCAACAGGTTCAGTTTGTTGCGTTAGTGCAACAGGTTCAGTTGGTTGGAAGTTTATTTCTGAGTAATATTGTGCACCACATTCTTTGAATCAGCTCATATTAGAATAATTTTACCTTTTAATGTATTTAAACTTGTTAATCCATGCACATTTATTTTTGTCAACTTCTTCTGAAATTCGGACCAATACAGGCAACAGAGTATATTAGTTTGGGTATTTCACAACCTGCATTTTATGGTGACATTATCAACAAGATAAGAAGGATCAAAGATAGACAACATCACTATCGAAAATGCGTCAGAATCATCAAACGCCTTTTATACCGTGGGTATGATCATAATGTCACCAGACGGACACTAGGCTTGGTACTTGACCAATCTACAGTCTTGTACAAGCGCATTCTTAAAACTTGTATTCTGACTGACTGTGACGACGGGACTCCATTTGCATTCTAAAGCAATATCCCACCCATCCTACTGCGTCTTTCGGTACATTTGTGAACATTATAACGTTCACACTCTTTGGCAATATTACATTGCTTGATTGAGGATCACTGACGAGGGTTAAGTACCCGAAACTTGTATGTATGGAGTGGTCCATGCTGCAATTTATCTGTTCTTAAATGATGCTATTGAATTTGAAGACGTTTAACATTTGGTAATAGTAAAGGAGTAAGATCATTTGTATTATAACTTCCACATAGGGAATAAATGTCTTAATTTGCGTTTTCTTACGGGTATGCAGGTATACTGACGTTGAAATCAAGGTCATAGAGGGTTCAGTTAGCAGGTTAGAACAACCGTCGCGGTATGTTTCTGTAGAATTAATGCATTGTGACATAACGACCGTTTCATGCAGAAATACAACATTTTTCTTTCAATAGTTTCATTTCAGGGAATTACATTGGTTGTGCATATATCCTTATGAAAGAAGGGAATATCAAACACTACTGGTTACCTGTATGCAGAACGTTTCTAAAAATCTTATTTATGTCATACATTGTTCAGGCACCCATCCAATTTCGACGCATCTTTGTTTTTGCGTCTTAACTTTACATCATGTTAGATAATACTGTAACGATTCCATGAATAAAAATGTGACATAATCATTTATTATAAAATGACGAGAATAAGATGAGATGATAACAATGATGATGGGGTCAGATGTACTAATTCAGTGTCTCTGCATCTAAGTTCATACATGTAAGTAATCATCGATCTGCAATCTGACCCCCATGATGTACAAAACAATCCGAAAAATTATACCTTACAACGTTTAAAAATGTGTCAATAAACAAGAAGAACGAATTTAAAAGCTGACCATACTATATCTATACCGCATACATGAATAGAAAGCAAAAAGATGGCGCAACGACAGACCACCTGGACATAACATATTGTGACAAATGTTAAACGTCTTCATATTCAATAGCAACATTTAAGAACAGATAAATTTGCAGCAAAGACCAGACATACACGTTTCATATACTTAACCCTCGTCAGTGATCATTAATCTTAACTGTAATATGGCCAAAGAGTGTAAAAATTATTATGTCCAAAATTGTACCGAAAGACGTAGATGGATAGGTGTGATACGATGCTACATGACCCACGTTTTGGAAATTTTGATGACAGAAATTTTCGAATGCATTAATGAAACAATCAACCGAAGTTGATCGAGCTTTGCTACATGTACATTCGGGGACTCCTGGTCTACCAGCAGTGATACTCACCAAGTGGTACAAATGTTAAACGTCCCCAAATTCAATAGCATTATTTAAGAACAAATAAATTTGCAGTATAGACCAGACATGCAAGTGTCGGGCACTAAACCCTTGTCATTGATCCTCAATTTAAACAATGTGATATAGCCAATGAGTGTGAATGTTATGGCCAAAAATGTACTGAAAGATGAAGCAGGAAGGGTGGGCTATGATGCTACAGGGCCCACCTTTTAGACATTTCAAGACATTTCAATAACAGAAATGTTCGAATGCGTTGAAGAGACGATCAATCGAAGTTGATGGAACTGGCTACATGTGCCCTCGGGAACTCCAGCTTTGACACTCACCAAGTGGTACAAGATTTGCCACTCACCAAGTGATACAAATGTTAAACGTCTTCAAATTCAATGGCATAATTTAAGAACAGATAAATTTGTAGCATGGACCAGACATGCACGTTTCTGGCATTTAATCCTCGTCAGTAATTCTCAATCTGAAACTAAGTACACAAGACAAAGTCCCAGGGGCAAAACGCTCACCTGATACCAATGCAAGCTCTTGACATACTGACTATACATAAAGATGGTGCTTGTGCCAGGAGTTTGAGACTTTGACAGTATTGCAGAAATATTCTCAAAGTTCTCGGCCTCATTTCTCTATAATTATGCCATGTACCCTCACCAATGGTTTTCGTATGTGCGTGTTTATACCTAGTATACATCCCAGCTGCCTAACCAGGGAATTACTATTAAATTTTGAAGTTATAATTTATAAGTGAGACTTTGTCAAAATTGCTGAAATATTGCCAAATTTCTCGGTCTCAGTTCGCGGTAACTAATCCATGTTCCCTCATGACATTTTTCGTATGTGCGTGTTGATACCTAGGTATCAATCACTGAAAAAATCAGCTGCCTAAGCATGCGATTACTATAGAATTTTGAACTTAGAAAATTTTGAGACTCCGTCAGAATTGCAGAAATATTGCCAAAGTTCTCGGTCTCATTTCTCGGTAATTAAGCCATGTACACTCACCAAATTTCTAGTGTGTGCGTGTTGATACCTAGGTATGAATCCCTGAAAATACCAGCTCCCTAATCAGGGGATTACTAAATGTAACTGTTTTTGCCTGAATTTTATTGCTCTTGTAAGTGTGTAAGGGGGTAGGGGTGTTAGGAAAAGCTGTTCATATTAAAAATTAAGTTCTGCCTTTGAAATGACTGTAATAATGTTTCTGTCTATCGAGGTATAGACAAAAACCGATGCACAAAGTAAACATATAATTTAATTAAATTACTATTTTATTATCCAGTTGAAATAGGCGGCATTTTAGCATTGTTGATTTTCAAGTTCAAAACAGGCGAAAAATTTGAAAAGGCCTAACGTAGCGGCGCTTGACGTTAGTGACGTCATAATAGGCGACATTGTTTATACAGCTATAGATAATCTTTTGCTCCATACGTTTGTATAGGCGTTATACAGACACTACGGAATTGATTAAATTATATAGACATAACCTCAGACAGTGCATGCATTTTAGTTATTGTTTTCATTTTTGTTCATGAACATCGACGGCGGGTGCGGCTGGTCAAACAGGGGATGCTTACTCCTCCCGGGCACCTGATCCCACCTTGAGCTTATTAGGGGTCCGTCGATGCTCAATTTTGTGCTCTATTGTGAATGCTGTTGAGATAATCGTTAAGATCTTCTTTAGCACAATTCAATTGTCAACTGTATTCCAAATTTGTTTGCCTTTTGTATGTCTTTAAAACAACAATTCTCTGTAAGTACCAGACATTTAGCATAGGGGCCGGGCACGCTATGTCACAGATCCTTACGATTTTATTGCAAATGATAGGCAATAAGGAAAATATTTGAAAATTATTAATCTACATATTTATGCTGGTTGCCTTGGAAACGGATGTATACACTGAAAAAATGCATTTGTTTTAAAGTCTCACAAGAACTAATATCAAACGTCAAGCATCATTTAAGAACAGATGAATTTGCAGCATGGACCAGACATAACATATTTTCTTCAAAGATACGTATTTGGTTCGTAATGTTTGCTCGTAATTCTTTAGGATAAAACTATTATTTGATGGGAAAAAATAAGAATAGGAGTTACCATGGCAACAATTCTGCAATTATCTGAAGACAGCAGTTTTTTTTTTTCTTTTTTATGTAAATAAAGTAAATGGACAAGTTTTAAAGAAGTTTAGAGGTAAAACTAATCAGATGTCAATAAACGAGTTGAACTTTTTTTGGTTGCCAAGGCAAAAAGGATGGTATCCAAGGAAAACTGCTCTTTATGGTTTAGATTGTATGCATTATTTCTGACAATAATAAAGGAAAAGACATGAAATAAGATTTATTTAATAATACGTATTTAAGTTATTTTAAATTTTTATGAAAAATATTATGTTCGAAAAGAAATAAGCCGTTGCTATCAAAACATATAGAGGATTAAAGCTTCATATCTGAGAAAGGCTTAGTTGTTTCCTTGGATACGGCCATTCTGAATAAATATAATGGCTTAAACTATCTAATGTTGAAGCAACCTAATTTCATATCACATTTGTTTCTTTGTGACCTCATTAGAAATTTGATTTCAATAATGTCGAAGGGTTCCAACTTTATACTTTCTTGAAGAAAATTCCGAACCAATTTCCATGCACCAGACACGTGTTTCGAATATTGATGCTTCCAGTGGAGCCACCAAAAATAATTTCAGTAGCGCCCTCTTTAATGTTTTGAAGTTAGATTTGTACATTTACATTACAGAGAGTGCGCGGCTCCAAATTTCCTGTAGGGTCGATTCAGTAACATATCCAAATAAAATCTCTGTTCAAAATAGCATTGGAGGGATGGTGCTAAGATGTTAAACTCCTTTAATTTCGATGATATTTTTCGGTAAAACGGCTAGTTTCCGAAATAGCAAAAAGAAATATATATGATGTCACACTGATAAATGGCCAAAACAAAGCTTCTTTCATGTGACAGAGCTGGGAAGAAGTAATAAATACACTTGACAAACATCAGGTGAAAAGCTTTGAAAAAGTCCAAAACAAGATGAAATTGTATTTAAACCGGTAATGTTTCCATAGTAACCATGCAAAAATGTGTCTTTTAATTAATATAAATTCTATGAATAAAGTCATTTCTGATGGAATGGAAAATATTACTAAAGCAACATTTTATTCTTAAAATTCAACATTTTTACAAATGGTTGCCATAGTAACGTTCACTCCACCAATTTTATGTACGCTTTAGAAAGAGTTCATTACATGTGGCATAAAAATGTTATCACATTTTATTTTTCAAGCGGATATTTCTATTTATCAAGTTCAGAAAGTCCAGTTAATCATTATTTCAAACCCATGGAAACGATTGCTATGGAAATTCACATCCTTAGTAACCTACTAATTTTAGTGTTTATTGTAAGTTCTTTCAAACCAATATATAAAATCGCCAATTATTATACCAAAAGCACTTTAAGTCCTAAGTCGGCACCGGCTGCCTATTGGTCTCGTTGGTTTATGTGTAGTCTTTTATGGTTCATGTTTCTATGTTGTGAGTTGGTGTTCCTTGTCCCTTTTGCGTCTCTTTCTGTGGGTATCTGTTCTGTGTTTTTTGCATGGGTGTTTTGGGATTTTGCTGTGGGTGCTGCAACCTAGTGTTGTTGGAGATCCCCTCCTTTCTTTTAAAAACAGAATATAAAATCTAACGTCTTGAATTTTCTCAGAATACGAAATGTGTATTACCTTGGTAACCATGTGAATTGATAAAATCTGAGAAGATAATTAATTTGGTTGAATGTCTCATAGCATCTATTTTGAATTTTATAACAATTGGAATTATGAACCATTTGTATGGGACACATTAAGGCTTCAAAATTGCTTAATTATCATATTTTGGTATCTTAGGACCTAGTTACCATGGTAACCAAGTCGCTTGGCAACAATATTTTGATGAGTTTTTATTTCTGACATTGTGATCTACCCATATATGAAATTTAATAAAAATCGGAGAAGATGCGTGGCCAAAAGGTCTTGATGCTTACAGAGAATTGGTGTTAAATGATTATACATATGAAGGCAAACGAAGCGATCGAGAAGGAGAAAATAAATATTTCCATAACTAGCTCTTTTTCTACATGGTTTACGAATATACATAAACATGTGCGCTCTTTAAATCAATAAAGGTATCATTTCTACTGCGTAGAATATACATATAAGGAGGATGTCAAACGTTTTCAAATCCAATAGCATAATTTAAAAACAGATAATTTTCCAGCATGGACTAGACATGCAAGTTTTGGGTACTTAACCCTCGTCAATGATCCTCAATCTAATAAACATCAAAGGAATACCCAACCGTTCTTCAGTCTCAAAGTCGAGAAGGCACAGCAAAATCGTGAGAATTCCAATCGAAGCGGTTGCAAACCCCGGAATGAACAACATTCCGAAGTGAGACCAGGTGCCCGGGGAGAGTCAGCGTCTCCTGATTGCATGCAACACCCGTCGCAACAGCTCCTTTGAAACCTGTAAATTCGGTGATTGTCTTGATGTACATTTTGATGTACAGATCAGATAAGTATGCATTCAATCACAATGTAGAATGTCACTGATCATTCTGGAATGCTTTCATAATATCCCCGTAGCGACAGAAGAACTTCCGCAATGATGATTTCAGCCATTGTGTGATATAATCCTGAACAAATAACTTACTTGCAAGACGTCTGGCTCTAATGATGAAATCTTCATATTTAGAACATGCCCTGGCGTACCGTATCAGCTGAGAAACAAAAACGCCATAAGCAGGAGAAGACGGAATGTAACAATGTAATATGGCCAAAGAGTGTGAAAATTAAACAATGTAATATGGCCAAAGAGTGTGAGAATTATCAATTCCAAAAATGTTCCGAAAGACGTAGCAGGATGGGTGGGATAAGCTGCTACAGAACACACGTTTTAATAAACTTCAAGAAATTTTGATAACAGATATTTTCGTATGCGTTGAAGAGACGGTCTACCGAAGCTGATCGAACTTGGCTACATGTTCCCTCGGACTCCTGGTCCACCAGCATTGACACTCACCAAGCGGTACATGTACAAATGTCAAATGTCTTCAAATTCAATAGCATTATTTAAAAACAGATAGATTTACAGCATAGACCAGACATGCACGTTTTTGGTACTTAACCCTCGTCAGTGATCCTCAATCTAAACAATGTAATATGGCCAAAGAGTGTTTATGCCTAGACATGAATTAATAAAAATACTTGAAAATAGATTCTTTTAATTTGATGTAGATTTGATGAAATATTGGCAAAGATATGGGCCTCGTTTCTCGGAGATAGTAATAAAGATGGAAATTACAATTATTTCAGATTTATTCGATTTGAAGAAATATTGACAAAAATCTCGACCTCCTTCCTTGGTAACTAGGCCTTGGACCCTCAGCAAATGTTTATTTTGTGAGTCTTTATGCCTAGACATTAATCATCGAATATGTTAGCCCCCTAGGAGATATTAATAAAACTTGAAAATATTTTTTTTTAATTTGATGTAGATTTCATGAAATATTGGCAAAGATATCGGCCTTATTTCTCGGTAACTAGGCAATGGACCCTTATCAAATTTATGTTGTCTCCAACCAGGAGATAGTAATAAAGCTGGAAATTACAATTATTTCAGATTGGTTCGATTTGAAGAAATATTGACAAAATCTAGACCTCCTTCTGTTGGAAACAAGGCCTTGAACCCTCAAATATGTTTATTGTGTGAGTCGTTATGCCTAGACATGAATCACTAAAACATGTTAGCCCCCTAGGAGATATCAATAAAGCTTGAGAGTTGAATTTCATTTTTAAATTTGATGTAGATTTGATGAAATATTGGCAAAGATATCGGCCTCATTCCTCGGTAACTAGGCCGTGGACTCTCACCAAAGTTTTGGTGTGTGAGTCTTTAGTCCTAGGCATTAATCCCTACCAATGTGAGTCATCTAACAAGGGGATAGAATTAAAGCTTAAAATTGAATTTCAGATTCATTCCATTTCAAGAAATATTGACAAAAATGTTGGCCTCGATCCTCGGTAACTACACCTTGGACAACATAGAATTTGTTTTTCAGATTTTGGTAGACTTGCTGAAATATTGGCAAATTATATGTCTCGTTCCACCGTAACTAGGACTTGGACCCTCACCAAAGTAATGGTGTGTGAGTCTTCATGTTAGCTCCCTAACCAGGGGATAGTAATAAGGGTTAAAATTAGAATTATTTCAGCTTTGTTAGATATGGAGAAATTTTGGTAAATCTCAGCCTCGTCCGTAGGTACTCTTGGACCCTCACCAAATGTTTAGTGTGCGAGTATTTATGCCTAGACACAAAACAAAGGAGGGGATCTCCAACAACAACAAGTTGCAGCACCCACAGCAAAACCCCAAAAACACCCAATGCAAAAACACAAAGCAGACAAGCACAAAACGAGACGCGCAATCGACAAGGAACGTCAACGCACAACACAGAAACATAAAACACAAAGGACTACACATAAACCAACGAGACCAATGGGCAACCGGTGCCGACTTAGGACGGCCATCTGCCACGGAAATAGCAGAAGGTATGGTTATCCTGGATTACGTGCGCACAACCCTCCCAATTTTCCGATTACCCAGAGGTCTCGAAGAACGTACAATTGTGGTGTAAAACAACCTCCTCACTGTCAGATGACCACACAAAAACAAGACCGCAAAACGCAGGGGCCCAAGCAACACAGATGAATATGTAAATGGATATAAAAAGAGGGCCTACGTAATACAATCCGTGCTCTGCCACCGCGAGCTCATGTATGTTATCACCCGAGAAGTCCGACTGACATTCAGAGAGGACAGGTGGTCAGGGCCCTGTCTTCTCTAAAGAGGTTTGGACAGGGCCCGTCATGGAGTCCCGTCGTCACAGTCAGTCAGAGTGCAAGTTTTAAGAATGCGCTTGTACAAGACTGTAGATTGGTCAAGTACCAAGCCTAGTGTCCGACTGGTGACATTAGGATCATACCCACGGTATAAAAGGCGTTTGACGTTTCTGACGCATTTTCGATAATGATGTTGTCTATCTTTGATCCTTCTTATCTTGTTAATAATGTCACCATAAAATGCAGGTTGTGAAATACCCAAAGTAATATACTCTATTGCCTGTATTGATCCGAATTTCAGAAGAAGTTGACAATAATGTTTGTAAAATTTCCAGAAAGTCTTTACTAGTTTGTGAAAGCGAAAACCTTGTCCTAAAAGTTTCTTGGTAATTTGTAAATTTCTACTATGAAAATCCAAAACATCAGTACATGCTCTAGCATACCGGATGAACTGTGAAATATAGATACCATAGGACGGTAATCTAGGAACATCACCGTCAAGCCAGGGGAAATTTACTATGTTAAATCATCTCTTTTGTCATACACACTTGTATAGATCTCTCCATTAACAATTTTGATATTTAGGTCCAAAAATGGTGTTTCTGTGTTTGATACGTTTGCCTTGTTTAAAGTCAATTCTTGTGGATGAATAACATTTTTATATTTCTCAAAAACAGGATTGTCGATAGCAAGAATATCATCCAGGTACCTAGAAGAAAGGAGGGGATCTCCAACAACACCTACTGTAAAACACAAAAATGACACGCACAGAAAGAGACGCAGTAGTACAATGAACGTCAAATCACAGAAAAACATAAAACACAAATGACTACACATAAACCAACGAGACCAATGGGCAAACGGTGCCGACTTAGGACGGCCATCTGCCTCGTCAGTAGCAGACGGTGTGGTTATCCTGGATTACGTGCGCACAACCCTCCCACTATTCCGATTACCCAGAGGTCTCGAAGAACGTACAATTGTGGTGTAAAACAACCTCCTCACTGTCAGATGACCACACACAAACAAGACCACAAGACGCAGGGGCCCAAGCAACACAGATGAATATGTGAATTGATATAAAAAGAGGGCATGCGTAATACGACCTGTGCTCTGCCGGCTGTAGCGAGCTCATGTATGTTATCACCCGAGGAGTCCGACTGACATTCAGAGAGGACAGGTGGTCGGGGCCCTGTCTTCTCTAAAGAGGTTTGGACAGGGCCCGTCATGGAGTCCCGTCGTCACAGTCAGTTAGCTCGCAAGTATTAAGGATGCGCTGGTACAAGACTGTAGATTGGCCAAGTACCAAGCCTAGTGTTCGTCTGGTGACATTAGGATCATATCCACGGTATAAGAGGCGTTTGATGATTCTGATGCATTTTCGATAGTAATTCTGTCTACCTTTGATCCTTCTAATTTTGTTGATCATGTCACCATAAAATGCAGGTTGCGAAATACCCAAAGTAATATACTCTGTTGCTTGTATGGGTCCGAATTTCAAAAGTAGTTGACAATAATTTTTGTAAAATTTCCAGAATGTCTTGACAAGTTTGTGAAAGCGAAAACCTTGACCTAAAAGTTTCTTTGTTATTTGTAAATTTCTATCATGAAAATCCAAAACATCAGTACATGCTCTAGCATACCGGATGAGCTGCGAAATGTAGATACCATAAGACGGTAATCTAGGAACATCACCGTCAAGCCAGGGAAAATTTACTATATTGAATCCAAAGTCATCTCTTTTGTCATACACCCTTGTATGAATCTCTCCATTAATAATTTTGATATTCAGGTCCAAAAATGGTGTTTCTGTGTTTGTGACGTTCGCCTTGTTTAGAGTCAGTTCCTGTGGATAAATGACATTTTTATACTTTTCAAAAACAGGATTGTCGATAGTAAGGATATCATCCAGGTACCTAGAAGTACCAATGAAACATTTCACATTATCATTTTTTCTTTGTTTTTGAAGATTTTGGATAAATTCCTTTTCATACGTGTATAAAAATAAATCTGCAACAAGAGGCGGACAATTAGTACCCATTGGAATCCCTACAACCTGCTTGTAGACTTTCTCACCAAATCTTACATAAATATTGTCCAAAAGGAAGGACAAGGCAATACACAGGTCACCACATGTCCATGATTTGTATGATTTGTAATCTGTGGCGGAAAAGAAACACTTCGATTCAGAAGTACAAATATAAGTTTTCCCCTCTCGATCAAAACACCATTTAATGAGTTTGGACAGTCGATCATTTATTTTGTCGTGAGGAAGCGTGGTGTACATATTAGAAAAGTCGTATGAAGATATCGTATTTGCTTCAAAATTTCTTGATTTCATTTTGTCAATCACATCCACTGAAGTTTTAATAGACCAAAAGAAGTTTACGCCATACCTGTTCATGACAGTTTCACAGTATTTTGCCACGTGTTCCTTTATAGCCGTGAGTGCTGACGTCAGATTTCTAGACAAAATTGTTGTTGAGCAGTTGCTAGAATTAGCAATGTATCGAAACTTGTAAGGAGACTTGTGAAGTTTTGGTATACAGTATATTGTAGGGAGATCCAATTTAGAAATAGGGATGTTAAAAGAAGAACTTTCACTGTTATGTTTGTTCAAAATATCGGGAACACTTTCGTTGCTTTCGATATAAGTTTAAGTAGAGGAAAGTTCCGAAACTAAAGTTGATATGTAGTAGCGTTTTCAAATAATTATGGTGTTGTTGGCTGCTTTGTCTGCAGGTGCGAAGACATATTTTTCATGTCAATTACGTAACTTGGATTTGAAATATCTTTCAGATTTAGAAATTGGATTTTCAAAAAGTTGAGGATTTTTGTAATAGTTACCTATTCGAATATCGGTAATATCCAAAATGAGGTTTTTCCAGTCATTCAGAGCATGCGATTCGACTCCTTCCTATTTACACCATCGTTTGGTATAGGTATCTAAAGCTTCCTTTAGCACTTCGCGACATTTAATAAAATCCATCTTGGATGGGATTCTATACTTAGGTCCTTTCTTAAGAAGACCACTGAACTGCCTGTCTTTGATAATTGAAAAGTCACCTGTAATAATATGACCAGCTGGTTTATAGAGATATGCAGATGTTGCACATTCTCAAGAAGCAGGACATGATTTAAGTATTTTAGGATCTTGTGTAACTTTGTTGTAGTTAAAAACGAAATTTCGAATAGGTCTCTTATATTTGTAACAAATAAGAGGAGGTTCTAAATTTTCAAAATATTGAGGCATGGCACTTTGTACGCGATGATCCCGAAAAATATGAGAGATGTTCAGAAAATCAAATCCTTTGTTAATAAATGGAATTTTTATGAATCGTCTTTTAGGGGAGGTGTTTTTAACCAAAGGATTTAGTTTATTTTGTGCGAATGCAACAATGATATTTAGCCTGAATCAATCAGTGTTTCTTAAGAATGCAACCAGTGCTTCATCCAAGATAGATTTTAATTGATCTGCTGGAACTGAAGAGAGAGCATGTAGCAGTTCATGTCTGCCGCCGTTGCGTGAAACGATCAGTAGATCTTTGAGGGTACGATGTACTCTAGCACTTTTTCTGAGTTTTTTGTTTCTCCTTTTACCGTGAGACATATGCTTCCTTTTAGTGTTAGGGCGGATTGAAAAAACATTAATATTAGAAGAGGTCGAAGAAATGTTTCCTTGTCCATAAATCTGATCGTTTAGACCAAGGGGGTACGCAGTTTGTAGTTTGGTTTATCAGGCAAGTTCAGCTTGTAAGCGGCGTTTTTAATTTCAGTTTTACTTTGATTTTTAAGTTTTTGGAATGACTGAACTGGAGTAATTGTTATATCCGAAATTGAATGATTGTATTTAATGAAGTGATTATATAAGAAATTTCTCTGTTTTTTTCTGACGCGAGTTTCTTATCTGATACGAATGACTTCGAAAACGAGATTTTAAGGCCTGGCCTGTTTCCCCTTCATATTGGGCGCCACATCCCTTGGCGTGTCATGTAATGACATAGATGACATCTTGATACGATCAATCAATGTCCTTATCAATCTCGATTTTAAAGGTCTGCCAATTAACACTAGATTTAATTGTTGTGGAATTGCAATTGATGAACGGACACATACCGCATCTTTTCCCATTGCACCTGCAAATGGTTGAGAACCCTCTATGTTTGTTGTTAAATGTAGAGCCTGCAGATGGAGAAGAGGGGGAAATACGTCTACGGGGTTTTAATTTTAGAGGTGATAGAAGTACCTTCGGTGAGGAAAAAATCACTAGAAATGTCAGCCCCCTAACCAGGAGATAATAATAAAGCATGAATTTTATTTTCAGATTTGATGAAATATTTGGAAAGTTCTAGGCCTTTTTCCTCGGTAAGTAGGCTTTGGATTCTCAACAAATTTATAGTGTGTGAGTATTTATATCTAGGCATGAATCCTGGGAAATTTCAACCCCCTAACCTACAGACTTAAATATTGCTTGAATATAGAAGCTTGGATAAATTAAAAACAACAAACGCCGTATTAAACCTAAACCGCTTTCATTGGTACATTTTTATGTATCATCGTGAGGTTTTTTTTTTGAATTTCAGATTTTGGTAGACTTGATGAAATATTGGCAAAGTTCTTGGCCTCGTACCTCGTAAGCAGGACTTGGATACTCACCAAATCTAAAGATATCATTAATGATAAAATTAATTTCGTTTTAAAACTGGACTCAGGAGATTTTTCATTAACATAGTGTTGAACCTCGTAGTTCTATAGCGTGCTATTTGTATCATCTCTGTCTGTTTGTCGACTATTCTCATTTTGTAAGAGTATGTTCCACTGTTTTTCTGTTTGGAATCTCCGCCCTATCTTTTTTTTTGCGGTATATTTTTAAGAACTTGTATCTGGATTGTTTGTGATTTTGTGTTTTGTATTTGCCTTTTATTCACTGATTAACCGATCGCCAAGATACCAAAAAGGAAGCAGATAGATGCAGTGAAGTCTGATGACTTGTGACTATCAACGTACATGTATAAACATACAGCAACGAACATTTGACATACATGTAGATCTACAACTACCACACCAAACAAAACGAGAAAATCTAAATACGCCTCCTAATAGACTATGAAACAACACAAACACGTTTCATCAAAATACGTTTCAATACACTTATAACAAAAGTTAAATACACTTATAAGAAAAGTTCCCCGCGAGGGGTTTGACAGTAAGTGTTTTGAATATATTTCCCTGACGTTGTTTCCATAGCACTTTCTATATAGACATAACGTCAGACAGTGCTTGGATTTTTTTTATATTGTTTTCATTTTCGTGCTTAAACATCGACGACGGGTGCGGCTAGCCAACAGGGGATGCTTACTCCTCCCTGGCACCTGGTCCCACCTCTGGCTTGCCAGGGGTCCGTCGATGCTTAATTTTTGCTCTATTGTGAGTGCTGTTGAGATTATCGTCAGGATCTTCTTTAACTCATTATAACAACTTACAACTTAACTTACATCACTTATAAAGAGAACAAGACCAATATGTATCCAGTGCCGACTTTGGATGACAATCATACTTTATTTATAGCAGATGGTAATCATACTTTATTTATAGCAGATGGTGAAATTATCCGGATTACATCATATAACCAACTCAACCTTATCAACCCTGCGTAGTTATGTCATTAACCTGTCTGTAATAAGCGTTTTTGCTCAGTGAATATTCAGATATTATGGTATGGTTAACATGGATTGTATAAATATGTTATTGTATAGTCGTGAATACCTATTTTGTTGCCCATTGTAGCGTCGCAGTAAGAATGCATTTGCGAGTATTTTATCCCTTCAAATATTCAAATAGAAACATGTTACCACCTATACTAGTGGCGTAGCTAGTGAAAACAAAGTGGATGTTTTCATTATGTGGCTTTTGTAGTGTGGGGCCGGATGACGACACAGGGGACAAATTCATCGGAAGCATGGCACAAATAGCCATTGGAAAATGCAAAGATGATATATACTAATTTTAGTGCTATTCAAAAGGCATCGTAAAAATGTGAATGCTTTCAGGAGACACTGCAATCAGGAGACGCTGACTCTCCCTGGGCACATGGTCTCACTTCGGAATGCTATTCATTCCGGGGTTCGCATGTTAAACGTCTTTAAATTCAATAGCATCATTTAAAACCTGATAAATTTACAGCATGGACCAGACATGCACGTTTCGGGTACTAAACCCTCGTCAGTCAACCGTTCCTATGGAAAATCTGGTGGTTTTGCATCGTCTTCTCGGCTTTGAGACTGAGTGGCTGATCGATACTTCTTTGATGTTTACATTAGTTATGCTTCTAAGGAATCTACCCCCTATATCATCATCCTGCTAATAGGAGGCAACTGCTGAGGTTTCTACGAGACCTTACTCGCGGCTGCGTTAAGGTACTCCACGCTGACGTCGCGCTGAAAATATTCCATTTTTACGGTGCCTGGCATTCAACCCTCAATTACAGCTTAAACGTTCTTTCTTAAGTTCAAAGCTGTCTTTTTTTAATATCTGGTAGGTGTCTGGTAGCTAAGAAAACAAATTCACCAGGGGGATTCCCCTGTGTCACGTGACAGCCCTAAATATAACTCTACAGTGTTGTCTCGTTTTTAAATTGAATTTTGCAAGTGGTAAATAAGGAAAAAATAATATAAATGTTATATCGTTTTCTTCAGTGAATCCTGTAGATTTAGAAATGTGCTGGGCATTGTGACACTTAAACGATTAAGAGGAGAAAATATACCGAGAAGGAAAACAAGTGGTAAAAACACTGCAAAACTCGACTTTACATCCACATTTTACACAACTATCAAAATTTCTATTAAATGCGTAGCAAAATCTTGGTAAATTGAAGTGTCCTCTATAGATTCTGTATAGAAATATATCGAAATTGTACAAGGGTAGTCACCTGCAAATTACATTTTTTTACAACAACCCTATATCAGTCAGATGGGACCTAAACGCACAGGTGATCTGGATTACGTTATAGAAATTTAGCGGGAAAGCATTAGTAAGCATGCAACATATACGTGTGTACAACATAATAACACGGGTTTTTAATATCTGATACAATGTAAAGTGGTTTTTTTATTTTAGTATTATTTTGACAACGATGAGAATGTAATATATACATACATTAAGAAGGCAGGCCCGGCCGGGGGGGGGGGCTTAACCAGGAGGGTAAGCCTCGTCCGGGCATCCGCTTTTAGTATATATGTTTTTCAAGTTAAAACATCATATATTTTCTTTGTGGGGAAGTTTGTGGTAGGGAATAACTCTGTTGATAAAGGTTGCCGCTAGCCAATAAAACTTCTGCTGATCAAATATTGAAATCTAAGTATCAATGCAATATTTCCTCGTACTGAATCCAACCCGGCGGACTATTGAGACCGCGATACTGACCGTCTTCTAATTTTGTATTTTAGTAATAAAATTGATTGTAAACTTGTTACAGTGCTTTCATGAGCAGAGCTCTATCGGTGACAAAATAATCATAATAAAAAAATGTATATAACTTGAATAAAAGAGAGAGAGAGAGAGAGAGAGAGAGAGAGAGAGAGAGAGAGAGAGAGAGAGAGAAAGAGAGGGGGGTCTTTCCCGGCTAGGCTAATCAATCATGTTTCAGTCTAACTATAACCCGCCCGATCTCTTGCTGATTACAATTTGTTTTATTATTATTTTTATTTGTTCTTAGATTTAGTCTAGTACAAGTTGACCGTATCTGAAGTCTCAATATTGTTCTGTTGTACCGGCTATGAATACGATGTCCGCCGTATAGCCATTTATTGACACATGTATTTTAGCACCGTATTCGTAATGAAATATATTATATATATTTCTAAAAATAATGCTTGAAAATAAACTGTATTAATGTGCATGAGCTGGCACCCTCGACCCCCCCCCCCCAACCCCGGCAGCAACAACAACTAAATGAATATAAAATGAATAAGAAATAATTATTTAAAATCCGGTAAATCAGTAAAACGCCATTAAATAGCTAAATATGGACAATATCTAACAAATAATCTAAATAAAAATTGTGCTCCTTTATGAGGATACCATTATCAATTCCTTATATTGATTTACTAATTGAAAATCACCGATTCCTCTGTGAATTAAAAGCGGTTTCTCATCCAAAGCTTCCCTTTAACCCTGAACTCAGACTGCGCATGCTTGACCTACAATGACCCGATGTGCAAAACTGTGGAAAAACACGCATTCTTTCATTACTTCTCGCAAATAAGATACTGGGAACATTTAGAGTTGATGTAAGGAATAGGATGAAAGCTCAATAATATTGAAAATCGATCCAGTACAATTTATCCCTTGAAATATCCCTAGCATACGATAACTGATGTGACGTCATTTATAACGTCACATAATGTTTTCGCGGAATTTTCTCTAACGTCATTGCGTGGAGCACCTTAACGTAGATGCGCTTTCCCTGCAACATGAAAACTACTTTTGCCCTAGGTACGTCACTAAGAAAAATATCCTCTTAATTTTGTCCTAGCTCAGTATTTGCAGGCATAAAATCCATCGATAAAACTGCGCATCATCAATGAGTTAAAGAAGATCCTGACGATAATCTCAACAGCACTCACAATAGAGCACAAAATTAAACATCAAGAACATCAAGTATCACAATCGAAAAATGATGTTTACTCTTCCCGGACACCTGGTCTTACTCCCTGTTCACACTCTCCTACATGGGAGACTTTTTCATTAAGTTCCCTTCATTTCCCCATTCTTCTTATTTGTATATGCTATCCGGTTGATTATTTCAGAATTATACCTATTAGCCATCGTAATATTTTACAGACGCTTGTCTAGGCTTTGTGAAACTCCTGGTTACAAACAAATGAAATTTAATGGTAATGACTTTACGTTGTTTATTGAAAAGATCATTCTTTTCTAAAATTTGTTTTGTTCACAAATAAAAATACATTTTTAAATTCATGACTTAACGTATCCATTGTACAAATGGAGATCTCGCGGACGTCTCGTCCATTTTAACAGTGTTAAAATTATCGCGGTAAACTTCGGCAATGTCTCGATAGTTTCCGTGGATTGAGCGAAGGTTGGCATGTCAACCTTTGATGATAGACACCATTTTTTATGTTGTATAAGGTTTATTTTGGTAAAAATATTCAATAATTCTAACTATATAATACACTTGAAATTTATTTGTACAACGGATACCTTAAAATTCACAATATTGTATCTAAATAATCTTTGCTTTTTAAGGTTAGTAATTATAATTAGTAATTAGTATAATAGCTGTTCCTTAAAAAGAATTTTCAAACAAGTTGAAGATCGAATTGTCTCTGACACTCAAAGACTGAAACCAGAGAACGTTGTGTACTTATTATATGCCGCTCCATGGAGCGTCCCATTACCCCTGTAATAAACGACCCTGACCGTTTCGTCCTTGGCCAGATCGAGTATAACACTCTTACTGGCGACCTCGAACTCTGAGTCTGAGCCATGGGCGTAGCTATGCGCATAGGTTTGGTTCTGTTTCTGTAAATCCAGTACAACGGTGCCGTTAGGAAACACTAGGAACTCCCAGAATAATGCATACGCTCCTGTTCTCGGAGCCGTGAACTCGCCCGTGTTGGCGTTGTAAGCTCCTCCCTCATTGGTTATTACCTCCGAAAATACGATTGGCTGGAACTGGATCATATCCCCTGTTGTTGTGTGCGATTTGAGATATGCCGAGAAGTAAATTCTACTCCGTTCGCTCGTCGATGCAGTGGAACCTACACATAGAAATATTATATTTATTAGTACTCATGTACTAAGTAGTATCGGAAATACCACTTTTGCTTTCATCAAAATCAAACCATGAATACACTTATTTTGTCAAATGTTTAATCGAAACGAGTCTATCATACTAATTTGTTTTAGAACCTAGCTCGTTACATCAGTAACATTTGCCCTCACTACCGAGATACGACGAATTACATTCATTGCTTATATAATGGGTACCCTAGTATAACCTAGTTTTCTCCGTAAAAGACCGAATGCGAACACGTGTAGGTACTTACGTAAGACGACCGTGACTTTGGAAATTAGGTCTTATGAGAAATTAGCCAAAGGGAACTACAGTGTCCATGTACTTGTAGTTCTCAATATACATAATGTGTGTATATAACAGTACGACCTCAAGTGAATAAGTTGTCATTTTATTTATCACGAGAATTTTAAAAAGGCAGTGAATAAGCAAAAGTATACGTCAAGTGGTTTACAACATGTTTCGTAGTAATCCCAGGATGTAAAGTTCATTCAAGCGATTGGTTGATCGCAGTAGCGTGCTCACACTGATCTGAATATGTGTCATATATTTCCACATAACGATTTGCAGAGTTTACCAAAATCGTGTGTACCCAAGAATAAACATTTCTATAGACAATAATTAGATAGAAAATTTATACAAATTATACATACGTAGATGTTCAAATGGAAGTTTTTAAAATCCATTTACGGTAATCTTCGTTATGGACGGGTAAATCCCTGCGAAACCATACATAACTTTATGAGGATTTACATGTAATATCCGAGACACGTGTCTGGTGCATAATGAATTGGTTTGAATTTTTCCTCAAGAAGTTATAGAGTTGAAACATTTCCGTATAGTTTATGTTCTTTTCTGTATTTTTCGAAAATTCGTAGGTTTCGGCTTTAGTGTTCGACTTTCCTTCACTGATTAATATGTCACGAAAAAAAAAACATAATTTATCCTCGGGTATAAGAGCAATGGAAAAGGAAAACTATGATCAATCAGATGTGTTTATAATCAACTGAAAAAATCAGTATGTAATATGAGTTAAAGAAGATCCTGACGATAATCTCAACAGCACTCACAATAGAGCGCACAAAATTAAGCATCCACGGACCTCTAGCAAGCTAGAGGTGGGATCAGGTGCCCGGGAGGAGTAAGTATCCCCTGTTGGCTAGCCGCACCCGCCGTCGATGTCTAAGCACGAAAATGAAAACAATATATAGAATTCATGCACTGTCTGACGATGTGTGTTTATAGAAAGTGCTATGACGACAATGTCAGGAAAATATATTAAAAACACTTACTGTCAAACCCCTCGCGGGGAACTTTTTTCGAGCTCGTCACGGCAAAAGGCATAAATGTGACACAAACGAGTTAAAACACAAGGAGGGGATCTCCAACAACACCAGGTTGCAGCACCCACAACAAAACCCCAAAACACCAAATGCAAAAACACAAAGCAGACAAGCACAGAAAGAGACGCATAAGGGACAAGGAACGTCAACGCACAACACAGAAACATTAAACACAAAAGACTACACATAAACCAACGAGACCAATGGGCAACTTGTTTTAAAGAAGATCCTGACGATTATCTCAATGAAGTGCGTTTGTCTTATTTTTGATCAGGTTTATAGATGTGTTAACATGATGGTTGTATACATTTATGACACGCCAGTGAGGGGGATATAATAAGTTATTAGCCAGGTTGTTTGCTTACCGTCTACATAGATTTGTAGTGTTGATAAACCCATAAAAGGCGAGGGGACAAATCTCTGTGGACTACCGTAAACTAATAACTGTTTTATTTAGTCAAGGATCAAAATCTGAATAATATACGTCTTTAAATTCAATAGCATCATTTAAAACCTGATAAATTTACAGCATGGACCAGACATGCACGTTTCGGGTATTAAACCCTCGTCAGTCTAAACAATGTAATATGGCCAAAAAGTATGAAAATTATTATGTCCAAAAGTGTACCATAAGAAGTTGCATAATGAGTGGGATATGATGCTATAGGACCCACGTTTTATAAATTTCAAGCAATTTTGTAACAGAATTTTCAAATGCGTTGAAGACACAGACGATCAACCGAAGTTGATCGAATTTGGCTACATTTGCCCTCGGGGACTCTTGGTCCACCAGCAGTGGCACTCACCAAGTGGTTCAAATATTAAACGTCTTTAAATTCAATAGCATCATTTAAAACCTGATAAATTTACAGCGTGGTCCAGACATGCACGTTTCGGGTATTAAACCCTCGTCAGTGATCCTAAGTCTAAACAATGTAATATGGCCAAAAAGTATGAAAATTATTATGTCCAAAAGTGTACCAAAAGACGTTGCATAATGAGTGGGATATGATGCTATAGGACCCACGTTTTAGAAATTTCAAGCAATTTTGTAACAGAATTTTCAAATGCGTTGAAGACACAGACGATCAACCGAAGTTGATCGAACTTGGCTACATGTGCCCTCGGGGACTCTTGGTCCACAAGCAGTTACACTCACCAAGTGGTTCAAATGTTAAACGTCTTTAAATTCAATAGCATCATTTAAAACCTGATAAATTTACAGCATGGACCAGACATGCACGTTTCGGGTATTAAACCCTCGTCAGTGATCCTAAGTCTAAACAATGTAATATGGCCAAAAAGTATGAAAATTATTGTGTCCAAAAGTGTACCAAAAGACGTTGCATAATGAGTGGGATATGATGCTATAGGACCCACGTTTTAGAAATTTCAAGCAATTTTGTAACAGAATTTTCAAATCTCTCTCGCCATTTAGTTACATACGGTTTTTTAGAGGGGCGCTACTGCGACTTCAACTTACAAAGTCCGTACCCGAAATATTTAATTTCTAAAATTAATTTGACAAGAAACATGGCTTATCGCCATACATCAAGGCAACATGGAATATTATTGAGAAAATTTTCATTTTCACGACGCCTCCTACATGTCAATTAATTTACAAGGAAGCAGCGGAATTACTGACGGTTTACATATATTAAGAAGGCGTGCACATGAAGCGACTTACGCACTCCAATTAGTTCTAACTACAGTCCCGACCAGTCGAAAGTTAAACGCCGAGATGACGAAACTTAGGAAGCTAAATGCGAAAAACCATTATCTATTCGTAATAATTTCTAAAGCTTCTGAGATGAAGAAATATTGAAAGCTATGAGCTGTCAGATTTTTGTCATCTCGGAGCTTTAAAAATATTGAAAGCAAACGCTGACGAATCTTTGAAAGCAATCGCTGATGAAATTTCTGGGATCTGTATTTTTAATAATTTGAATTCAATAAACATTATTATTATAATTATTAATCAAGCAAATTATGACGATGACAATGACGATTATGACGTTTTTTAAACCTAGATTATGCCTTTTGCCGTGTCGATAAGCTATCAAAATTCGGAATTGAAAGATAGGAAATCACTGACGAAAATTAGTAAACGAGAATTCGCTTTCTAAATTTTGAAGTTTGTGTATTATACCGAATTATCCAAATCTTTGAAATTTGCTCAATTGATTGGCAATGTCTTTCACATTAGCGATGTGAAACCGCTCTGCCGTGACCATTGTTGTTGTCGTCTGCGCACGGTACCTCTGCGATCTTGACCTCGTTCCCCCTCTAGCGTTATCGATTTCCAGCAACGGTAACTCTAATAGAGAAAAGCGCGATGAGCCCGAAAGAGGGTCTCGAATTTAATGGTTCCCTGGCGCCAGGGAGATGTACTTTTTTAAACCGTCACGTGACCATATAAACCAATCAGATGACGCATTTTATGTAAAATTATAGCATTTGTAGGAATGAGACATGGAAAATGCAAGTTTACAAGTATTTTATTAGTAGAGACCGAAGGACTGCATTAACCTTTAAAATTCGCAGTATGCAAGAATAAAATAATCTAGATATAGCAAGTCTCTCTGTATGAGATACTATAATACACTTTCATCGTCTTTGAAATATACATTGATTCCACCTTAGGGGTATCAAAACCATGTACAATCCGACGCTTGTCGAGTTTTTTGCAAACTTTTGATACCCCGAGGTCGGAAACAAATTATCAGAGATGACCATGAAGGAGTATTTTTCTCTCGTAACTAAGGGTCAATTCAAAACTGAAGTAGAAGACATGAAATTTGAAAAAAAATCAAGTTGATCTAATCGCTAAAAATGGAGATATTCGAAATCAGCGCCCACGAGAACGGTTTATTTCATAAGAATAAACTACGAAGACCAGGCTTTTCAAATATTAAAAATATATAGAAAAACGATCTAAAAATCGATGTCGTTTATCGATGAAGTTTGTTTTGCTGCTTGAAATCATGACATCACAATAACGTAATCAATTGAAAAGCGTCATGTGATATGTGATACAGCTGTCACGTGGTATGTCATACACATGTAGCTCATGGGCCTGATCTGTTACATATACGCGGATATGAAAGAAAATAACATCTTCATTCACAGTTTACCTGCACTATAATTTCTTACCTGCATTTATTTCGGAGACGGCGAAAGCTCCAGTAACCAACAGCGAGATGAGAACTGCTCTGCCTGCCATAGTGATTAAACACTCAGCGTTACTTACATGTATACATACTTTTATAGAAAAATTTGAAAGATACAAATGGTCTAAAATTTATCTTTTTTCCGCAAGCGATGCCATTCATATTTGAAATAGATTGATACATCCTTTGAATCAATTTCCGATTTTTATGCTGTCTGCACTGAAAAGAACTGTTCCCCTGGACATTTAATAAATGATGAGGAGAGCATCTGCGTCATTCTTGTTGAATCATACTTTCAACCAAGAGAAAATATAGTACCATTTTATACGTATCAATCAAGAGCACTATTCTAAATCCACAGCAATTAAAAAAAGGCTGTAGATTTGAAGATTTATTAGCAAAATCTCAGAACTGCTTTACGTTACCCAGGCCTTAGACAATCACCAAATTTATAGTGTGTGAGTATTTATGTCTGGGCATGAATCCCTCAAAATTTAAGCACCCTAACCAGAAGGTAGTTATAAAGCTTACACACAGATTTGTTTTAAGATATTGGCAGATTTGATGATATACAAATGTATTGGGAAAATTCTCGGCCTACAGTTCATCGGCAACTAGGTCTTGGACCCTCACCAAATGTTTAGTTTGTGAGTCTTTATGCCTAGACATGAATCGCTAAAAATTTCAGCCCCGAAACCAAGAGAAAGTAATAAAATTTGAGAGAAGATTTTTTTTTCAGATTTTGGTAGATTTGAAAATTTAAGCCTTCTAAGCAGAAGATAGCAATAAAGCAGAGTTTTTTTTATTTTGGCAGATTTGATGATACATTGGCAAAGTTCTCGGCCGATATTTCATCGGCAATTAGGTCTTGGACCCTCACCAAATGTTCAGTGTGTGAGTCTTTATGTCTAGACATTAATCACTAAAAATTTCAGCCCAGAAACCAAGAGATAATAATGAAGTTTGAGAGTAGATTTTTTTTCAGATTTTGGTAGATTTGATGAAATATTAGGAAAGTTCTCGTCCTCGTTCCTCGTTAACTAGGCATCCGACCCTCACCAAATTTATAGTGTGAGAGTTTTAATGCATAGGCATGAATCCCTCCCCAAAATTGCAGTCTAATAGCAGGGGGTAGTAACAAAGCTTGAAATCAGAATTATTTCAGGTTTGATAGATTTGATGAAATATTGGTAAGTTTCCGGCCTCGTTCCCCAGTTTTTATGCCTACACCTGAATCCCTGAAAATGTCAATCCCCTTACCCGGAGATAGTACGTAAGCTTGAACATAACACTCTATATATCTGTTGCATTTTGGAAAAAAACTAGATACTGACGTTATGTTAGCGGACAGTAAATGTTGATGTTGCGGTCGCAAACTGAAAAAAGGTATGTTTGCATCGTAAAATCAGCAATTACCGTCCGCAAACCAACGTCAGTATCTAGTTATTCCCATTCTAATGCAATCTATATATTTGTGAATATAAAACAAAATTTAACGTTAGCCAAGTCAGATCCTAGTATGTTCTCGTTTAACAGCTGTTGCTACAGAGCAAACAACCATTAAAGTTCGACGTTATGGCGACATTGCATTAGAATTGATGAAATATTGGCAGAGATCCCGTCTTTGTTCCTCGTTCACTAGGCCTTTGAGCCTCTCCAAATTTGTAGTGTGTGAGTTTTTATGCCTTAGCATGAATCCCTGATAATCTAAGCCTCCTTACAAGGGGGTAGTAATAAAGCTTGAAATAAGAATTATTTCAGACTTGAAATATCGACAAAAATCTTGTCCTCGTCCATCGGTAACTAGGCATTTGACCCTCAACAAATGTTTAGTGTATGAGTCTCTGTGCCTCGACATAAATCGCTAAAAATTGCAGCCCCCAAACCAACAGATTTTTACAGTCCTGCAATCCATTTGTTTGACCAACAAAAGTGGATAGAATAAGATGTAGGATGCAGAATGTACGATGGAAAGTGGATAGAATCTTATCTTATCCTATCCCATCCTATCCTATCCTGTCCTATCTTAACCACCTCAATCCAATCCAGTTCTATTCAATCCTATCTTACATCCTATCCTATCTAGTCTGGGATGTATCACTGGGTTGGGTGCACCCCCCCCCCTTGATCCTCCAAAACCGGCCTAACTTTGTAGCATTTTTTGCGCTCTTTCAGATAAAAATTTGTCTCATGGAAATTTCCATTGCAAAAGTGGTGTTTTTTGGGAAAAACATGTTTTTTTAGTCAAAAATCACTGAAAATAGGAAAAAAATTATAACTTTTATATGGTTGATGTTTTTAAAAATTGAAAAGTGTTAATATATAGTATTTTTGATGCTCTTTCAGATGAAATAAGTTGCAAGTTCCAATTCCTATTTTTACTGTGTGTTTTAGGGTAAAAAAGTCGAATTTTTGCCAAAATTCACAGAAATTTGAGGAAATTTTAATTTATTCCTGTTTCTCAGCTCCTCAATATTGCATATGATCGTTCAATGATGATTTAAAAAACATCTTTAAAGTCTCCCCTTTCAAATGACATATATTTTATATTCTTATTTTTTTGTAAAATCCTCGAAATTAATTATTTTATACAGAAACCTGTATTTTCAATAAGAAATCTCAGATTTCTGTATATTTATTAAAAGAACCCTTATTTGTTATGAAAGCAATGATTGAAAGCTATTTCCTAGTGTAACTTTTTACACTCTATCAGGTTATATATGTTTTACTAACATTTCATTCAAAATCAAAGTGTTTTTGGGGAAAAAACGTATTTTTTCATTTAAAAATAGCTGATTTCTGGAGAATATTTATTGAATCTATAGAAGTTCTTGACATTGTCGCCATAGCACTTTCTATATAGACATAACGTCAGACAGTGCATGAATTTTATATATTTTCATTTCCATGCTTAATAAACATCGACGGCGGGTGCGGCTAGCCAACAGGGGATGCTTACTCCTCCCGGGCACCTGGTCCCACCTCTAGCTTGATAGGGGTCCGTCGATGTTTAATTTTGTGCTCTATTATGAGTGCTGTTGAGATTATTGTCAGGATCTTCTTTAACTCATTTGTGTCACACTTATGCCCTTTGCCGTGTGGAGCTCGTAAAAAAGTTCCCCGCGAGGGGTTTGACAGTAAGTGTTTTGAATATACTTCCCTGACATTGTCGCCATAGCACTTTCTATATAGACATAACGTCAGACAGTGCATGAATTTTATATATTTTCATTTCCATGCTTAATAAACATCGACGGCGGGTGCGGCTAGCCAACAGGGGATGCTTACTCCTCCCGGGCACCTGGTCCCACCTCTAGCTTGATAGGGGTCCGTCGATGTTTAATTTTGTGCTCTATTATGAGTGCTGTTGAGATTATTGTCAGGATCTTCTTTAACTCATTTGTGTCACACTTATGCCCTTTGCCGTGTGGAGCTCGTAAAAAAGTTCCCCGCGAGGGGTTTGACAGTAAGTGTTTTGAATATACTTCCCTGACATTGTCGCCATAGCACTTTCTATATAGACATAACGTCAGACAGTGCATGAATTTTATATATTTTCATTTCCATGCTTAATAAACATCGACGGCGGGTGCGGCTAGCCAACAGGGGATGCTTACTCCTCCCGGGCACCTGGTCCCACCTCTAGCTTGATAGGGGTCCGTCGATGTTTAATTTTGTGCTCTATTATGAGTGCTGTTGAGATTATTGTCAGGATCTTCTTTAACTCATTTGTGTCACACTTATGCCCTTTGCCGTGTGGAGCTCGTAAAAAAGTTCCCCGCGAGGGGTTTGACAGTAAGTGTTTTGAATATACTTCCCTGACATTGTCGCCATAGCACTTTCTATATAGACATAACGTCAGACAGTGCATGAATTTTATATATTTTCATTTCCATGCTTAATAAACATCGACGGCGGGTGCGGCTAGCCAACAGGGGATGCTTACTCCTCCCGGGCACCTGGTCCCACCTCTAGCTTGATAGGGGTCCGTCGATGTTTAATTTTGTGCTCTATTATGAGTGCTGTTGAGATTATTGTCAGGATCTTCTTTAACTCATTTGTGTCACACTTATGCCCTTTGCCGTGTGGAGCTCGTAAAAAAGTTCCCCGCGAGGGGTTTGACAGTAAGTGTTTTGAATATACTTCCCTGACATTGTCGCCATAGCACTTTCTATATAGACATAACGTCAGACAGTGCATGAATTTTATATATTTTCATTTCCATGCTTAATAAACATCGACGGCGGGTGCGGCTAGCCAACAGGGGATGCTTACTCCTCCCGGGCACCTGGTCCCACCTCTAGCTTGATAGGGGTCCGTCGATGTTTAATTTTGTGCTCTATTATGAGTGCTGTTGAGATTATTGTCAGGATCTTCTTTAACTCATTGAAATGATAGCAGGAATGTATTTTGAACTGTAATTATTTAGGTTCACGTATAAATTACATGTATGAAACATAAAAGGTATATTTTCTACTTAATTTTGGGGCAAAATGCCTGTTTTTTGTCTAAAAATTACAGATTTCTGGAAAATTTTATTAATTCATTTTCTTTGCTAAAACTATACATTTAAAGCTATTATCATTATAGAAAGTAATCATCTTGTCAGATGATTGTGAAATAAAATGTAATAATTAAGAGAGAAAATCACTGACCATCGAGCATTGCATGGAAACTTCAAAATTTTGATTTTCCTTTTTCCACCTTTTTTGTAATCAATTTGATGCTCCTTGACCATTTATAGCAATAAAAAGGTTTTTTTTAACTTTTTAAAAGAATATTTGCCCGTGTTTTAGTTGTTACCATGGAAACCTGCTAGTGAGACAAAAAAGTTCTATAAATTTGTATGATTTCCAACGTATTTTTTTCATGTTTCCCACTGCTCAATTAAATTCAATTAAGTATCAAACAAATGTCTCATGTATAGTGTAAAAGAAAAATTGAATAACATGCATTAAAATGAAGTGACTCCGTTGCTATGGTAACTTGAAGTAGGCCTACTTTTTAAATTTTGAAAAATTGAAATTATGTCTCTAAAACATAATTTAATATTTCAAATCTGCAACAGTCAGGACATATAATACAGATTGCGTATGATTAACCAATCATAGCTTTATTATAATCATTAAAAAAATCGGGAAGCCTTTTTGAGGAAACACGGAAAAAATTGTTCAAAAAAGTCCCTTTTTTCAGTAAAATTCAAAATTTATTATTTTCAATATCAAATAATTTTAAATAACTTTTCATATTTACAAATGAATTTTCCATCTTATTTTATATAAATAGACTAAGGGAGACATATTTATATGTAATATGGGAAAAATCCTCCATAGCAACCGATTTTATTCCATAGCAACCATTTTCAAATATTAAATTTGATTATTTATGTCAAGTTTTAACTTGTTATGTATATGTTTTTTTGTTTGGCTCATATGAGGATATTTTCTTATGTTGCAAATATTTCATCTTTTTCCAAAATTTTTCAGAAATTGCCCATTTTACCCAGCAACGAGATATACACCTTAGTTACCATACCTTTCAGCTCCGTAGATGCATTTTCATTAGTTAAATTTATCATTTTATTACTGGCTTCTATCTAGTTATGTATGCAATTTTTCATTTCGCTCATAAAAGGATATTTTCTTATGATCCTAATAATGTATCTATTATCAAAAAGGTCTTTAAAATTGCCCATTTTACCTAGCAACGAGATATACATCTTAGTTACCATACCTTTCAGCTCCGTAGATGCATAATACCGGTTTATCTTATATTACAAAGAATGGATATTTTTTCCATAATTATGTATTGAAAGTCTTACAATGATAAGCAAATTACAAAACATGAGAAAATCTATACATCAGATATGATAAATCTTCCATAGCAACCAATTTTATTCCATAGCAACCATTTTCATTAATTAAATTTATCATTTTATTACTGGCTTCTATCTAGTTATGTATGCAATTTTTTTATTTGGCTCATACAAGGATATTTTCTTATGATCCTAATAATGTATCTATTATCGAAAAGGTCATTAAAATTGCCTATTTTACCTAGCAACGATATGTACACCTTTGTACATCGTAGTTACCATACCTCTCAGTTCAGTAGATGCATGATACCGGTTTATTTATATTCCCTCGCATGGATATCTTTTGTATACTCATTTATGGTAAGACTTACAGTGATATGCAGTAACATGAGAAACTATATATATATATGATGTGAAAAATCATCCAAAGCAACAAAATGTATTCCATAGCAACCATTTCAAAGAATTGAAATTAACTATTAACGACGGGGCTTTATCTAGTTATATGTGCGATTTTTTAAGATGGAGCTTATATTTTATTTAAAATGTCATAGAAATTGCCCATTTTACATAGCAACGAGATATACACCTTAGTTACCATACCTTTCAGCTCCATAGATGCATAATACCGATTTATTTTATATTACCAAAAATGGATTTTTATTCCATACTTATATATGGAAACACTTACAATAATTGGCAGATTACAAAATTCTCCATTGCAACTAACTTTTTACCTTAGCAACCATTTTTCGTTTTTCTGCTAAGCACTGTAAGATGGAATTTTCAAATGTAAAGTGTTTCCTTTTTGTAAAATTATGTGTACTATTGTATGATGAATGGAATAAAGAAATATCATTGTATGTTAATAATTCATTTACCTTGATGATAAGTAGGAAATGACAGTTCTGCGCCGCAAGCCCCTCACATGTTAATGGGAAATATAGGCCTCCCTCACCCAAAGGTGAGGGACCGATCGATGTCTTTTATAGAAATAGTGTCAGATATAAGATGGTCCGTGGATAACTGAAATATATCCTCCTCCTCTTCAGGATATACTTCAGTGAACTCCAGGACGAGCCTTACTAGCTAGTCAGAAGCGTCAATCGAAATTGTGACATCATGGATGTATACAAATATTTTAAACATTTCCAATCTGTGACCTTGACCTTGAAATCAATAGTAATCTTACACACGTCATAAGCAATAAGTGTATGAAGTCTGGTGAAGACCCATTCAAAAATGTACCCTCTACACAGTATACAAAGATTTTAAACATTATCAGTCTGTGACCTTGACCTTTGACCCTGAAAATCAATTGTGTACTTTCTTTGTCCTAAGCAAATATTGTACGAAGTTTGGTGAAGATCCAATCAAAACTGCAATCTTTGATCTGTATACAAGGATTTTAATATGAATTCTCTGCAAAAAACCTACAAAAAAATCTGACATGTTTGGCCACGACATGTCTCAGATTTGGGATATTTTTTGTATAAGGTGTATATGATGTCCTCAGAACGAAATGACCTTCCATTTTCTTCCTCTGACGTTCCGTTGAAACCAAGGTTTTGTATAAAAAAACTTTTCCATGGAAACAAATGTTGAATGTATATGCAATTTTCTTAACAGATTATTCAAACCCTCTTAAAGTTAATATAATTTGATTAGTCAATGCTTCTTCTTAATATACTCCATATAAACTTCAATTTCAAGAAAATTGCTTATTCAAAATGTGCCATTTGAGGCCTTCAAAATGTGTCATTTTAGGCCAATTTAGACCTGATTTTACCTGTATTTCACTTAATTTTGACACGAGTAATAATGCAGTTGCACAAGATTAGAATTACAGTTGCCTATTTCCTTAATAGCACTATTCTAGGACTACAAGGGAATCAAAGGAAATTTATGTAGAAATGAGATTTTTCTGGGGTTTCTTTTTTTGCCTTTGAAATAGGTTACTATGGTAACATTTGGAAAATACATGTCATAAGTAAAAAGCTAATTGCTAAAGATGTATCCCTGCTATCGTTACAAAACTTGGTATGTAGATGTATTAAAGATAATTTGATGCTAACAGGACCTTGAGAAAATGTCAAGGTCATTTGAACAATTTTCAAGGTTATTGAAACATATTTGCTAATTTCAGGCCAAATGTTGTGATTTTTCACCAAAAATGGACATGATTAACAGTAAACGGTATGGAACAATCAATAAGGGGTCAAAGTGTGATAACTGATGATTTGTTAGGATGAGTATGATTATTATCGAATACCGTTGAAGACTCAAATAAATGTCACATATTTTATGAGAAAATTCTAGAAAATCTCAATTTTATGTTCTTATTGAAAGTATGTCATACATAGAAGTGAAATATAATTTAACAAAACTGTGATGAATTCTACTGCTTTTGATAGATCGTTCAACTGTCAATATTCCAAATCAAAATACCTAATGAAACAAGTTAGAGAAATTAATTCAAAATAATTTGAAATCATGTTTTGTGTAAATTTTAGTCTAAAGTTAGAAATGACCTTGAGCTTTGGACAGATGACCTTGAAATGATTAGAATGTCAAGTGATAATGGTAAACGAAATTTGTATACAGGTTTCCTATTTCATGATCATAGGACTCAAAAATGGGGAAGAACAATATTCTTAAATATGCGGTACTCCGAAATATTGATTCAAAGTTGCTATAGCAACGTTTTTGATCAAAATTCATGACAAAATGGTGAATTCCACCCTAAATTTTATTTCTTTCATTTTTCAGCAATGGACATTAATTTTGTCAAGGTGACATCGAATATCCATAACATGTGCCAATTATGGTTTTCAACCTTCAAAATAGTCAAAAACAGGCAAAAAATGACCTAAAATAGACCTTTTTTTTGACATGGTTTCCATGACAACAGAATGCCACAATATGTCTTATTTCTCATATATCTGATGGTGTCATATAGATAGACCCCATTGCGATGGTAACCATGGTTCAAATGCAATAATATAGTTTGTTTTCATTGTTTTTAGATCAATTTTGATAATTGCAGAAAATTTAATCAAAATCCATGAAATGCTGTGGCCAGCTGTTTTAAGTTTTTACAGGGAATCCATATTAGATATTTACAACCTGTGACCTTGACTTAAAACCTTGAAAATCAATAGGGTATTTACTCTTGCCATAAGTCATAATTGTATGAAGTTGAATACAGATCCAATAAAAAGTGCAATCTTTAGGCTGTATAATATGATTTTGATTATGTCCGATCTGTGACCTTGACCTTGACCTTTGACCTTGAAAATCTTAAACTTCAACAGTGTTTTCAATGTTTATTATCTGCAGCAATTTAATTATCTTAAAAAGGTTATCGATTTTCGTACGTAATATCAGTTATTCTTGATCTTTATTCCCAGACATATCAGCTTTTGGTTTATAAATAGAGTCATTATAGCCTTTTGTTTTACACTCTTATCCGTTACTAAGGACATATAAAATACTGATTATGAGGGCATGGGGGTTAAATTACATCTTTTATGAAGTCTTTTAAAACGTGTATGGTACAATTTGGCTAATAGAGATTTGATATTGTTAGAAATATGGTTACATCGCATATGATTAAAGAAACATCAACGGTTGCTATGGGATATTCATGGTTGCTATGGATGCCATGAATGGTTGCTATGTAGTGCGTAGGTTGCATATCACTATTTCACTCTAAAAGGCAAAAAACAAAAACACAATCTATATTTTTGGTCTCTAAATCTCTGTTAAACTCTTATTTTGAGGAGTTGCTATGGAGTAAATGGTTGCTATGGAAACAAAAAAAAATATATAAAAGGATTCAATTATTTCATTCAACACCAATGCAACATTTATCTATTGATTTTACGGCAAAATGACGAATGAATCCAGTCAATACAGATGAAAAAGAGTAAGATATCAGTTTTTGTCATTTTGTTTTTTCACAAAATTAAGAAAGTTTAAGCTTCGTTTCCATAGCAACCGTTAAGAGGCTTCCCAATTTTATTTTTCAAATAACTCAATCAACTTTAGCACTATACTGAATAAGTTTATTTTTGTTTGTACCTGGTTGCAGATTTAAACCAGCTGACCCTAAAAAATGATGAAATTTTGTTGAGGCCTTTTATGAAAACTAGGTCAACTTCCGGTTACCATAGCAACATATTCAATATATGCAGAGAATTTTTCTATAATCATATTTAAAGACCAAACCTTAAATAATGATATCACATTTCAGAAATAATGACACCTTTCATTTAAACTAAAGAAAACATAGTGTACATTTTGCTGTTTTAGACATTTTGATATATACAAAAAAGCGGTATCCATGGTAACAACTTTAAATGCCATAAAAACTATGAAAAATTGACTAAATATCAATATCATGCACCGTTTTGTTTAAGAATCCTACATTTTCTTTCAATGAAATAAGAAAATTTCAAATGTAAATTTTTGCACTTTCATGATTTTCATAGGGAATGCTCGATGGTATGTGATTTTCTCTCTTAATGAGAACCATCATTTTTGGGTAAAATAAGCATTTTGTATGCAAAAACCACTATAAAATCTAACTATAGAAAGTCTCATATTTCAAACTATGATTATGATCCTCTGTATTTCCTATTTAACTGAAATATAAGACTTTCAATAGTAAGTTTCTTGATATAGGCTATATATAAATCATAAAAAACATATTTTTTGCCCCAAAATACCAATTAAATTAACAGAGGATACTTCAAATACATATGACGTACAAGGTCAAGCTATGATATACCCAGGAACACTTTAGAATATAAGTAATAACGACACATTTCATAGCAATAAGGATTTTCCAGAAATCAGCGGTTTTTGAATAAAACTGAGATTAGGTTTTTTTGCCCCAAAATATCAATTAAATTAACAGAGGATATTTCAAATGCATATGACTTACAAGGACAAACTATAATATACCCAGGAACTCTTTTGAATATAAATGATAACTTCTGATTTCATAGTAATAAGGATTTTCCAGAAATTAGCGATCTTTAAATAAAAATCGAGATTTTCCACCAAAAATAGCAAGATAATCAAAGAAATCTCTTCTTACTCATTAAACTTGATCACATTTATGCCATCCAATTATATGAAACCTCTCCAGTGTTGATTAAATAAAAAATATAAATTTAAAAAAATATTCACAGAAATAAGTGAATTTTTCACATAAATAAGGTTTTTTGCCCCAAAATAGGATATAAATTAAATTTCAGTTATCAAATAACATTCCTATCCATTTTTAATAAGAAACAGCATAATATCACAGCTAATATATATATATTTAGGCAAATTAAAAGAGCTAGTACTTATTTTCTCAAAATAAGTGGTTTTTGCATAAAAATGCTTATTTTACCCAAAAATGATGGTTCTCATTAATTATTACATTTTATTTCACAATCATCTGACAAGATGATTACTTTCTATAATGATAATAGCTTTAAATGTATAGTTTTAGCAAAGAAAATGAATTAATAAAATTTTTCCAGAAATCTGTAATTTTTAGACAAAAAACAGGCATTTTGCCCCAAAATTAAGTAGAAAATATACCTTTTATGTTTCAAACATGTAATTTATGAGTCAACCTAAATAATTACAGTTCAAAATACATTCCTGCTATCATTTCAAGAACTTCTATAGATTCAATAAATATTCTCCAGAAATCAGCTATTTTTAAATGAAAAAATACGTTTTTTCCCCCAAAACACTTTGATTTTGAATGAAATGTTAGTAAAACATATATAACCTGATAGAGTGTGAAAAGTTACACTAGAAAATAGCTTTTAATCATTGCTTTCATAACAAATAAGGGTTCTTTTAATAAATATACAGAAATCTGAGATTTCTGATTGAAAATACAGGTTTCTGTATAAAATAATTAATTTCGAGGATTTTGCAAAAAAATAAGAATATAGAATATATGTCATTTGAAAGAGGAGACTTTAAAGATGTTTTTTAAATCATCATTGAACGATCATATGCAATATTGAGGAGCTGAGAAACAGGAATAAATTAAAATTTCCTCAAATTTCTGTGAATTTTGGCAAAAATTCGACTTTTTTTACCCTAAAACACACAGTAAAAATAGGAATTGGAACTTGCAACTTATTTCATCTGAAAGAGCATCAAAAATACTATATATTAACACTATTCAATTTTTAAAAACATCAACCATATAAAAGTTATAATTTTTTTCCTATTTTCAGTGATTTTTGACTAAAAAAACATGTTTTTCCCAAAAAACACCACTTTTGCAATGGAAATTTCCATGAGACAAATTTTTATCTGAAAGAGCGCAAAAAATGCTACAAAGTTAGGCCGGTTTTGGAGGATCAAGGGGGGGGGGGGTTGCACCCAACCCAGTGATACATCCCAGACTAATCCTAAATTCTACATCCTATCCTATCCTATACTATGCTACATCCTATCCACCTTGTTCTACAATCTATTTTTTAAATTATAAAGTAAGTAGCAGACAAACGTGTTTATTAAGTTAATTTCGATCCACTGAACTTTTATACTTGACTTAACTGGTTATATAAACTTTAAGTTAATTAAAACAAACTAGGACTTATAATGTAAAATTTGTTTTTCGTTCATTGCAAGTGCGAAAATTGTATTTTATCATCTAAATAATTTTCATTTGAATAAAATTCAAAAACAGCAATAATTGTAGATAATGTACAGCTTATGCATGATTTTTTATCAAGTCATTTAGTTTTAATCATAATTTCGCTAAAGGTGTTGAGGGGTAGATTGAGGTCGATAGAATGTAGGATAGGATAGAATGTAGGATATCATAGGAAAGGAAGTAGGATAGGATTTAGAATAGGTTGGGATAGAATTGGATTTGAATGAGGTGGATAGGATAGGATGAGATAGGAAAGGATAAAGTGGATAGGAGGAGGATGTAGGATGTACGATGGTGGATAGGATAGGATAAAATTGTAAAGAATTGTAAAACAAGTCGGTTGATGTACTGTAATGATGTTTGAACATATAATTTTTTAGATTTTGGTAGAGTTGGTAAAATCCTCAGCCTTGTTCTACGGCCTTGGACCCACAATATATTCATAGCGTGTGGAACTTTATGTCTAGGCATGAATCCCTGAAAATTTCAGCCCCCTCATCAGGAGTTACTACTTAAGCTTGAACATAGAATGTTTTCAGATTTTGTAGATTTGATGAAATATTGGCAAATTTCGCTGCCGCGTTCCTCGGTAACTAAGACTTGTACCCTCACCAAATTTGTGGTGTATGAGTCTTTACGACTAGACATGAATTTCAGCTCCTCCTAACCCGGAGGAAGTAATAAAGATTGAACATAGAGTTTTTCTTCCGATTTTGGTAGAGTTAATATGGAATTGGGAAAATTTTCGGATTCATTCCTTTCGAACTAGGCCTTGCACCCTCACCAAATCTATATTGTGTGAGTGTTTTATGTCTTGGAATGAATTCTTGGAAATTTCAGTCTTCTAACCTGGAGATAATAAAGCTTGAATATAGATTATGTTCAGTTTTGTTGTAGATTTGATGAAATACTGGCAAAGGTATCGGCCTCGTTCCTCGGTAAATAGGACCTGGACCCTCACCAACTTAATGCTGTGTGAGGTTCATGCCTCGGCTTGAATCCCTGAAAATTGCAGCTCCCTAAACAGGGGATGGTAATGAAGATTTGAATTATAATTATACAAGATTTGTTAGATTTAATGGAATATTGCCAAAGTATTCTGCTCTATTCCTCGGTAACTAGGATTCAGACCGTTATCGAATGTTTAGTGTGTGAATCTTTATGCCTAGGCGAATCCATAAAACTTTCAGGCTCCTAACAAGGGGATAGTAATAGAGCTTGGTCATCTTACAGTGCGGAGGTTGTTTTACACCGCAATTATACGTTCTTCGAGACCTCTTGGGAATCATAAAAGTGGGAGAGTTGTGTTCACGTAATCCAGGATAACCACACCGTCTGCTACTGAAGTGGCAGATGGCCGTCCTCAGTCGGCACCGATTGCCAATTATTTTCGTAGGTTTCTGTGTAGTCATTTATGTTTGATGTTTCTATGTGATTTGGCGTTCATTGTATCATTTCCGTCTTATTCTTTGCGTGTCTGCTTTATGTTTATGCAGAGGTTTTGCTGTTGGTACTGCAACCGAGTGTTGTTGGAGATCCTCTCCTTTCTTGAAATCAGAATTATTACAGAATTGTTAGATTTGAAGAAATATTGTGAAAAATCTCGGTTTCGATTCTCAGTAACTAATCAATGGATCCTGTTTTAACATATTTTTTAAAAGATAAATGTGTTGCAAATTTAAAAAAAAAATGGCTAGAATGGAGTAATAAGTCAGATAAGATAATAACTGTAAGGAAATATTAACATTATTTCTGGAATTATTTTAGGAGACCAGGTACAAGACACAGAAAAATGGCAAAAACCATAAATTTTAGGCCAATTTTTAAAACCTCTCTTTCAGCAAACAGGTGTGATTTTATTATGTATAGATATCTTAACATGACTGTTAGACTAGTATCCTATAAAAGCTGTAGATATATAGAATAATAATATGAAATATTTTGAAATAAAATAAGATGACGTCAAATGATGTATGATTGTGCAATATTTCTGTGCCGCGTGACCGGGTAAGTTGAAATTTAGATGAAATATTGGCAAGGTTCTCTGCCTCGTTCCTCGGTAACTAGGCCTTGGATCCTCACCAAGGTTTTGGTGTGTGAGTCTATATGCTTAGGCATGAATCCTTGGAAAGTTCAGCCCCTTAATTTAACCTGTAAAATTTGTATAGATTTTTTTTCAGCCCCTTTAACCTGTAAAATTTGTATATATTTTTTTTTCATTGTTTGGGTAGACTTAATGAAATATAGGCCTTGGATACTCACCAAATTTATAGCATGTAAGTCTTTATACCTAAGCACGAAGCCCTGAAAATTTCAGCCCCCTCAGTAGGGATATCATATGATAAATGTCGTTTTAACACTGGACTCTGGAGTTTGCTTATAAAGATAGTGTTGACCTTCGTTTTTCTAAAGTGTACTTATTATCATCTCTCTGTTTATCGACCATTCTCATCTTGTAAGAGTATATTCCGCTGTTTTTCTGGTGGGATTCTCCTCCATATCTTTGTTTTGCTGTATATTTTTAAGAACTTCTATATGGATTGTTTGTGATTTTTAGATTCTGTGTGTGGATTATCTGTGATTTTAGATTCTGTATGTGGATTGTTTGTGATTTTTAGATTCTGTATGTGGATTGTTTGTGATTTCTAGATTCTGTATGTGGATTATCTGTGATTTTAGATTCTGTATGTGGATTGTTTGTGATTTTATATTCTGTATGTGGATTGTTTGTGATTTTAGATTTTGTATGTGGATTGTTTGTGATTTTAGACTCTGTATGTTTATTGTTTGTTATTTCAGATTCTTTATGTGTATTGTTTGTGATTTTTAGATTCTGTATGTGGATTGTTTGTGATTTCTAGATCCTGTATGTGGATTATCTGTGATTTTAGATTCTGTATGTGGATTAATTGTGACTTTAGATTTTGTATGTGGATTGTTTGTGATTTTAGATTCTGTATGTGGATTGTTTGTGATTTTAGATTGAGCATGTGGATTGTCTGTGATTTTAGACTCTGAATGTCGATTGTTTGTGATTTTTAGATTTTGTATGTGGATTGTTTGTGATTTTAGATTTTGTATGTGTATTGTCTGTGATTTTAGGTTCTGTATGTGGGTTGTCTGTGATTTTAGATTCTGTATGTGGATTGTTTGTGACTTAGGATTCTGTATGTGGATTGTTTGTAATTTTAGATTTTGTATGTGGATTGTTTTTATGATTTTAGATTCTGTATATGGATTGTTTGTGATTATAGATTATGTTTGTGGATTGTCTGTGATTTTAGATTATGTATGTGGATTGTTGGTGATTATAGATTCTGTATGTGGATTGTTTGTGATTTAAGATTCTGTATGTGGATTATCTGTGATTTTAGATTCTGTATGTGGATTGTTTGTAATTTTAGATTCTGTAAGTGGATTGTCTGTGATTGTATATTTTGTATGTGGATTGCTTGTGATTTTAGATTCTGTATGTGGATTGTTTGTGATTTTAGATTTTGTATTTGGATTGTTTGTGATTTTAGATTCTGTATGTGGATTGTTTGTAATTTTAGATTCTGATTTCGGTTTAAATTTTATTCACTGATATACTGATCGTCAAGATATCAAAAAGTAGCAGCTGGATACAGTGAACTCTGCTGACTTGTGACTATCAACGTATAAACATACAGCAACAAACATTTGACATACATGTAGATCTACAACTACCACACCAAAAAATTCGAGAAAACTAACTGCCCCACCTAATAGACTATGAAGCAATACCAACACCTTTCAGTAAAATACGTTTCAAAACGTCTAAACAGAAAGAGACCAATATGTATCCAGTGCCGACTTTTGATGGCCATCCATTTTATTTACAGCAAATGGTGTAGTTATCCGGATTACATGAACATAAACAGCTCACCCTTATCAACCCTGCGTATTTCCGTCAACATGAAGCAACCTGGAAGCGCGATAAATCGATATCCCTTTGGTTTCAAATTAATAAAACAAATACAATTTAATGGTAATGACTACATGTGTATATGTTGTTTATTGATAAGAACATTCTCTTTAATAAATTGCTTCGTTCACAATTACACATAAATTCTGAAATTCATGACTTCAACCTAAAATTTACAACATAATGTAACTAAATCAGATTTATTTTGTAGTGTCAGTACATTTGCATATAGCTGTTCCTAAGAAGAATTTGTCAAAAAAGGTCAAGATATAATTGTCTCCGACTTTCATAATTTGAAACCAGAGAACGTAGTGTATTTATTATAGGTCGCACCATGGAGCGTCCCATTTCCGCTAAAATATACGACCTTGACCTTTTCACCTTTGACCAGATCGATGATAGCACTTCTACTGGCGCCCTTAAAATGTGAATCTGAGCCATAAGCGTAGCTATGCGCAAAGGTTTGGTTCTCTTTCTGTAGTTCCAGCACAATGAGACCACTAGGGTATACAAGGAACTCATAGAAGAATGTATACGCCCCTGTACTCGGGGCTGTGAACTCGCCCGTGCTTGCGTTGTAAGCGCTGCCCTCATTGGTTATAACCTCTGTGAATATGATTGGCTGATATTGGGTCATATTCGATGTTGGCGTGTGCGATTGGAGATATGCCGAGAAGTGAATTATACTCCGCTCGCTCGCCGATGTACATGTACAGCCGGTACAGGAACCTATAAGTAGAAACACACATAAAAATTATTATATATTTTTTTTTCAATCGAAACATTTTTAAATAAAGACAATTTGCTTTTTCATGAAATTCAAATAAGTTGGTTAGATGTAAAACGTCTTCAAACTGAATAGCATCAGTTTAGAACAGATAAATTGGAATCATGAGTTAAAGAAGATCCTGACGATAATCTCAACAGCACTCACAATAGAGCAGAAAATTAAACATCGACGGACCCTTAGCAAGCTAGAGGTGGGACCAGGTGCCCGGGAGGAGTAAGCATCCCCTGTTGGCTAGCCGCACCCGCCATCGATGTTAATGAAGCATGGAAATGAAAATATATAAAATCCATGCACTGTCTGACGATATGTCTATAGAGGAAGTGCTATGGCGACAATGTCAGGGAAGTATATTCAAAACACTTACTGTCAAACCCCTCGCGGGGAACTTTTTTACGAGCTCCACACGGCAAAGGGCAAAAGTGTGACACAAATGAGTTAAAGAAGATCCTGACGATAATCTCAACAGCACTCACAATAGAGCAGAAATTTAAACATCGACGGACCCCTAGCAAGCTAGAGGTGGGACCAGGTGCCCGGGAGGAGTAAGCATCCCCTGTTGGCTAGCCGCACCCGCCATCGATGTTAATGAAGCATGGAAATGAAAATATATAAAATCCATGCACTGTCTGACGCTATGTCTATATAAAAAGTGCTATGGCGACAATGTCAGGGAAGTATATTCAAAACACTTACTGTCAAACCCCTCGCGGGGAACTTTTTTACGAGCTCCACACGGCAAAGGGCAAAAGTGTGACACAAATGAGATCCTGACGATAATCTCAACAGCACTCACAATAGAGCAGAAATTTAAACATCGACGGACCCCTAGCAAGCTAGAGGTGGGACCAGGTGCCCGGGAGGAGTAAGCATCCCCTGTTGGCTAGCCGCACCCGCCATCGATGTTAATGAAGCATGGAAATGAAAATATATAAAATCCATGCACTGTCTGACGATATGTCTATAGAGGAAGTGCTATGGCGACAATGTCAGGGAAGTATATTCAAAACACTTACTGTCAAACCCCTCGCGGGGAACTTTTTTACGAGCTCCACACGGCAAAGGGCAAAAGTGTGACACAAATGAGTTAAAGAAGATCCTGACGATAATCTCAACAGCACTCACAATAGAGCAGAAATTTAAACATCGACGGACTCCTAGCAAGCTAGAGTTGGGACCAGGTGCCCGGGAGGAGTAAGCATCCCCTGTTGGCTAGCCGCACCCGCCATCGATGTTAATGAAGCATGGAAATGAAAATATATAAAATCCATGCACTGTCTGACGCTATGTCTATATAAAAAGTGCTATGGCGACAATGTCAGGGAAGTATATTCAAAACACTTACTGTCAAACCCCTCGCGGGGAACTTTTTTACGAGCTCCACACGGCAAAGGGCAAAAGTGTGACACAAATGAGATCCTGACGATAATCTCAACAGCACTCACAATAGAGCAGAAATTTAAACATCGACGGACCCCTAGCAAGCTAGAGGTGGGACCAGGTGCCCGGGAGGAGTAAGCATCCCCTGTTGGCTAGCCGCACCCGCCATCGATGTTAATGAAGCATGGAAATGAAAATATATAAAATCCATGCACTGTCTGACGTTATGTCTATATAGAAAGTGCTATGGCGACAATGTCAGGGAAGTATATTCAAAACACTTACTGTCAAACCATGGACCAGACATGCACGTTTCGGGTACTTAACCCTCGTCAGTGGTTCTCAAATCTAAAAAATGGTCCAGTAATTTCAATGTTGTCTCGGGGGATGGCAAAAACTATGATCACGATTAACAAATAGATCCATGACCTTAAGGCCCCTTTTTAAATCACTGATATATCGACGAATCCAATGAAATTTGTATTACTTTTTACACAAAATGACAAATTAACCTTTCGTGTATCGAATATCTATTGAAGCTCCGCTCCGTTATTACTATGTGTAATGTCTGTTTTGTGGGATCAAAAAGTATGGTTTTGTGATTCCTTAGACAGTTTGCTTGGTAAATTTTCATTTTCTAAGACTTTTACTTCACAAAATTGAGCCGTATTGCCTATTAAATCAATCAATGTCGTCTAGGTATATGAAAAGTGAAAACTTGCAGTGTTTACAAAAGCAAGAGACTACGTGGGCTGTTCCGAAAGTTCATGGACAACACCATTTAAGAAAAGATCTGTAGAATTTGGTAAAAGCCATGTTGATTTCCTTATAATACGGATAATTTTGAATACATATACGAATTTTCATTACGATTGGTCAGTAATAACCTTCTAAATGCCCCTTTGAACAACGTAAGGTTCTAGGTAACGGAGCAGCTAATAAAAAAGTAACGACGTCGTCAGATGTCCACTATAAATGACATTTTAAAAGAAATAACAACGCCTCTCATCTGTATGAAATTTAAATATCTTTTCATGTATTTTGATAAGGAAGATATGTTCTATTTTCATGTGTATTTCTACTTCTGTATCATATTGTGCTTTCATCTTTGAATCATTCAAAGTCAGGTCACCATTAAGGGAGAAAACGGCATCACTTTACTTATTTTCGTCTACTTTTTTGTTCAACTCCAACAAAATCGCGTGCTTATGTATCTAATCATCATAAAAACACATTTCTCCTATTCTAGCACCATTAGTTTTATGTATTTTGTCCATACCAAGATGCATCCATCTGCTATTAAGTCTCCGTCTGTTTTATTCAACCGAAATTCAAAACTGAATGACTGTCTGGTGCTCCGTAAAGAGCGCTGACGTCATAAATTTTTGGTTGATTTGTTCAACAATATCATGCATGACTCATCATTAAAGTCGTAGATCGGGTCCAATTTTGTTAAAATTTTGCAGCTTTCACAACAAATAATAGTATTATTGATATAGAAAGTTTAATTGATAGTCAAATATTTTTTCTAATTTTATTCAGCTATTTAATAAAAGGGGTAGGTTTATTTCAACAACTCAAATTTTACTGCTCCGTAACCTCTACCCTTCATGTATAAAGGTGAAAATTATTCCCTTTTAGCTAATTATTTTTACCTGATATTTTTTGTTTTCTCTTTCTAAATATATCACTTTCATTTCTAGAATATTTCATTCGCATACGACTTCAAATGTGATTTTTAAGGCATGTGTCCAGGAACTTTTGGAACGGCTCTCGTATTTCTGATATATTTTAAGGGTATGGACTTACTTATTACTCATTGCCCTTCTGCAACGTCTCATCCGTTTTGTGCAGTATCACTTAAATGATGAGAAAACAATAAAAAACCTCCGTAAAGAATCGTGTATTCGGCAAATCCGGATAAATCACCATCAATTCCGGCCATGAATATTGTTTTCTCAACACATGTACATGAAAGGTTTCAAACGAACTGCCACATGATCACATATTTTGTGACACACAAAATCAATATTTAATGATGGCAGAAACCGATCATGGATCACCACATGTTCTCTGTCGTACTTGTGAGGAACAATGACGTCATTGGGCCCGGTCTAGATCTGACCCTTAATTATACTGACCAGTCATGGCCTTAGAATAACTCTATTGATTACCCCCTCCCCATCTCTCCCATCCCAATCCCTGCCAGGGCAAGATGTGCCCGTATGTTAATAGCCTGGTGTTGGGTCGGGGTCATTGAGCGCAAATAAAAAGTTATCATATGTATACCGTGTGATATATCAAATGAAAGATCTTGAAGAGTACATTACATCCCGTGGTAGTTCGGGGCATTGGGTGAAAAATAACAACGTTACCAGACGTTTATCTTGTGACATATCAAATGAAAGATCTCGAAGAGTAGAAAACAGCCCGGGTGGCAATTAGGGTCAGTGGGTGCAAAATATCTAAGTTATCGTAAGTATACCGTGCGATATATCGAATGAAAGGTCTCGAGGAGTAGAATACAGCCAGAGAGTGGTTCGTGGACACTGGGTTCAAAATAATGCAGATATCGAAAGCTCCTTAACTGCTTCAATACCCAGCAGCTGTCATGTTTCATGAAATTCTGTGCAGCGGTTATTGAGCGTTATCTATTGATTGTTATTTATGCAGCAGCAGCAGCAGCAGCAGCAGCAGCAGCAGCAACGACATACCTCTAGTAACGTTGTTATTTTGCACCCAATAACCCGAACCAGCCGGGTTGTACGTAATGTGCTCTTCGAGTCCTTTCATTTTGATATGTTACACGGTATATTTACGATAACTTTAAAGTTAAAAATAGGTTGCGCCCAATGATACCGAAATACCAACTCCGGGCTCTAATGTTCGGGCACACCTGGTCAAGCCCCGGGGATAGGGATGGGGATGGGAGGAAAGGGAAGAATGGGAGTTAATCAGTAGAGTACTCGAATGCCATGACTGGTCAGTATAATGGTCAAATTTGAACCGGACCGATGGCGTCATTGCGCCGCACATGCACCACAAAATATTAATAGAATCTATTCCAAGACGTAATCAGGGACAAGGAAATCGAACCTGAGTGTCAAGAATTTGCTTGTACCACGACGAGGCTTGCCGAGTCGTGGAAAAAGGCAAATTCTGGACACTGTCAGGAGGGTTGGATTTCCGTGCCCCTGATCACACTGGGGATTGATTATTTTTCTCCAACTGTCTAAAAGCGCTCAAAAATTAGATTTTATGTATTCTTTTTCATATTTGAATTGGCAACCGTATCAATCATGTATGACGTCACAGTTGACGTTACAGTAAAAAGGCACGTGAAAATGTTATCTTACCCCATAGGGGTAAGACAAGGATATCTTTTTCCAGCGTTTCCATAGATATCCCATTTCACAGTGGGAGAAAAAGTGGTGTTTCATGTTAGGTATCTGTTCGTGAACCCTCACTTTTCCTACATTTATGCTAATAAATCGATACTGTCCGTAACGTCATATTAGGAGTAGGTCTTCACATTAATCTGTATACTTTTCTCTTATCTCTCTGGTTTGAACATGAATGCAAATGTTTATGGCTACTTCTTTTAAGTACATCGATCTGTCTGTCGTTTTCCCCCTGAATTAGCAATAAAAACATGTGTCTATACGTCATACCTACCAGGGTTTTTTTGTAGACAGTTCAACCAAACCTTAGGAAGGGTGGTTAAATTTCAGTTGATTTCCCTATCGTTTAGGGTCATATCTTTACAGAAAGGGGTAAGAAATTTCTTGTTAAGATATAGTTCAAATGATCTATAAGATTTTTTCAATAAATTGTAAAAACGGATTTTATAGCCTTTCCTTAAGGTCCGGGATCCTTTCCATTTTAGTCAACATTGTACCAACAATATCAGGTACAATTCTATTAAATGAAGCCTCAGACCCACAAACAGACAAAATGTGTAATACATATCGTACATATTCGAATCATTTAATTTCCATTGTCATTTTCAAGAAACGAAGATTCTGATTAGCTGAGAAATTTTGTTGATACATCGATCGTCACAGTTTTTCACGGAAGTCTATTGATAGCACTATTTTCAGAACCGGAGTTCCCTCAAACACGAATGAATTCGTTGCTGAAAATACAATTTGTTGATGTTAACTTATCATTTCAAGGGTACCATTTCTTTTCTAATTACTCAAAAATTAACAGTGCATGTAGAATTTGCTCAAACTGGTCCTTATTCCAAAGATATAGAGAGACGACCGTTCGCTGTTTGAATCATGGCGGCTGCCATAGCTTGTTTTGGCAGACGTATCATTGCGAAACCCTCCGACTTATGAAATATAGTGCGGTGATCGATTGTTTTTTAGTTCCAAGAACAACAGTCTGTTTTCGATAAATAGATGATAATTAAATGATAGGAAATGAATCTTATATTTTTTTGTTGATGCAGGAATCACCCGCAAAATTGAACAGGAAACTTTTGCATCAACGCGCTAAGCGCCTTCATGCAGTTTTATGTCCAATTTAATGGGTGATACCTGTATCAACAGAAAAAAAATGAGATTTATTTCTTAAATCATTCTGTCTGTATCATTTTCTTTTGTTTCTTTGTTTCTCTCTTCACATCATCTCAATACACGATTTCGGGCATTTTTATCTATTAACTTGCCTCATTTAAAGAACCCATTCCAGATTAAATTTTATTTTGTTAAAGCATCCCCCAAAAATACAACACCCTAAAAACAAACAAACAATCAAACAAAAACAAATTGCAAAAAACACCAATATATATCAACAGTCAGCAGATTAATTTGATCTATGCTATCTGATAAAACAAAGGAGGGGATCTCCAACAACACCAGGTTGTAGCACCCACAGCAAAACCCCAAAACACCCAATGCAAAAACACAAAGCAGACAAGCACAAAAAGAGACGCGCAAGGGACAAGGAACGTCAACGCACAACACAGAACCATCAAACACAAAGGACTACACATAAACCAACGAGACCAATGGGCAACCGGTGCCGACTTAGGACGGCCATCTGCCACGGAAATAGCAGAAGGTATGGTTATCCTCGATTACGTGCGCACAACCCTCCCATTTTTCCGATTACCCAGAGGTCTCGACGAACGTACAATTGTGGTGTAAAACAACCTCATCACTGTCAGATGACCACACACAAACAAGACCGCAAAACGCAGGGGCCCAAGCAACACAGATGAATATGTAAATGGATATAAAAAGAGGGCCTTCGTAATACAATCCGTGCTCTGCCGCCGCGAGCTCATGTATGTTATCACCCGAGGAGTCCGACTGACATTCAGAGAGGACAGGTGGTCGGGGCCCTGTCTTCTCTAAAGAGGTGTGGACAGGGCCCGTCATGGAGTCCCTTCGTCACAGTCAGTCAGAGTGCAAGTTTAAAGAATGCGCTTGTACAAGACTGTAGATTGGTCAAGTACCAAGCGTAGTGTCCGTCTGGTGACATTAGGATCATACCCACGGTATAAAAGGCGTTTGATGATTCTGACGCATTTGCGATAATGATGTTGTCTATCTTTGATCCTTCTTATCTTGTTAATAATGTCACCATAAAATGCAGGTTGTGAAATATCCAAAGTAATATACTCGTCTGTTGCCTGAATTGGTCCGAATTTCAGGAGAAGTTGACAATAATTTTTGTAAAATTTCCAGAAAGTCTTTACTAGTTTGTGAAAGCGAAAACCTTGTCCTAAAAGTTTCTTGGTAATTTGTAAATTTCTACTATGAAAATCCAAAACATCAGTACATGCTCTAGCATACCGGATGAGCTGTGAAATATAGATACCATAGGACGGCAATCTAGGAACATCACCGTCAAGCCAGGGGAAATTTACTATGTTAAATCCAAAATCATCTCTTTTGTCATACACACTTGTATGGATCTCTCCATTAACAATTTTGATTTTAGGTCCAAAAATTGTGTTTCTACGGAAGCCAGTTCGTGCCATGTTATTTTTTTTCTATCTCGTAGTTACGAGAATCTTTTCTCGTAGTAACGAGAAAACATTCTCGTAATTCCGAGAAACTTTTCTCGTAGTTACGAGAAAAAAATCTCGTAGTTACGAGATATGTTTCTCGTAGTTATGAGAATTTTTTCTCGTAGTTACGAGAAAAAATTCTCGTAATTACGAGAAACTTTTCTCGTAGTTACGAGAAAAAATCTCGTAGTTACGAGAAACTTTTCTCGTAGTTACGAGAAAACAATCTCGTAGTTACGAGAAGCTTTTCTCGTAGTTACGAGAAGCTTTTCTCGTAGTTACGAGAAACAGCTCTCGTAATTACGAGAAACTTTTCTCGTAGTTACGGGAAATAAATCTTGTAGTTACGAGAAATAGTGCGTTCGATTTTTTTCTCGTAATTACGAGATTTATTTCTCGTAACTACGAGATTTATTTCTCGTAACTACGAGAAAATGTTTCTCGTAACTACGAGAAACGTTTCTCTTAACTACGAGAAAAGTTTCTCGTAACAACGAGAAAAGTTTCTCGTAACTACGAGAAAAGTTTCTCGTAACTACAAGAAAAGTTTCTCGTAACTACGAGATATGTTTCTCGTAACTACGAGAATTTTTTCTCGTAACTACGAGAATTTTTTCTCGTAACTACGAGAATTTTTTCCCGTAACTACGAGAAAAGTTTCTCGTAACTGCGAGAAAAGTTTCTCGTAACTACGAGATATGTTTCTCGTTACTACGAGAATTTTTTCCCGTAACTACGAGAAAAGTTTCTCGTAACTACGAGATAGTAAAAAATATAACATGGCACGAACTGGCTTCCGTATGTTTCTGTGTTTGAAACGTTTGCCTTAAAATTTCAACTGGGTTTTGAAGATATCATGATTGCCTATACCTTTAAAGACTTTATAAAACATCAAAAATTAATCAAACTTACTAGCTTTCATTTCACTCAGCGCTACAAGGTCTTCTTGGTCCAAAACAATAGTAGCTCTCCTAAATATTCTATCAGTGAAATCATCCACCTTCTTTTGACATTGATCCCCAGATTCAATTGATGTGAAGACAAGGAATAAGAGGCCGATGTATGCGAAAAGATGTTGCATTTTGTAGCCGTATAGAAAAATCGTGGACCAATTCAAATGACAGCTTTGTCGTTGTAAAACAAACTCAAAAATGATTTGCATTCGTGTTTTATAGCAAAATAAGAGCTTCTCAAAGATAATTGATGATGAAATACTAGGTCATGATTCCTGTTATGTTAAAAACAAATTACATGGCGATGTCAGAATCTTTGGCGACTTTAGAATTGGTACACTTAATTAAATACAAAATGTTGGTTAAAACACTTAGAAAGTCAATGATATTTCTTGTTCAAGTTCAAGTTCATGTATTACTTTATGCCAACTTGGACATTAGCATAATATACAATACATACATAAATGAATATCGAGGTGGACAATTGGACAATAGAGTATGGCATATCAAAATGCATGTGAAAGGAAGGTGAAAAAATACAAGTATATATTTTCGAGAGCAACAGTTATCGATATGGTACTAATGGACATTTTTCAAGTTTACGTACTACGGACTTCGCACTCCGGACATAGCACTATAGGGGTCATATAAAAGAATTCATGCGTGATAAGAAATGTTAAAGCAGAACACACATGAACCAAATGACAATGGACAACTTTAAATATGTATTGATACAAATGAAAACAAATAAATTCTTCACGCAGAGTACTCAAAGTTCATAGGAATAGAATTTATATTTTGCGTTTTTGACAAAGTCCCTCCGAAATGCAATGTCCGAAGTCCAAAGTCCGAGGTCCGCGAGCATGAAAAATGTCCATTGAATAATAGAATATGATGGGCAACACGATCCCGATAATATGCCTGACCCATCCAGGGATCCAACTAACAAACACAATCACAACTTGTAGCAAGTATAACATTTGGTTGCGACCATTATTAAAAACCTGAAGAGTTCAAATACTCAAGCTTAAGTCTTGACTATAGATGTTTACGAAGGCCTACACACATATGACCTTTTTCTTACCAAAAAAAGAAAGAGGGGAGGGGAAGGTATGTGTGGTTAAAGTAACTTTACAGTTTGAAAGTCACATGCTGATCATGTGTATGAAATATTGCGAACGAACACAGTCGACCGCAACATTGCACAATCGGAGGAGTACTTTCGATTCAAAATCGCGATATGTTATTTCAATTTTTTTCAAAATGTTAACTCTTTCAATCTAATTGACCCATCCGGTTGCGGTAAAAAATGCAAAATTCCGTGACGTCAAAATGCTTTTACCTCGGACAAACAAGCTTCAAACCTCGGTCAAACATAGGAATTGCATTGTGACGTCATGGAATTTCTCAAATATTTCCCGCGTTCGGAAGGGTCAATTTCTGAGGGACAGTTTCTTTATTTCCGCACGTTTTTCGATACAATCAAAATATTACATAATTTATTATCTAGATTTGCTTGGTAAGAGGTATACATGTTACTCTTCAATGATAAATTTCCAAACTCATTAAATGGTGCTTTATCGAGAGGGGAAAACTTATATTTGTACTTCTGAATAAAAGGGTTTCTTTTCCACTACATAATACAAATCATATAAATCATTGACATGAAGTGACCATTGTATTGCCTTCCCTTTGAACAACATTTATGTAAGATTTGGTGAGAATCTCTACAACCAGGTTTAAGGGATCCCTATGGGTACTAATTGTGCTCCGCTTGTTGCAGATTTATTTTCATGTACGTACGAAAAAGAATTTACCCAAAGTCTGAAAACATGATGATGTGAAATGTTTCAATGGTACATCTAGGTACCTGGATGATATTCTTACTATTGACAATCCTGTTTTTGAAAAGTATAAAAAAAAATGTTATTTATCCACAAGAACTGCCTCTAAACAAGGCAAACGTTACAACCACGGAAACACCATTTTTGACCTAAATATCAAAATTGTTAATGGAGTCTGGTCTCACTCCCATATCGGGAGTTCGCTTCTTTTCATATGGTGGAGGTTTTTGTTTGTTTGCTTTGGTTCCTGTTTTATCCTGATTTTGTATGCCTTCGGTTTCTGATTTTCTGAATTATCGATTTTGTGCTGTATACAGAGATATGGTCATTATCCATATTTGTCATTCATACAAGTGTGTATAACAAAAGAGAAGATTTTGGAATTAACATAGTAAATTTTCCCTGGCTTGAAGGTGATGTTCCTAGATTACCGTCATATGGTATCTACATTTCGCAGCTCACTCGGCATGTATTGATATTTTGGATGTTAAACGTCTTCAAACTCAATAGCATCATTTAAGAACAGATTAATTTGCAGTATGGACCAGATATGCACGTTTCGGGTACTTAACCCTCGTCAGTGATTCTCAATCTGAAATATGTAATTTGGCCAAAGAGTGTGAAAATTATTATGTACCGAAAAATGTAGAAGAATGGATGGGATATGATGCTACAGGACCTAAGTTTTCGAAATTTGAAGATTTTTTGATTACAGAAATTTTCGGATGCGTTGAAGAGACAGACCAAAGTTGATCGAACTAGGCTACATGTGCCCTCGGGGACTCCTTGTCCACCAGCACTGACACTCACCAAGTGACTCAAATGTTAAACGTCTTCAAATTCAATAGCATAATTCAAGAACAGATCATTTTACAGCATGGACCAGACATGCGCGTTTCAGGTACTAAACCCTCGTCAGTGATCCTCAATCTGAACAATGTAATATGGCTCAAGAGTGTGAAAATTATGTCCAACAATTTTGGAATTTCATAGTAGAAATTTACAAATTACCAAGAAACTTTTAGGTCAAGGTTTTCGCTTTCACAAACTTGTAAAGACATTCTAGAAATATTATCAAAATTATAGTCAACTTCTTTTAAAATTCGGACCCATACAAGAACAGAGTATATTACTTTGGGTATTTCGCAACCTGCATTTCATGGTAATATGATCAACGAAATAAGAAAGATCAAGGGTAGACAGAATTACCATAAAAATGCATCAAAATCATCAAACGCTTTTTATACCGTGGATATGATCCTAATGTCACCAAACGGACACTAGGTGTGGTACTTGACCAATCTACAGCGCATTCTTAAAATTTGCACTCTAACTGACTGTGACGACGGGATTCCATGACGGGCCCTGTCCAAACCTCTTTATAGGGCCCCGACCACCTGCCCTCTCTGAATGTCAGTCGGACTCCTCGGTTGATAACATACATGAGCTCGCTACAGCCGGCAGAGCACAGATTGTATTTCGTACGCTCTATTTTTATATCCATTTACATATTCATCTGTGTTGCTTGGGCCCTTGCGTTTTGTGGTATTGTTTGTGTGTGGTCATCTGACAGTGAGGAGGTTGTTTAACACCACAAATGAACGTTCTTCGAGACCTCTGGGTAATCGGAAAAGTGGGAGGGATGTGCGCACGTAATCCAGGATAACTTTACCCCTTCTGCTATTCGCGTGGCAGATGACCGTCCGAAGTCGATACTTGCCCATTGGTCTCGTTGGTTTATTTGTAGTCCTTTGTGTTTGATGTTTCTGTGTTGTGCGTTGGTAATCATTGTCCCTTTTGCGTCTCTTTCTGTGCTTGTCTGCTCTGTGCTTTTGCATTCGGTGTTTTAGGGTTTTGCTGTTAGTGCTGCAACCTGGTGTTGTTGGAGATGTATTTTTCCTTAGCAACGGTTTATTTCTATAAGTATCTAGCAATACATTCTTAATCAAACTTTAAGATACCATCTATACCTTATTATTAAATAATTTTTTCCTGTTTTTCCTTTTATTTTGTGAGAAGTAAGGTCTACAATCTCAAGTAAACAGAGTAGTTTTCCTTAGATACCGTGCATGTTACCTTGGCAACCAAGAAAATTTACAGTTTATTGATTGCAATCTGATAAGTGTTAATTTAAAACTTCCTAGAAACTCCTCAATTTACCTTTATTTAAGTTAAAAATGATTAATTGCTATCTTCGTATGACAGCAGAATGGTTGCCATGGTTACTCCCTTATTCTAATTTTCCAGTCATATAATGCTTTATCACAAAGAATTACAGGATCCAACATTACTGTTTAATCACATATGTCGGAAGAAATTGTGTTAGTTAGATCCTGTGAGGCTTCAAAAAAAGCTGAAAATGGCTCTTTTTCAGTGTTTACATCCCGTTTCCACGGCAACCAGCATAAATATGAGAAATTGTTTCGTCACTAATAAATATACTCATTTTTGCCTATCATTTGCATAAAAACCGGAAGGATCTGTGGCATTGGGTGGTGTTTACAGAGAATTGATATTAAAAAGTCATCGAAAATTTTTGTAATTCTTATATTATGTTGAAACCATTTTGAGGTCAATTGATTTAAAACCTGAAGAATTTCAATTACTTGACACTACAGATGTTCATTGAGTCTTTTATAAATATGACATTTTTCTTACAAAATGGGGGGTGGGGGGGGGGTGGGGGGGGGCATTAAAGTAACTTTTTAGTATTAAAGTACGATGTTCATTAGGGGACATCGCTTCTTCAAATCTTCGCCCTACTATATATCACCAGCCAGTCGAAGAATTGAAGAACTGAAGTAATGATGCGAAGAATTGAAGTAATGATGCGAAGAATTGAAGTAATGATGAGAAGAATTGAAGTAATGATGCGAAGAAACGATTATTTCTTCAAATCTTTGCATCATTCCTTCAAATCTTCGCATCATTACTTCAATTCTTCGCATCATTTCTTCAAATCTTCAAATCTTCGCATCATTTCTTCAAATCTTTAAATCTTTGCATCATTACTTCAAATCTTTAAATCTTCGCATCATTACTTTAAATCTTCAAATCTTCGCATCATTACTTTAAATATTTAAATCTTCGCATCATTTCTTTAAATCTTCAAATCTTCGCATCATTACTTCAAATCTTTAAATCTTCGCATCATTACTTCAAATCTTTAAATCTTCGCATCATTACTTTAAATCTTCAAATCTTCGCATCATTACTTTAAATCTTCAAATCTTCGCATCATTACTTCAAATCTTCAATTCTTCGCATCATTCTTAAATTCTTAAAATCTTCAATTCTTTGCATTTTGACTTTGTCAGAAATAATCATTTTTGCACTATATCTTTTAATAATTCAGTGAGATATGATTTTATGAACTGATTTACTGTATATAACTCTATGTAATCTTGTACACAATTTCTCAGAAAGTATAAATGATAGAAAGTGAATTCTATTTGCAATATAAAAGGTTTATGATCCAGTTGTACACCTGATATTTCATCTGAGTCCCCAACCCTCAGGGTCTTAGGAAATGGATGACTGTGGTAATTTTCTCCTATATACATAACTTACTGTTATTTTGTGATCATCTTTTCTCAGAGAGTATAAAGGATACAAAGTCAATTCTTTTTGCAACATGATGGGTATATGGTCTAGTTGTGTACATGTACCTGATGTTTTGTTTGAGATTCAGACCCCAAGGGTCTTGGAAAATGGATGTGGTCATTTTCTCCTATATATATATGTATTATATATATTATGCATTCTTGTGAACACCAATTCTCAGAGTGTGTCTGTATAATTTCTTTTTGCATAATACATATGTGAAGGGTATGTGGCTTGATTATCCACTTGATAATTAGTTTTAGCCCCTGACCTCCAGGTTCTTGGAAAATGGATGTGGTCATTTTCTAATATACAACTCTATGTAATCTTCTGAACACCATTACTTAGAAAGTACGACTGATAAAAGATTTTTGCATTGTATTCAGACTTACGCTTAATCATGTTACGCCTGCGCATCTGATATACTTTTTTAGCCCCTTATCCTTGGGTCTTAGAAAGTAGATGTGTCATTTATTTATGAATTTTACGAAACAACCAGGAGAGCTTCCGTCTCGTCAGAGACTTCTAGTTAAGTAACTTAATACTTAAATATATATCTTATGCTAGAATTTAATTCATTTTGAATCTTAATGAATTATTTCCTTATGTAAAATTGGAGGGGGTGATTTTCAATATGCAAATTTTTAAGGAGGTTGACACGCCCGTAATGTAAACCCGATTCAAAATCTTGAATAGAAAAAATATTGGATTTCGGGCGTAAAACATTTCTTTTTCAATGTCCCATATATAACAAAAGAAGAAAAAGCTACCAAAATGAATGAAAGTAACAATACAAAATCACTCAGAAATATATTTATAAAAACAAAGACTATGGGTTAATCATTTCGAAGATATCTCAATTTTTGAAATAATTATACTTTACTGTTGAAAAAGCATCGACTTACAACATGTTATTGTACATGTGATGCAATAAGAATTCTGGGTTCCCCCTCTTCCGAGTGTTTGTGGAAAAGAAGCTGAAAATGCAATTCTAGCATAAAATATATATTTAAGCATTAAGTTACTTAAAATGATTAATATACAGTAAATCAGTTTATAAAATCATATATATCATTGAGTTATTGAAAGATATAGTGCAAAAATGATTATTTCTGACAAAGTCAAAATGCGAAGAATTGAAGATTTTAAGAATTTAAGTAATGATGCGAAGAATTGAAGATTTGAAGTAATGATGCGAAGATTTGAAGTAATGATGCGAAGATTTGAAGATTTAAAGTAATGATGCGAAGATTTTAAGATTTGAAGTAATGATGCGAAGATTTAAAGATTTGAAGTAATGATGCGAAGATTTAAAGATTTAAAGTAATGATGCGAAGATTTGAAGATTTAAAGTAATGATGCGAAGATTTGAAGATTTAAAGTAATGATGCGAAGATTTAAAGATTTAAAGTAATGATGCGAAGATTTGAAGATTTAAAGTAATGATGCGAAGATTTAAAGATTTGAAGTAATGATGCGAAGATTTAAAGATTTGAAGTAATGATGCGAAGATTTAAAGAATTGAAGTAATGATGCGAAGAAACGATTATTTCTTCAAATCTTTGCATCATTCCTTCAAATCTTCGCATCATTACTTCAATTCTTCGCATCATTTCTTCAAATCATCAAATCTTCGCATCATTTCTTCAAATCTTTAAATCTTTGCATCATTACTTTAAATCTTCAAATCTTCGCATCATTACTTCAAATCTTTAAATCTTTGCATCATTACTTTAAATCTTCAAATCTTCGCATCATTACTTTAAATATTTAAATCTTCGCATCATTTCTTTAAATCTTCAAATCTTTGCATCATTACTTTAAATCTTCAAATCTTCGCATCATTACTTGAAATCTTCAATTCTTCGCATCATTCTTAAATTCTTAAAATCTTCAATTCTTCGCATTTTGACTTTGTCAGAAATAATCATTTTTGCACTATATCTTTTAATAATTCAGTGAGATATGATTTTATGAACTGATTTACTGTATATTAATCATTTTTAGCTCTACTGGTCTATGACCAGTCGAGCTTATGCGATCACCCTGTGTCTGGCGTCCGTCCGTCCGTCTGTCCGTTAAACATTTCTTGTGGTTTCAAGTCCTCTGAAACTGTTGGTGATGGAAAGTTAATTCTTTTTGCAACACAATTGGTCTATGGTCTAGTTGTGCACCTGATATTTTGTTTGAGCCCCTGACCCCCAGGGTCTTAGAAAATGGGTGTGGTCATTTTCTCCTATACATGTATAACTCTATGTAATCTTGTGATCACCATTTCTCAGAAAGTATAATTGATAGAAAGTTACTTCTTTTTGCAATATTGAAGGTCTATGATCTAGATGTGCACCTGATATTTCATCTAAGCCCCTGACCCCTGGGGTATTAAGAAATGGGTGTGGTCATTTTCTCCTATATAACTCTATGTAATCTTGTAGTCACCATTTCTCAGAAAGTATAAATGATAGAAAGTTAATTCTTTTTGCAATATAAAAGGTCTATGATCTTGTTGTGCACCTGATATTTCATTTGAGCCCTTGACCCCTAGGGTATTAAGAAATGGGTGTGGTCATTTTCTCCCATATAACTCTATGTTATCTTGTAGTCACCATTTCTCAGAAAGTATAAATGATAGAAAGTTAATTCATTTTGCAATATAAAAGGTCTATGATCTTGTTGTGCACCTGATATTTCATTTGAGCCCTTGACCCCTTGGGTCTTAGGAAATGGGTGTGGTCATTTTCTCCTATTAACCTCAATGTAATCTTGTGGTCACCATTTCTCAGAAAGTATAAATAATAAAAGTTAATTCTTTTTGCTATATGATATGTCTATGATTGAGTTGAGCACAAGATATTTTGTTGGAGCCCCTGACCCCCAGGGTCTTAGTAAATGGGAGGGTAATTTCCTCTTATATAACCCTGTGGAATCTTTTGGTCACCATTTCTCAGAAAGTGTAAATGATAGAAAGTTAATTCTTTTTTCAATGTTCAAGGTCTATGAGCTAGTTATGCACCTGAAGATTTGTTTGAGCCCCTTACCCCAGGGTCTTAGATATTGGATGTGGTCATTTTCTTCTTTATACATGTATATAACTCAATGTAATCTTATGGTCACAATTTCTCAAAAAGTATAAATGATAGAAAGTTAATTCTGTTTGAGATATTCTTGGTCTATGATCAAGCTGTACACAAGATATTTTGTTTGAGCCCCTGACCCCAGGGTCTTAGAAAATGGGTGTGTTCATTTTCTCCTATATAACTCTATGTAATCTTGTACACAATTTCTCAGAAAGTATAAATGATAGAAAGTGAATTCTATTTGCAATATAAAAGGTTTATGATCCAGTTGTACACCTGATATTTCATCTGAGTCCCCAACCCTCAGGGTCTTAGGAAATGGATGACTGTGGTAATTTTCTCCTATATACATAACTTACTGTTATTTTGTGATCATCTTTTCTCAGAGAGTATAAAGGATACAAAGTCAATTCTTTTTGCAACATGATGGGTATATGGTCTAGTTGTGTACATGTACCTGATGTTTTGTTTGAGATTCAGACCCCAAGGGTCTTGGAAAATGGATGTGGTCATTTTCTCCTATATATACATGTATTATATATATTATGCATTCTTGTGAACACCAATTCTCAGAGTGTGTCTGTATAATTTCTTTTTGCATAATACATATGTGAAGGGTATGTGGCTTGATTATCCACTTGATAATTAGTTTTAGCCCCTGACCTCCAGGTTCTTGGAAAATGGATGTGGTCATTTTCTAGTATACAACTCTATGTAATCTTCTGAACACCATTACTTAGAAAGTACGACTGATAAAAGATTTTTGCATTGTATTCAGACTTACGCTTAATCATGTTACGCTTGCGCATCTGATATACTTTTTTAGCCCCTTATCCTTGGGTCTTAGAAAGTAGATGTGTCATTTATTTATGAATTTTACGAAACAACCAGGAGAGCTTCCGTCTCGTCAGAGACTTCTAGTTAAGTAACTTAATACTTAAATATATATCTTATGCTAGAATTTAATTCATTTTGAATCTTAATGAATTATTTCCTTATGTAAAATTGGAGGGGGTGATTTTCAATATGCAAATTTTTAAGGAGGTTGACACGCCCGTAATGTAAACCCGATTCAAAATCTTGAATAAGAATTCTGGGTTCCCCCTCTTCCGAGTGTTTGTGGAAAAGAAGCTGAAAATGCAATTCTAGCATAAAATATATATTCAAGCATTAAGTTACTTAAAATGATTAATATACAGTAAATCAGTTTATAAAATCATAAATATCATTGAGTTATTGAAAGATATAGTGCAAAAATGATTATTTCTGACAAAGTCAAAATGCGAAGAATTGAAGATTTTAAGAATTTAAGTAATGATGCGAAGAATTGAAGATTTGAAGTAATGATGCGAAGATTTGAAGTAATGATGCGAAGATTTGAAGATTTAAAGTAATGATGCGAAGACTTTAAGATTTGAAGTAATGATGCGAAGATTTAAAGATTTGAAGTAATGATGCGAAGATTTAAAGATTTAAAGTAATGATGCGAAGATTTGAAGATTTAAAGTAATGATGCGAAGATTTAAAGATTTGAAGTAATGATGCGAAGATTTAAAGATTTGAAGTAATGATGCGAAGATTTGAAGATTTAAAGTAATGATGCGAAGATTTAAAGATTTGAAGTAATGATGCGAAGATTTAAAGATTTGAAGTAATGATGCGAAGATTTGAAGCTTTAAAGTAATGATGCGAAGATTTGAAGATTTAAAGTAATGATGCTAAGATTTGAAGATTTAAAGTAATGATGCGAAGATTTAAAGATTTGAAGAATTGAAGAAATGATGCGAAGATTTGAAGATTTGAAGAAATGATGCGAAGAATTGAAGTAATGATACGAAGATTTGAAGGAACCATGCGAAGATTTGAAGAAATAATCGTTTCTTCGCATCATTTCTTCAAATCTTCGCATCATTACTTCAAATCTTCGCATCATTACTTCAATTCTTCGCATCATTACTTCAATTCTTCGCATCATTACTTTAATTCTTCAATTCTTCGACTGGTGATATATAGTAGGGCGAAGATTTGAAGAAGCGATGTCCCCTAATGAACACCGTATTAAAGTCACACGCTACTCATATGTGCATGTATGAAATCTTACAAACGAAACGAGTCGACCGCAATAGTTTATGTACAAGTAATTTGTATATTCTAATATAAACCGACGTGGAAAGCAAAAGTTCCAAATATAATGGAGTAAAATGAAATATATCTTACGTCTACATGTATATATTTCAAAGGAACTTAGTAGAGTTCAAATAATACCAATATGAAAAAAAAACCCAAATTAATGTTATGATATCGAAGTACATTGTATGTCGACGCGATTCGACATGATTTCCATACTACAATAAAGCCGATTCTCCATCGAAGCAAAGAGAACACAATGGCGTAGGAGAAGGGGGGGGGGCAGCGGGGGAACATGCCCCCCCCCCACTTTGATAAGTGAGGGGGGGGGGGGGCAACCATGTTTGTGCCCCCCCCCCCCCCCCAATTTTTAATCACAAAATGTTATGATGCATTAACATTGTTTAAAATAGCAATTTTGTGCCATAAATCTACAATTTTTCGGTCAATTTTCAAATTTTTCCTTTGGCTCGCTACCGCTCGCTAGTTCTTTATAGACTTTCTGAATATCTAGCTATTTTGATCCAATCTTTATACATATTACTTTATCAAAGTACATGAAGACTTTTAACTCAAACTAGAATATTATTACATGTACATTTGTACTTGTTAATGATAGAGGGTATAGAAAGTATTTTCTGATAAGTCGATATTTTACTTTAAAAATTTCCTGGCTCGCTGCAGCTTGCCAGACATTTATTCATGTACTTAAAATTTAGAATTGCACCAGAAATGATAAATTTTGTGCATACAGAACATGAAACTTCCAAATATATATATATATATTTAAATCTCTTCCTCTCCCCTCCCCTCTTTTTTAAAATTTTTGTTTGCTTGTTAAAAATTTTGGGATGTTGTGCCCCTCCACTTTTTCAGGCAGAGCTACGCCACTGGAACAGAGATAAATAGTGTGACTTGAAGATATAGCATATGATATGACAATTAAATTTTACATCTTGGTCTCTAAGGCGCATCTTATTCCGCTAGCTGCTTCATTACAACAGAGTGAACGTATGACGTTGTGGTGCAAGACGTGAATTTCGATCTTGCAAGGCACTATGTGGAAAGATGGGATGTGATTAATAATGTTGTCTCTGTCTGTTTGTTTACCTTTTCTCGTTGCATGTGTGTGTGCGTGTGTTCCGCGGTGAATTACTATAACGTCATCATACTGGAGGTCCCGTCCTTATCTAGAGAAATATTTCATACATTGAAAGGTTGGTGGTTCGAGCCCACCCAGGGGCGATCTTAATTTAAGGGTGAAACTTCCATTGGCATTTTTAATAAAAATATATCATAAAAACTTTGAAAGACAAGTTCCATTTTCGAAATGTACTTATGAAATAGAAAAATGTCAGTTGTGATGTAGATCCATCTTGCTTTATATCCTCTATGAATCATTACACAGTTGACGTCTTTCTCTAAATTAAGGTCAGATTCTTCACAATTAAGTTGAAAAAAGTACATTTTCTTGGTATGTGACACATACATGATTGTTTACAATCGAATAATATTATACGTACTTTACTATGAATTCATTTTATCTCTGAAAAACCAGCAAAATTCATGAAAAGAATAGATGACGAGTATTTGACTTTGCAAGGCGGTGTTTGGGATTGGTTTGCATTTATTTTTAGAATTCATTTCCAATGCAGAGGTCAGTAGATCATCTTCATTAGCATTTCAATTGAAGGTCAGAATGTTTACATGTTTATTGTATTACATGTAGTAAACTAATATCATAAAAACTTATCCTTTTGTCATATTGTCTGAGAAGTTTTTATATTAGACTTCAACAGAATTTTAGTGAATCGATTTATTAATCAATAATTAATTATGATTATAAACATTTGTATCGATGAATCTCTATTGATTGGTGCATTGCATCTTTCCAAATTTATGTGGAAAATGGCGAGAAACAGTTAGCATGGTTTGTTGAGAATTACCAAATTCCAATAAGGCAAGCAAACCGATCGAGACAAAATAAATATTTCTGTAATGAGCTCTTTTTCTACGTGGTTTAGAGTGCACATAAACATGTGTGTTCTTTAAATCAATACAGGTATTTCTACTGCGTTGAATATGCATGTAACTCGATCGTTACACGATCATAGCGTACGTACATGTATGCCATTGTATATTAATGTAAATTGTGAAAGTAGGTACATGTAAGAAATTCATGATAAGCTTTCCTTGTTGACCTAATTTCCGTCACATTGTAATATTGTAAATACACAATTTATACCGCTATCTTCATTTACCTTAAACTTTCACTACATGTATACAGACTTCGCATATGATTTTGCACTCGTCACCTGTATGGCAGGTCGTTCTGTTTCAAAAGGAGGGGATTAGCTAGACTTAAGGAGGAATCCATGCGTCTTCAATCATATAAATCTTGCCTTCTTTGAAAAATGGAGACAGAAGTATTACCGGAAACCATTTACGATGTACCCACTCCGGCTTTCCTGGTGGATTTGGAAAGGACGAAGAAAAACTGTTCGCGCATGCGTGAACGTTGCTGGAAGTTAGGAGTGGAGCTAAGGCCACATCAAAAAACTCATAAAACAGTGTAAGTACTGTAAATGATGAAATTTTATGTCTCCCTCAACTATATTTGCCATGGTATCACGTCAGTCAGTCAGTCAGTCAGTCTGTCTGTCAGTCTGTCTATCACAATTCGTGCCGGGCTATATCTCTTGGATGGTGTACCCGATCATTTTTTTTACAATCCAAAGATTTTATATTTCCTTGATCCAAGGTCTTTGGGAACCCAGCTCAGGGTTACCGAATATCTTTATACTGATTTGTGTGTGTGTGTGTGAGGGTGTGTGTGTGTGTGAGAGGGTGTGTGCGTGTGTGTGGGGAGGGGGGCTGTATTTCTTTTCAAAAACAGTATTTATGGATATTGTTCTCAGTTAATGTTTCTATGACAACACATAGCCAAAAAAATGGATGCTATTTTCATGTGTTATTAAGCTTTAAGAAAGTACGCATACAGCGACCTAATGATACATACGCCTTACCGCTGAGATGTTTTGTCTGTTCGTCCGCCGATCTGCTACACGATGGTCTTCTTTATATCTAATATTGTAGAGAGGGAGGTGACTTACAGACCGACGGGACTCGCAGAAAAATCGTTGTGTCAACTTTGGAGGAGGCGGATTTTTTCTCCAAGAATGGATTTGACGATATTCTGTATGCCTATCCAATCACCGCCAGTAAAATTCAAAAGTAAGTTCTCAATATCCTGTTCAAAATGAAATTCGATAGGTGAACCCTTTATAATGAGACCATTTTAAAGAACGACCGCCCTCTTTAATGGGCCATAATTCTAAAGCATTAAATTACAGTAGCAAATGTGAAGTGTTGGAATGTGAAAAAAAAGGCTAGCGCGGATCTAGAGGAGTGAGTGGGTGGGTAAGAGAAGTCAGATCCACCTAAAAGCCTAAATTCTGATTTCGCACATACATTTAATTGAGGTCTACATGTACAGTACGAAATAAACAACTATTCTTTGATTTATTGCAGATGTAAAGAGATCTTTGTAAAATGTGAACGAAATCACTTTAAATCTTTCATTAATTGCAGATGTAAAGAAATCTCTGCAAAATGTGAACAATTTCACTTGATGTATGACAACTTGGAGTCTCTCAAAGCACTACAAAACTCTCCCCCAGGGAACGGAAGGGCGTGGTCAGTTTTCCTGGAGGTAGATATAGGAGGAGATAGAAGTAAGTGACCGTGGGCCTTTGTTTATTTTTACATTTTTCGCTCCTTTTCCATAGATTTATTGCTCTATAAAGAATAAAATAATTTGAAAACATTTGTTTGCATAAAGTAGATATTCTACGAAAGCCATCTTATAATTGCATCCCTTTGAATCAAACGCTTATTTGCATTAATTTTGGTCGTAAGTAACTCTATTCCTCATATAACCATTCTCATTCCCTTCCTTCCTTCCTTCCTTCCTCCCTCCCTCCCTCCCTCCCTTCCTGCCTGACCCACTGCTCTGCCGCTCGTTTTCGTAACACATCTATTTTGGGGGGGGGGGAGGGGTTACCTCTCTCCCCCTCCCCCTTACCTCCACCTCCCGCCACCTGCTTTCTCCCCCTCCTTTTCACCCTTCCCTTACCTCTCTGTCCCGCCCCTTTCTCCCTCTTCCCCTTCCTGCCCCTCCCTCCTATTTCCCCCCTTCCCTCCCGCATCCCCTCCCTTTCACCCTGTCCATCCCCTCATTGGTTTTAACATTATCTAATTGAATATTAGCATATAATATAATTTTACAAAAAAGAAAATGGTGGGATTGGACATTAAGAAGAACTTATGCTAATGACAAATATTGACAATGACCATATCCCAATACACAGTGCAAAATCGATAATTCAGGAAATCACAAACCAAAGGCATACGGAATCAGGATAAAACAGGAACCAAACAAACAAACAAACAAGAAAGTCCTCTCCCCAACAATATTTAATCACAAAAAATGATAGGCACATGTCGTACGTTACATATGAGGTAAAAATAAACAAGTTTAAACAATAGAAGTAAAAGAAAAAGATAGATTTATCACATATAAAAAATATTAGGTGAAAAGAGAGTTTATAAGAGTGTAAAGATGTGTATGTCTAGATATTTTATAAATACATGTAAGTATAAATACATGTATCAGGGAGTAACACACATGGACAAAACATATGAATGGTATATGATCTAAGGTTGTACAAGTTGGTATGATGAAGCAAGAATTCATTTCTAAATGAATTTTGGAACAGATGTTAACCTCGTCACCATAAAGGAGACATCCTTTTACTAAAATATCGATATTAATATTTACTGGTATTTCATGTATTGTGTTGTTTCTAATTTCTATATATTTAGAACAATTTACGAGGTAATGTTGTGCAGTTTCTTTTTCTCCAAAAGTACATTTATCATCTGAAGAAATGTGATTTGCATAGAGATCAGCATTCAGAGAGCTACATTGGAGTCTTAGTAGAGTATGAAGTACTTGAAGTTCTCTTTCTCCAATACTGAAATACGAAAGAAGTTTCCGGTAGCGCATTCCAATTAATAACACATCTATTCAAATATACTGATTTTCTTTAATATTCTACTTTTAGCTGGAATACCATGGGATGACGATAGAATCATTTCTTTCGCTAGAGAAGCTGTCAACTTGAGTAACATTGATTTTCAAGGGTTATATTCGCACGATGGCAACTCGTACTCTTGCACACAAGGGAAGAACAACAAGCAGGGGGCTTTAGAAGAATGGGGTCAAACCGCCTCCAGTAGAATTGTGGAGACTCAGAGGAGGTACGATGATAATTCTACGTCAGACAAGCGTGGACCTGTAGGGGAGGGGGTGTAAGGGGGTCGTCAGGAATCTCCCTAGAATTTGCCAAAACTCCTTCTTTTCTGGCTTTCACGTATAATTTTCAAAATAATGTTGAAGTAACACTGATGAGGATTTACTATCCGAAGCAAGTATCTGATGTAGCAATTTGAAATTACTGTCCGCGCGGCTCACTTCGGAAACTGGATAAACGAGACTTTGACTTTGTCATGCAACAATTAAAATAAAATCTATATCATTGAATAGATCTCGCTTAATCGTAAATTTTGGTATATGCTACATGGTCGAGGGTTTATGTAATCCTATTATACAGACAATATAAATTTTAGATGGGGCGTTTTCAATGTTAAATTTCAGCGTGACGTCGCCGAATTTATCACTGAGCCTATGGAGAGCGTCACGACGTCACGGGAAAAATTAGCATGGGAAATGGCCCATCTAAAACTTGTTTTGTCTATATAGTTTGATTGGGCGTACTCACTATCATATAACATATACCAAAATTTACGACTAAGCGAGATCTATTGAATGGTATGAAGTTCATTTAAATTTTTGCATCATAAAGTAGTCAAAATCGCGTTTATTCAGTTTCCGAAGTGAGCCGCGCGGACAGTAGTTGGAAATTTTGTTCAGGGCGGTAACGAGTGAGAACACCTCCAAATTCTCTTTGCTTCAGATTAAAGGAACATGGTATTGAGTGTCGTACGTTTGGAGTAGGGTCTACACCAACATGTTCAGTACCTGATGGTAGCCTTAGTTCTCTGACGGAATTTCATCCGGGAAACTATATCTTCTACGGTAAAGTCATATTTCCCACTTAGTAGGAACAAATTTTGCTTCATTTTATTTTACGTAAGGCCATTTCTTTGTTATTTTCTGTTTTGCGTCATCGTGCTGGTAGGTTTTGAGCCAAAAGTCATAAAACAAAACAAAATTAAAATAATTAAATCTTTTGCAAATTAAATGTATTTTCTACACAATATTAAATTGTTCAGTTTTTGTATTTCATGTAAAAATGAATAAGTACTGCTATAATTCAAGACATTTCATTATCTATCATTCATTTGTCATGCGCGGATCCAGAGGGGGGACCGGGGGTCTGGAACACACCCCCCTGAGATTTTCGGAGGTTGGGTCCTGCTTTGGCCCATATCTAATTGAAATGAGTCTAAAAATGCATGAAAGGGCTTTGAAACCTATTTCGGCTCGCTTCGCTCGCCATTTACAAATACAATCTATTTTTCTGCAAAATTCCTTAATTATTTTCAATTCTTCATACAAATGTACTAAGTAATTTTATATAATTGTCTTGGGTCTCAGGAACTCATATTTTCAACAGTCCCTAACTTCATAGGATGTAACCTCTTTCGTCTTTTTCAAGGTTTTGTCATTTTAAGATGTCTGATTATTTGGGAAAATGACACATCTCTTATCTATTTATTCTCATGAAATATAGACAAAATGTGAATTCATGAAAAAAAAATTGCGTTTCGCTCCGCTCCCCGATATAAGAAGTAAAATATTCAATGTTATAAATAATCATCTCGGTCGAATCAAGACAAATTAATATTTCATATCTAAAAAAATTTCAGGCTCGCTACGCTCGCCAATTCTTCATAAAAATAAACGTGAAAGGAAAGCTAACAATACCCCCTCAGAAATTACCCCTCCCTATCATGTGCACCGATATATATGTACCTACATGATATTGTCAATATCTAGGTAGTCTTCCTTAAATTTTGGACCCCCTCTGACCAAAAATGCTGGATCCGCGCATGTTTGTTGTCTAAAATCCGTCAATAACCAAATGAAAAAAATTTCTGTAGGATTTCACATAGTCACATTATATGAAATTGCAACTTCGTTTTGCATGCTTGTTTGTTTTTCTCCCTGGCTGGCTGGTAGGTTTCTCAATTTCAAAAGGACACAAAACAGAATAAAAACAAGAAATGGCCTAAGACGGGATTACATGTATGTCATGAATTGCAACACTATTAAAAATACCTGATACTTCTTTCATATCCCCCAGATTATATGCAGTATCTGATTGGATCCTGTGAAGAAAGCGACATTGCATGCCGGGTAGCAACACGTGTCGTCTGCCACAAAGAGGAGCAGAACCGGATGTACATTGACTGTGGCTTCCTTGGAGTTTCACATGACGGACTCTATAACGGACCTGAACAATCCGGAATGGCTAAATTTATAGGACATGATGAGCTGAAGTAAGTGCATGCATGGACAGGAAGTGCACCAACTGATATAGAAAATGGGGGATGTTAGGCTTAAAAGTTTGAATAAACTTTGGATGAAATGAGACGATTCGGAAGCATTAGAAAATGGATAATTTAAAAAAAAACTGTGTTATATTACTGCATCTTGTTACTTTTTATATACAAGAAATGACTAAAACGGTTCTTTGAATTTGTTTTCGCCAAACAGACTGTCAGTATTCTAATGTTGAGATAGGTAATTAACTACAGTAGTACCCCTAACCCAATCCTTACTCCTGTCCATATTTAACATCATGCAAATTGAATACATACATGTACATACGGCATGCACTTGCTATCAATGTTTTTCATGACAAAGACACATGTTACTTTTACGTCTACCTTAGATTCATTGGAATGACCCAGGAGCTTGGTTTTGTATCGACAAACGATGGTAGTAAACTAGACTACCAGAAGTACCCTCTAGACAGTATGCTGTTCTTTTACCCGTGGCATGTAAGTAAATGTAGTCATACTTTTTCATTTTGGAGATTTACGTTAAAAATGCGGGGAAGAGTGCGTATGTTTTGTCAGTTGAATATTGGGTTAGAAATGTGGGGAGCAATAGATGTCCATTTTTTAATATAGATTAAGGTCAGAAATGCTTGGGAGTGGGAATTACCGTTTTGGATTTTTTTGTCAGTAGTAGATTTTCATTAAAAAGTAAAGTGGAAGAGGGAGCGTTTCATTTCGGATGATTGTTGAAATTATGGATTGAGAAAAGTTTACTGAATACATGTACCATCCTTGGGCTTATCTAGGGAGCGTACATTCCTTCAAGATTTCTAGTTTTAAAAGATTATGGTTATATTTCAAGTATCACGCTTATAATTACGAATAGATGTACAATGTATTACCAACAATTTTTTTGTTTTAATATTCTATTTATTTTATTTGTAGTCATGCGCAACAGCAGCCAATCACAGCGTTTATTACATCCATTCCGGAGATAAAATTGTTGGCAAATGGAGGCCCACGAGGGGATGGTAGCTCTGGTGGCATCACTTGAATTTCTCGTCATCAGTCCTGATTTCAATATTAACTCATGAAATGAAAAAAATACTTTATAGTATACACAATAAGACTTTTATCTGAAAAAAAGGTACCGCTACATCGCTTATTGAAATCTGATCCGATTTGGCAACAATTTCGGAAAAAAATAAAATGATATTAAATCATTTGTTATGTTCGTGTATATATATATTTTAAACCTAACGCATATCGAAATGGTAAGAAATTATGACTGAAACCGGGAAAATGCATATTTTCAGTCCGCAAATGACTTCTTGCATGGGGGTGGGATGGGGTACATAATATTTTACTCCTTCGTCATACCGTCCTTCCGTCAATCATCATCATTTTGTTCCATACATTGTCTTCTAGGAACATTCGTAATAACGTTTTTAATAGTTTGTTTATTATTTGTTATAATAGTTTTTAATATATACCTTACGGTCTGATAATTTGAACTAAAACTGATAAAAACTTGCAAAGGATTTATGTATAAATCTACATGTATTAAATTGACTTTTTAATATCTAATGATACATACAACATCATTTATTTATTCAGTCTCAAAATTATTAGAATATCCATTGGAACAGTTGCGGACCCCGGAATAAACAATATTTCGAAGTGAGACCAGATGCCTGGGGAGAGTAAGCGTCTCCTGTTTGCATGTAATACCCGTCGCAACAGCTCCATGAAAACCTGTCACATTCAGCGATTGTCTCGATGTACACATTGATGTACATAAGATGCCTTATGTGATGATGTGAATAAGGAGGAAAAATGGTGATAATTCATGTTTATTTAATGTTCTTCATTTAATTCATTCAGGTATCTACATTTCAAAGATATTTGAACATTTTTATAAGTTATGTTTCATGTAATTGATTAATGAATTTCAATGTGCAAATACATTACCTCAATATAATGAATACTATTAACTATCTACTTTTACCTCCGTATCATGATTGTTTAGATCCCACAAGACAGTATTATCAATTATACAATCTGATATCAACAACAATCAGCCCTGAAGTTAGGGGTGAGCATTGTTCATCAAGGGGGTTTATTACATCGCATTTACCAAGATGAAGTTTGAATAACCTACGCATGTAATATTGTTTTATACCTTGAAAGATTACAAGGTATTCAAAACCATTGGATCATTATCTTTAGACTTTGAGAAATTCTTAAGCACAGGAATGTTCTGTTTGTATTTGTCTTGTCTCCAGTGGATGGCATTTCCGCAGAAACCTTTACCAAACTGTGGTATTATCCAATTGTAGAAGTGAACAATTCCCATTCATGTAAGTTCAAATATCTATCTTGCAAGGAAAAATTTTGCTGTCTGAAATAATCGTTAGAAGTACATGTTCCTATCAAGATTACTGTTTTTTTAAAGAAAAGATATATACCATAATACGTGTATCAATAATTTCATTTGCATCAAGCATATTTTCATTATCTCGAATCGATAATGAAAAGGAATTATAATCTACATAAAATAGAGAATTATAGAGATACTTATATTCAGTATCGGTGCGGAAACAAAAATACTGAAGCCTATTATAAAAACGTGATCAATGTACTCTACAATTCTTTATTTTCCACTAGATGACCAACTTCTAAAGTTACTTCCTCCTCCTCCTCCTCCTCCTCCCATATTCCCACCTCCAGTCGAAAAACTTCCACCGCTTCCTCCGCCCCTGTTCCCTCCGCCTCCTCCACTTGACCAGCCGAAGTTTCCACCTTGACCACCTCCGCCGCTGCCACCACCGCCACCACCGCCACCTTGAATTATATTGCCATTTTCGTCAACCATAACTTGCCGGAATGATCCTCGTCTACCTGGATTCCCACCTCCTCCTGTCATTCGGAATCCTCCTCCACCCATGTTACCTCCAAATCCTCCCATTCCTCCGCCTCCCATTCCTCCACCACCGGACATTCCTCCTCCTCCTGACATTCCTCCACCTCCTGACATACCTCCGCCTCCCGACATTCCTCCTCCTCCACCTGACATTCCACCTCCTCCCATTTGTCCGCCTCCGCTTCCACCCATTCCTCCGCCGCCCATTCCACCGCTGTCACCACCCATTCCACCGCCAGACATCCCTCCTCCACTTCCTCCAGACATTCCGCCACCTCCTGCAGCACCACCACCTCCGTCTATTCCTCCCCCGCTGCCACCTATACCTCCACCTGCCATTCCGTCATCTCCGCCCATTGCAACCCCGCCTCTTGCGCCACCCCCAATTGCACCTCCGCCTTGTGCGCCACCGTCCGCTCCCCTCCCACCACCTGCTCCACCCGAAGCTCCCCCTCCACCTCCTTTCTTTATGATTTTCGTTACTGTTGACGGACTTTCCCTCATAATAATGGTCTGGTCTATACCGCCATCGTTTTCGTCATCGTCGTCTGTTCCATTGTCGAACCTCATGATTCGGATATCTCCTGTTCGTCGCGACTGACCTCTTCTTTCAGGGATGTATCTTTCATCTCTAAGTCCAAGGTCTGGATCTCTGGCATTTCTCATCGCTTTCATCGCACTGTGTATCACAGAAATATCAACACCATCTGAACCTCCTTTCCGTTCTAAACTATTAGCAAGGGCTGTCGGAATGTCAAGAATGGGTCTCTTTGTTACCAGTTCTGTCGGTATCATTTTCCGCTGCTTTACAATTCTATTGCCTGCGACTCCACTTCTATCAATGGGTATCATACGTTCAACTGCTATTTTAGCACCACCAGCCCTTTCGGTTGGGATTTTATAATCGTAATAGTTTGCCGGTCTCTGAACAACTTGCTTTCCTAAAAGCTTCCTCTGCAACTTTGCTTTTGCCTTTGCTTTCTTTCGTAAAGAAGCGCGCTTCTGCTTCAGCTTCTGTTGTGCCTTTGATTTCTTGTTGGATTTCTTTTTAGCTTGAGCCATCGTGGTGCCTTCCTCAGAGTTTGACTCCTCCTCGCTATCACCTCCTCCTCCCCCTGCGTTGCTACCTTCACTACTTCCATAATCCGGTGTAGTCATAGTTGTTTCCATTATGGTTTCCATAGTGGGTGTGGCTACCATTGCAATCGGCTCCGGTAACCTTAGTCTAGCAGGCCGAACCCTTGCTCTTTCGTACATTCTCTCTCTCGGATAGAATTTTTCAGTACGATAAATTTTCTCAGCAGGGGCTGCCGCCATAGCTGCCATACGTGACCTTCCGCCCGTTCCTGACATTCCCGTCATCCCGGTCATGCCTGTATTTTCCATTGAACCAACCATACCATCGTACATTCCATATTCTGATGGATCCATGGTGAACATGTCGGTTCTGTCACTAGAGTCGTCCTGTGAGTAAAGATCCTGGTCAAATCTCATGTCGGGCGGTACATCGCCAATTGATGCCTGAATCAAGCCATAATCTACAAAAAATCCCATTAAATTACGTAGCATTATAAATATGGAACATATCTTTTTATGACGATAACATAAATGTTCCTGACACAACTTTGGTCATGCGAATTTCTCTAATTTTAGAACAGAGCAAACTGGAGTTTGGTCTTGATTAACCTTATACATGTATATTGTCCTTTGCGTAATACGAGATGAAATTCGCATGATGCTTACTCCTCTATTGTGAGTGCTGTTGAGATTATCGTGAGGATCTTCTTTAGCTCATTAGAAACGTTGCTTGGGTTTGAATACATGTACTTACAGTGCAGTTTTGTCGCGGTAAATCTTTATTTTTTGTAATTCTGGTTGGGTGTAGCCCTTAAGGACTGAAACAAATTCTAATGGTAGGGATTTGTAATGTAGTACAAAGCACTGGGTGAAAAAACAAGTTTACGCAATGCGTAAACTATATGGAAACTTTGCGGAAACCTGAAGTTTCCATATAGTTTACGCAAGGATTCCGTCGCTGAAACTCAAGTTTACGCTTTGCGTAACCCGACTACCCGCTCAAATTCCAAATGGTTTACACAAGCGTAATCTTGTAATTTCCATCAAGTTTCCGCAACTGAAACTTAAAGGCACCAACTTGCGTAATCAATTGAAACTTCAGGATTCCAGATAGTTTACGCATATTTTACCTTGCGTAAACTTGATTGCCGTTTTATGATATAAAGGTTCTGCTTGCGTAAACCATATGGAAACATGCGTAAACTATTTGGAATCTTAATCAACACAAGTTTACGCATTGCGTAAACCATTTGGAATCTTTCAATATCAAGTTCAGGCTAGCGTAAACCATATAGAAACTGACATTATAAAAGTTTTCAAATGTGTAATCTTGTTGAAACTTGCGTAAACCATTTGGAATCTGAATAAACTACTGGTTTAAGCAGTGTGTAAACCATTTGGAATCTTACTATATCAAGTTCAGTCTTGCGTAAACCATTTGGAATCTTACTTGAGTCTTGCGTAAACCATTTGGAATCTTACAATATCAAGTTCAGTCTTGCGTAAACCATTTGGAATCTTACAATATCAAGTTCAGACTTGCGTAAACCATTTGGAATCTTACAATATCAAGTACAGACTTGTGTAAACCATTTGGAATCTTACTTGAGTCTTGCGTAAACCATTTGGAATCTTACTATATCAAGTTCAGTCTTGCGTAAACCATTTGGAATCTTTCAGTATCAAGTTCAGACTTGCGTAAACCATTTGGAATCTTACAATATCATGTTTAGACTTGCGTAAACCATTTGGAAACCATGTGTATAAAAGTTTCCAAATGTGTAATCTTGTTGAAACTAGCGTAAACTATTTGTAACCTTGATGTTCTAAAGATTACATAGTGTGTAAATTGCGAGGAACTAATGCTTCAAGTGTGATTACAGAATAAACCAGCAGAAGGTTTTGAAAACCATGTACTGATGTAGAAACTCAAAAGTTAACGAGTTTTTAATGCATCCCCAAATAGCAAGAATATCTCGATATCAGCAAATTATTTTTCATCTACATTGCCTTATGTTACTGAAAAAAGACCAAATAATGTAGAATGAAACAAGTATTTAATTTTTATATTAATAATCATGTAATAGATTTATATATCAAAATGTAGCAAGAAACACATACAAAGGAAAAGAGTAGCCTAACATCATTTTCCTATTTTTCCATTTTGTCTAGATGTGAAAACTATTTTCAAAATCTGAGTAAAATAAAAGACACTATTCTTGGACATAATTTCAAAAATCATGAAGAGGAAAAACAATATATGTTTATGAAACATTAATGTACTTCTGTCATCTACAATAATAGCTGTAGTCTGAAAAGTATGCAAAACTTCCAGGCAAAGGTCACTAGGTCAAGACAATTGGTATCACTAGGAATTTTTAGAATGGTCTTATCACTAGAAATATACTGTCAAATGAACAATGAAAGCCCTGTAACTAATCATTCAAAAGTTATGTCCAAGGTTAGTTTTAAAAAGAAGGTGGTCAAACTCTAAAGTCGAGGCCAAAATTTTGGTATCAGAGAGTAATGAGACAAGATTTCAACATTTCTCTTCAATTTGGCCTTCCAGATATGAACATGACACATCCTTGGGTTCTGGGCATCAACTTTGTGACTATACATGTATTATCTAAATTTATGAAAGGGATTAAAAGTTATAAAACATAAATGATTGTATGATAGATGGACAACAGACCGGGTAATTCCTATTAATCAAGATATAATTCCTTAAATTCTGTTTACATGTGATATATGTCCCTTAACAACATTGATTATATTATGCATGTGTTGAAAATTGATTTGATAACTTCAAAGTAAAAAATCCACATAATGTCAGTATGTTACAAATTTGTAACCATTTCAAAAGTTTGTCACTATTGATGATATTGGTCTGCTAGCCACACAAATTGTGCTGAGGTTAAATTTCCCTGAACTAACTGCATCAGCTCATGAATCTTCTTTAGATGCTGAAAATAAATGCAAAGTAACAAATTATAAATACATGCAACAATACAAGAGAACAATAATCATTAAATACCAGAATTCTCTGATGAGACTGAAGCTCTACTGGTTGTTTGCTTAAATAAATCTAAGTGACACCCATTTTCCAGGACCCCGGGGATCAGGGTCTAAAACAAAATACAAGACCAGAAAATGATTGATGTAATGGAAAAGAATTACTCTCTAGTCTCTACTAATTATACTTATTGAGAATTGGTGCTCATAGAGTTTGGTGCTCATAGAGTTATATAGGGGAAAATGACCACACCCATTTTCCAAGACCCTGGCCATGGGGTCAGGGGTTCAAACAAAATACAAGGTACATATCTACTGTCCTGTTCATTAAATACAGAGCACCCTGTTTTGTATATTTTCTCAGCCGTCTTAGGAATGTTCCAAATATTTATTGTCTCCGTAGATTGAACTCCTTTAGTCGTCACAGAAAATGTGCATGAACTCACCTTTTCCACTGTATTTAACCTGCCATACGAAAAATAAAATGTCTACGGGAAATTCCCATGTTAATTTCAGCCTGCCGCCATATTGTTCTCTGTACAAACAATGGTAAACATTGACGTCATGGTGTCCGGCATCATGCATTTTAGTCGTTTTTACTATAGAAAATTCACATAGACATTATATTTTCCGTCGTATTTTTTAACTAAGCAATGCACAACCAAAAAGGAGGCATTTTCTGTTAAACTAAAAGAGTTCGATAAACTGGATATCAATTTTTAAGTTGACAACATTATACTTCAGAGAGAATCGCCAAAACAGGGTGCTCTGGATTTAGTGAACAGGACAGTAGATCAAAGACTATGAATAATGAGAAAACAATTATCTTTCAGTCACAGCAGTTATGGATATTATGTAGAATTCTTTTATATTCGTGCTTTTCCACTTGATAAAGGCCAAGTGGCCGAAAATTTGTGGATATAGAGTGTTCATTGTTATTAGGGCTGTGACGATTCACCACGGTTCTCGATTCACCGTGGTTATTGATTCACCGTGGTTCTTGACGACGGTTCGATACACAATACACGAAGAGGCCGTATGGTTGACTTATGGCTCGTTTTCGGCATTTAGTTTTATCTTTAAAAAATCAACATGGCGATGCTCGACGCCGAGTCGTCGAAGATTATCTCTGAGTTTTGTTTTTGTTTTTTCTGGTCAATACCATACTTCTCAAATCATTCAAATTATGAATGATCTTAATTTGTTGTTGTTTTAATAAAATATCTGATGAATTACAGAAATACCTTCATATCTTATATCTAGATATGACGACGACAATGAGGGTATGGCATTAGCTCTCCGGACTTTTTCGTCCCAGCGAGCTAAAAATGTTGTATCCTGATTCGAATCATATCGTGAGTAAATGTTGCAATACATATCATATCGTGAGCCCTAATTGTTATTTATTAATCATAACTTGATACATGTATAACCAAAAAAAATAATAAATAAAACCTATGTTTGTGAAACATGAATGCCCCCGTTGGCATCTTTGTCAGTAAAACTGATGAAAAGTAGTTTCACATTTGAGGTAAAGGTCACAAGGTCAAATTAAGTATCAATGGAAAAGTCTTGCCACATGGAATTCATATGTGAAATATGAAAGCCCTATCACTTACCATTCAAAAGCTATGCCCAAGATTAAAGTTTTTCAAAAGTAGGTCAAACTCCAAGGTCACAAGGTAAAAAATTTTGGTATCCATGGAAAGGTCTTGTCACAAGGAATACACATGTGAAATATGAAAGCCCTATCACTTACCATTCAAAAGTTATGCCCAAGGTAAAAGTTTTTCAAAAGTAGGTCAAACTCCAAGGTCACAAGGTAAAAAATTTTGGTATCCATGGAAAGGTCTTGTCACAAGGAATACACGTGTGAAATATGAAAGCCCTATCACTTAACATTCAAAAGTTACACCCAAGGTTAAAGATTTTTCAAAAGTAGGTCAAACTCAAAGGTCAAGGTCACAAGGTCAAAAATTTTGGTATCCATGGAAAGGTCTTGCCACAAGAAATGCACATGTGAAATATGAAAATCCTATCACTTACCATTCAAAAGTTATGCCCAAGGTTAAAGTTTTTGCGGACAAACAGACAGACATACAGACAGACCAAAAGCGAACTCTGTAAAGTACGATTCAAATCGAACCGACCAAGCACGAACCGAGGGTAACCAAATTTTCAGTTAACCGTGACAGCCCTTACGAAAACCCATCAAAGTATCATGTACGTACTGTAATGTACTTACTGCTATCTTAAACTAGATAACATTTTCATTGCAAACATGGCAAAGGTTCATGCCAGTCATCCTCTACCTAGTGACAGCAAAATGATGACCTGTAAAGTGTAAATAAAATCAGATTTCAAGCTTAAATACTTTGTCACATTCTAGAAAGATTAGACCTACCTGAATCTATAAGTAATTAGAGAGGTTTAGTTACAAGTTCTTTCAACGTGTACGTATGACGTACATGTACACGTCACAGTTTGACGTCACAATCCGAAGACGTCGTTTTGTTACACGTACAAATCGGAGTAGGTATAGGTATAGCTATGTAGTAAGGAGTACGTTTAGCTTGCTTCTTTTAAATCAGTTTAGTCTGCGAGAAAAATACATTGAGATTCGTAAAACCTCGACGCAAGGAAAGTTAGAATCCTAAACGTGCTTTATAACACGGAAAACTGGAAGTTTGATCAATGACAAGTCTGGAATTTTTCAAAGAAGTTACCCGTTCTGTCGTTACGTGTAGAGCGTCGTTTACACGTCCATAACGTGTAGCTACATGTATACGTCACGTCGTTACGTCATTTGAACAAAGATCGCAGGAAGTGATGACGTAATACGTACACGTCGCGCTAAAACTTGTAACTAAACCTCTAATATTAAGTTGGTGTGCATATAAGTGTAGATTTCAAAGAACAGACTGATTTTTATGATTGAAAAGTATAATATTGAAAATATTGGTTGTATATTGCATTTTATCATGTCACAAGGGGGAGGGGATTGTATAAGTGTGTTTTGACATCAATTTTGTATGACAGACAAGTACATGTATATACAAATCTCATGTACACAGAAAAAAGAGAATCTGTTTACCTATTGAAAAAAATAATATTGGCATACCATTGATCCTTCATGTATATTGTGCAGCATCTTTTACAGAAAGGGCATCCTTTTCGAAGCCAAAAGTCCAACATACCAGTGACCACTGAGTATCATCGTGTACATGTAGTAAGGTGGAGATCCATCAACGCTACAAAGAGGAATCCAAAATTAAATTTCAATGTTTCAGATCTAAATTTTTTATATAATCAGTCTGAATGTTTCCACGTAACAATATTTCCTCCAAATTGGCTAGAGTTATCTCCCTCCTTGAACACACTGAACTACAACCCCATTGGACTCTTCGGAACTAGCCATGCTAACTGTTCGTGTTCTTGAATAAAGACACGCCCCTTGTTATTGAAAAAAATGATGACACGATTTATTCAAGCAATTGGTGATGAATAGTCATTCTCTGAAGTGCTGACACATCAAAATATTCAAAACAACACTTATTATGATAAGGAAGGGTAACATATCATGCATCTTCTCAAGACAAATGTACAAAACCTCTGGACCAATGAGAATCGACCTTAAGTGTCCTGATTAGCATATGAAGCGAAGGTTCGAAAATAAAACGGACACGCCCACAGAAATCTGCCGAAGACGCTGGCGTAAAATATTTAGCAATACCTTCTTATGTTTCATAGATATGTCAATTACTTGATTATGTAGCACAATCGAATGAAAACTATCGAAATATGTGTGCTGATTAATTGGCTAGTGATGACAAACTCTCAAGAGACATAAATTTTGAATGCTCACTCGACATGCTAGATGGCGCTCAGAGAATTGTGGGAAATATAAAATTTTTGATTTGAGATCCAACAAGGGGGAGCAAATTATGTACGCTTGTTTTGAAGAGATTGATATTGCAATACGCATTGGATCAACCCATCATGGGATCGGCCGAGCCCGGTGTCTGCCCAGTATTCCGAAGGTCCGATAGTTCGAGGGCCCATAAAGCTGAAGGTCCGATAAATCGATGGCCCGATAATCCGAAGGCCCGATAGTCCGAAGGTCCGATAGACCGAAAGTACTGCATTCCAATATACAGAAGGATCCATAATCCTAAGTACCTAAAAATCGAATATCCGATATTTCGAAGGTCTATTAGAACATAAGTTTAGAGGTCCGATAGTAAGAAGGCCTAATGGTTCTATGGTCTGATAGTCCGAAGGTTTGAAAGTCCGAATGCCCTGTACATATACATGTAGATATGAATTTGATACAAGATACCTGACTGTACAATTGAAATTGATAGATTTAGTCAAACGCAAGCTCACCTCCCGTGGGTCATAACGACAGAATTTTCGCTGGATAGCATTACAAAAATCTAATGCGAGTACTTGTCGGTTAATTTGTTATCGATAGCAAAATATCATCTATTTTATTTTTCCATCAACAAAAGATGACCTAAATAATCATGATAATGTTGACAGTGATTAATATTTGTTAATTTTAGGAGTTACAAAACAATATTGCTTACATAGTGGCTTTAAATGGCTAATTCACTGACAAGTAATCGCATCAGATTTTTGTAATGCTATCCAGCGAAAATTCTGCTGATATGACCCACGGGAGAGCTTGCGTGACCGAACGTGGGTTTCTGACGATGGTGTCAGGGATGAAAATTCGTTGAAATTTTCAGGGGCCAAGTGGGCTCCTAAGTCAATAAATTTAGGCGCCCACATCAAAACGATTAGCCCACATCAAAATGTATCTAAATTTACATTTTCAAATTTAAGCCCAAACCCCCTTCTTTCCTTGTACAGTGTACATGTCGAGTTTATTTCAAATACAAGTACCTTTAAATAAAACAATAAATACAGGTAAATCCAATTATAAACATATTACGTACACGTCAGTCGGTCTCCAGACAGTGACTTTGTGCGCTTTTGGAAACATTAGTTAGTTTTGGTATATACATTTGTACTGATCTAAAATTACAGTACGTCTTTACAAGGAAATAAGACAGATCTATTCATTTTCCGCGAGAAAGCGAACCGAAAATTTGTCAAATACCCATGAGTTTTTGTTTCCAAACGTTAGTTACGGCAACTATGATACAAGAAAATAATAAAGATTGGAATTTTACGGTCGCCAAGTGGGCGATAAGAAAAAAATTTTTGGTAGTCCACACTGAATTTTTAGTCGCATTGGCAAGCGGGCAAGTGCTTATTTGCATCCCTGGGTGTTTGACTGTCTCACAAGTTTATTGGATAATCATCTATTGGTACGAAAAATCCTGATAATTGGAACGAAAAGTACAAAAGAACTCAATACGAAAAGACTAGAGTTGTAAAATCAGAAAAAAATTTACTATCAATTATTGGAAACTATCTGAGGAGTACATCGATATCAGAATCAGACTTTTTTACTTTAAAATTGTTATATGTTTTGTATCTTCAGAAGGACAATACTCAGGGCGTACGTATGCAAGTAGATCTTGCAAACAAAGGTATTTATCTCGAGGTTTGCTTTAGACATGATAGAAAGGGGGCCTAGCTTCCTTTTTCTAATTCTATCAAAGCCAAAACAGTCCCATGCTGCGGACTTAGTACTGCTGGGATATGGATAAATTTGCTCCTCCTCAACCGGTAACTTTGCCAAAGCGATCGCGTCTAGTTTTTAGTTTTGAATTATAGCAAAGACTTTTCGCACTGAGATCATTTCGTGTAACTTCAACAGCAACAATCGATTTTCGAAATCATTATCGATAGTCAGCACTTTTCAAGATTCAGCGACTATCATTACAACACTAGAAAAGACAACAATATGAAAAATCCTGACGCCCTGAAGAACATGTATCTTTAAGTTTACCCAATCCTTCCCATGGCAGGCCGAAAGGGAAAGGGGGGGGGGGGGTAGCTTGCAACAAAGTAAACAAAGATTTTACCTGATACATGTTCCTTTTTAGGAGGAAGTAATCATATAAATATGTCTAAATATATAAAAAGTGATTCAAATAGTCCACAGGATCGCCGTAAAATAAAAGCAAGAACAAGAAAAATCAGCGCGTGGGTCGAACTGACCAAGCCGGCGTCTTTATTTTGGGAAATGCACGTTAAAAAGTAAATATCAATGACTTAGAAATGCATCTTACCATTTATCGCCATGTGATTACCCAAATAAACATGTTTTGTTTAGTTTCTTCGTGGGAAAACAACTTTCAACCCGCTTCTGAGTTTCCTCTGTATACAAATAAAATGCTCGCCTCTGATTGGTCAATATTTGATTTGAAATTGTGCTAGCGCGAACACAGAGCCCGCTGCATTTTTCGGCGTTTTTTTCACTCTCTCTTTTCTTTCTTTTCTTTTTCTTTTCTTTTTTTTTTTTTTTTTTTTGGATTGTTCTGTTTTTTTTATTTCATATACATATATTTTGCCATAATGAATAATTTTATTTTAAACCTCGAAAAGAAAATAAATATTCACAAGGCCTAGAGGTGATTAGCAGGTGATTTTGTGTTTCCAGCTCGGAGATCCAGACAATATTCAGTGGCGGATTCAGGGGGTGCGGAGGCCCCCCCCCCCCCGGCACTGACCCCAAACTTTCCAAAAACAGGTATATTTTGGCCCATTTTCAATCACAATCGGCAAAATTATCCCCTTGACCCCCGGCAAAGGGGGCGCTGGATCCGCCATTGATATTGATCGAGTATCAGTAGTGGATCAAGCGCTCCTTTTGCTGGGGGATCAAGGGGCGAATTTTGCCGATTTTGTCTTTTGTTTTTTCTGTAAATGGACCAAAATGTACCTGGTTATTTGAAAATTTGGAGTCAGTGCCGTGGATAGACGTTCTTCGTATTTTTTTTTCACTAGTATATCTACATATTTTTTTAAGTTGCCATCTTGATATTTATATGTTGTTTATGATAAGGAGAGGGCTTATGTAATGTTGTTATAACTTTTGCCCCATCCTATTTCATGTTATTATGAAATAAAATATGTTAAAACTAAAACATTTTTTTTTTCTTGGGGGATGCAAGCCCAGAATAAGGCTTGGTTGGCCTGTCCCTTGGAATCAAAATATGTACAATTATTTACGTTCATAGACTAGACTTGAAGTCTCGGGAGGGACTGGACCAAACTTGAAAAACTATATCCACCCCATATATTGTATTTTATGATTGAGGGCGAAGCTGGCCCAATCGGCATTTCAAAGCTCAATTGATGAAAAAAATTGTGTGAGAAGACAATGAATTCTTTTCGACGAATTGTCCTGTTTAAATTATATTGTATTTATATACTGTATTTATGAAAGAGATTAATTTATGACTGAGAAGTGTCCCACTTGTCTTGTGTTTCATCAATATGTCAGAAAGTCACAATAGGGCAGACCTTTTTCGTGTTTATAACTTCATTTTAAAAAATACAAGTTGTCTTCTTGTGTGATGGTGGGAGCCGGGGGATGGGCCTAGGGGTAATTTATTAATGAGATCCCGGATAGATCTGCAATCCCCCCTTTCATATTTAAGCGTACAGACGATCGTACATGCATTCATGAAGGATCGAACATGAAAAGCAAAGTAATCGATTATCAATTCTCTCTCTCTCTCTCCTTAAACATAATGTAAGGCTAGAGCAGATATTAATGTCAGCAGCGGATCCTTAGGTTCATGAGCGATCAAAAAAAAAAAAAAAAAAAAAAAAAAAAATCACTGTAAGTTTGACAAATAATTGTTGATAATACAAATATACATAATTATTTTGAGCTTCAATTAATTTATTTCTTTATCTTTCCCTGTAATAGTTCACAGAAAAAAAAGTTTTGATGAAATGCACACTCGGGTGCCGATCCAAAACATGCTGTCATGAGGGCGCGCAAAAGTGCCCCTACAACCCCCCCCCCCCCCCCGTGCGACTCTCATATCCATGGGTACGCAGCGTGAACCCTTTTACGTCACAGGATTTTGGACTTCATTAATTTTAATGTTTCTTTAAGCTTTTAAAAAAATATTTGAAATTTTTTAAGGGGGGGGGGGAGTTTATAGGGTATAAATTTAGGACACTCGGGATTGAAACCATCCATTCAACTACAAGAACATCATATAAAGTTCAGTGGTAATTTTTATCTGCATTTGATATTTTGCTAGGGGCCATTTATCAACACAAAGGGGAAAGGGTGGGATATATAGAACAACTCGACGAAATTCTTAAAAATGGCACTCGCCTATAATTAGAACATATCGATATATAGTCTTGTATTCTCGTGTAAAAGTAACTGACATGCGGATGCAAATTACACGGGTTAGTGATTGTGTACTTGTCAAACTGTCAAAATTTTCAATTGTCTGGATACCTCTAAGCACAGAACTGGACACTTACATGTTTCAAAGCAGACCTTAAAATAAAATGAAATGAAATGAAATGAAATATAAAAAAAAAAAAATAAATAAAAAAATAAATAAATAAAATAAAATAAAATAAAATAAAATAAAATAAAATAAAATAAAATAAAATAAAATAAAATAAAATAAAATAAAATAAAATAAAATAATTTATAATAAAAAGAAACATAAGAATGATATGCTGATTATAAATAATTTAAGGAACAAAAGAAAAAAAAACGGACAAAAAGAATTGATGAATAAAATCGCTTCTTTTATGATGTAAAAGTAACTGACACGCGGATGCAAATTACACGGGTCAGTAATTGTGTACTTGTCAAACTGTCAAAATGTTCAAATGTCCGGATACCTCTTTGCACAGAACTTGACACTTACATGTTTCAATTTAACAAAAGATAAAAAGGACAAAAAGAATTCAAGAGTAAAATCAGCTGATAAAAAATATTTTTTAAAAAATAAAGTCATTTATATTAATATTTAATATACTTGCATATTTCTAAATAATAAGTTGAAAAACAATTAAATATGAAGAAAGGAAAAATGAAATAAAATATATATCTAAAATATTGGAAAAAAGGAAACATACCATGCATCAGTTACCATATTCACACACACACCCTCAGAGAGAGAGAGAGAGAGAGAGAGAGAGAGAGAGAGAGAGAGAGAGAGAGAGAGAGACTTGATTAATTAATTAATTAATTAATAAAACACAGTCGTTTCTTATATAAATACTATAATATAGTGTTTTTATTTTATTTCAATAAATAAATAAATAAATAAATAAATAAATAAATAAATAAATAAATAAATAAATAAAACACAGTCGTTTCTTATATAAATGCATTAATATAGTGTTTTTATTGTATTTTAATAGATAAAAAAATAAATAGAGAAAGAAAGAAAGAAAGAAAGAAAGAAAGAAGGAAAAAAAGAAAGAAAGAAAGAAAGAAAAAAAGAAAGAAAGAAAGAAAGAAAGAAATAAAACCCAGTCGTTTCTTATATAAATAAAATAATATAGTATTTTTATGGTATTTGAATAAATAAATAGATAAATAAAGAAATAAATAAATAAATAAATAGATAAATAACTAGATAAATAAATAAATAAATAAATAAATAAATAAATAAATAAATAAATAAATAAATAAATAAATAAATAAATAAATAAATGGATAAATAAATAAATAAAATAAGGAATCATAAGCACAAGTTTTACAATTTATCAATATATGACAGAGAAGATTTTTGGATTATGTAATAGGCAGGTAAAATTTTGTCATTATAATTTTGAAAGTTACCGTATTTATCGAATTCGATTGGTCATTGCTACGACCTTTATATACCTCAAATTTGATTAACAGGAATAGCTAGGTGAGGTAGGAGTAGCTCATTAGCATAATTGATTGACATGTATGGGTGATGTAGTGGTAACTCATTAGCATAATTAGGATTACGTACTGTGTTTTTATATCATACACAGCTGAAATCATTTGAACGCCGCTATCATCACGCCAATCAAATCTACTGCACTCATGAAGTGACAAGGTATTTGAAAACCAAGCCAATGACGTTATCTCAGTTTAATAATAAAAAATAGGTAGATTTTCAAAAGTAATTAATCATAGTAAATTAAATAAATTTACATGTAAATAGATTATAAAATAATTAAATAAAAAAAAAAAACAAATTGATGAAAATAAACAAATTAATAAAAAAACAAATAAAATTAGTGAAAATGATTAACAAGGAAAGTATACAGATAAAAAATAAATAGAAATAAATAAAGAAATAAGATAATTAATAAATTAATAATAAATAAATTAGTAGAATAAGTTAAAATAATAAATAAATTTAAAAATATATTAATAAAATTAATTAATTAATAAATACATAGATTTATTAAATAAATAAATGAATAAAATAAGTAAATGAAAAAAATAAATAAAGAAAAAAAAAATAAATAAACAAATAAAATATTTAACCAACAAGTAAATAATTTAATCAAAATAAATTAATTAATAAAATAAATGAATTAATAAAATAAATGAATTAATAAAATAAATAAATTAAAATAAAAAAATAATATTAAAAAATTGAAATTACATTAATTAAATAATAAAATCAATAAACTAATAAGATGAATGAATAAATAAAATTAATTAATTAGTAAAATGAAACAATTAAATTAAATAAAACATCAATAAAATCAATATATTAATGAAATAAATAAATTGATAGAATAAATAAAATAATAAAATTAATGAAATTGAGAAAATAAATGAAATTGAGAAAATAAATCAATTAATGAAATAGATTAATAAAAATAAATTAATTTATTGATAAAAAATTAATTAAAATAAAATGAACGAATTAATTAAAATAAAACGATAGAATAAATAAATTAATAAAATAGATAAAGTATCAAAATAAATAAATTGATAAAATAAATAAATTAATAAAATGAATAAATTAATAAAATTAATTAATTAATAAAATTAATTAATTAATAAAATTAATTAATTAATAAAATTAATTAATCAATAAAATTAATTAATTAATAAAATTAATTAATTAATAAAATTAATTAATTAATAAATAAATTAATTGATAAAATAAATACCTTAATAAAATAAATTAATTAATGAAATAAATTAATAAAATAAATAGATAAATAAAATAAATTAATGAAACAAATAAATTAATGAAGAAATAAAAAAAAAAGAAAAGAAATTAATGATAAAAACTTTATCAGGTTTCCGCAACTGCGTAAACTATAGAAGTAGTAACATATCAAGTTTCCGCAACTGCGTAAACTATTTGAAAAGTTTAATTAGGTTTCCGCAGCTGCGTAAACATATTAAACAGGTTTCATCAGGATTCCGCAACTGCGTAAACCATTTGTTCCAAGTTTACATTGCGGAAACTTGTTGAAATAAAATGGAAAGAAATTTAACAGGTTTCATCAGGATTCCGCAACTGCGTAAACCATTTGTTCCAAGTTTACATTGCGGAAACTTTATCATGGAAAATTTATCAAGTTTCATCAGCGAAAACATTGCGTAAACTTGCGGAAACTATTTGCCAGTTTACGCAATGCGGAAACTTGTGGAAACCTGAAAATATCAAGTTTACGCAAGTTTACGCAGTTGCGTAAACCTGTTTTTTCGCCCAGTGAAGATAATGCTGATTTTTCTAGAATTTGCAATTCCGATATTATGATTTTATGTTTAACGTCTTCAAATTCAATGGCATCATTCAAGAACAATAATTTTCAGCATGGACCAGACATGCACGCTTTAGGTACTAAACCCTCGTCAGTGATCCTCAATCTAATTAATGTAATATGGGTAATATGACCAAAGAGTGTAAAAGTTATTATGTCCAAAAACGTACCGAAAGACGTAGGAGGATGGCTGGGATATGATGCTACAGGACCCATCTTTTAGAAATTTTATGAAATTTTGATAACAGAAATTTTCAAATGCGTTGAAGAAACGATCAAGCGAAGTTGATCAAACTTGGCTACATGTGCCCTCGGAGACTCCTGGTCAACCAGCAGTGACACTCACCAAGTGGTAAAAATGTTAAACGTCTTCAAATTCAATGGCATCAATTAAGAACAATAATTTTCAGCATGGACCAGACATGCACGTTTCGGGTACTAAACCCTCGTCAGTGGTCTTCAATCTAAACAAAGAAATATGGCCAAAGAGTGTAAAAGTTATTATGTTCAAAAACGTATATTGGCCTAAGTGTCTAATTCTATTTGTATGGTCGCGTCTATTCGCCATTTTGAGACGGTATTTGACGTAGACTGATTATGACGTCATCAGGTTCTTTAGAAACAATCCTAAAAGTCTTGGAAATGACGGTATAAAATCGACGTTACCATACCATTTTCATGACGTCACGATGGTCTTACGTCAGATACCGTCTGTAAGGTGAAGAAACTCTGTATTCCGCAAAGAATCAATACGTCTGTCCGTTCTACATGAATGTGAATAAAGTATTGAGAGTCGAACATATTGAAGAAGATCTTCAGCAATATCAAGTTGGACTGACCTCTGCAGAGCACATTACTCTTTAGTCATGAGCAATACACAATGCGTCTGATTTTGTTTTCTAGGGTTTGGTTGCATTATATCCCACTCATCCTGCTACATCTTTTTGCATTTTTGGGGCATGCCTTTCTTAGCCTTTGACCATACTTCATTAAATTGAGGATCACTGATGAGGTTAAACGTCTTACCCGAAACGTTAATGTCTGGTCTATGCTACAAATTTATCTGTTCTGAAATGATGCTACTGAATTTGAAGACGTTTAACATTTGTACTACTTGGTACTGCAGGTGCACCAGGAGTCCCCTAGGCACATGTAGTCAGGTTCAATCCTTTTAGCCATTTTACATTGTTTAGATTGAGGATCACTGATGAGGGTTAAGTACCCGAAACGTGCATGGCTGGTCCATGCTACAAATTTATCTGTTCTTAAATGATGCTATGAATAAGAAAACGTGAATTGTTTGTTTCTATCATTGCCTCTTTTGTAGGTATTCACTTTTGGGTATTGAGGTACAATTTGTATGATGTCGTTGATTGTCATGGGTCGTTGTTGTGTATGCCCATTTCAACGTTTCTTTTTTTACAAGTTTTTATATGATGGTTTATAAATGACGTTTTTGGGGATCTCTGTTAAATTGGCTTCCTGGATATATCTGGTGTCACATGCTAAGAACTGTGATACTCCGATATTACTTTTACTCTGCTTTTAATATAAATTTATGGAAATGTTTTTAACTTTAATTGATCTGATCTCATATCAAATACCAGTATCCTACCTTTATCAAGGAATCCGTCATCGAAGATCCAAACATTGTTCTTGAACTCTCTCGTATCGATTTTGCCATTGCCTGTAAAGTAAGATGTAGGTTTGTAAATTATGATTTTGTTTCAAAGTAGCCTAGCAGGTATGCAGTGAGTATCAAAATTTAGTAAGATTAATTAGAATATACATGAAACCATCTACAAAATAGGGGTTTACTGTTGAATGAAATGACACAAGTTATAGATAATAAATTTACCGTTTCTATCCACGGCTTTGAATGCACTTCTGACGTGCCTCGCTCTGGGATTGTGACCGAGTGTTCGAGCAAATTCCTTCAAGGTAAGCATTCCGTCCTGGTTACCATCGTAGAATCTCATATTTGACGGTATTGGTGTCACGTGTAAAGGGCTCTCTGGATCCATCTGAGAACAGTATAAAACATTATTTCTTATTTTGTGCCGTAACATTATAACATGTTTACCAGATAGTTTGAATTATAGAAACTATTGTTTATCCGAAACAGCATCATAAGAAAGGTGTTAATGAGTTTTATCCAGACTTAAAATTTACAGTTATTCCTTAAAATGTGATGAGATAGCAATTTTTAGGAGTCAATATGGAAAGCAGCAAAGGCTGAAATGATGATTACCATTATCAGTTAGTTATGAACAATGAAACATAGTCTTCATCACCATTTTCAATCGTACGATGGAAACGTAAAGTAAAGAGCAGAACAAAATTCATAAACTATGTTGCAGAACTCGTAGGAAATAAAAATAAATACAAAAAGACCTATCAAAACTATTGCGATACTCTGTATGAACACTTTACAAACTTATTCGAAAATGTCCATAGAATACGTCATTAAACCAATGATAAAATAACATAACAATTGTTATACATGTATTTAAGATTGTTACATGGGGTCCGTCGATGCTCAATTTGGTGTTCTATTGTAAGTGCTGTTGAGCTTATCGTCAGGATCTTCTTTTGTTCATGGAAAGTTTAGAAGAAAAATTTTAGATCAAGAGAAGAAAACATTTAATTTGACAGAGCTCAACCGTATCAATATTAACATTAAATCAATTATAAAAAAATATAGGCTGATCAAAACGGCAAAGGGGTCATTGGTTTAAAGACTGTAATTTCCTTTCAATAATCACCATATCAATATTATATTTATGAGAGATTATGATGCACATAATTAAAGGATTAACGTAACGTAGACTTACATAGTTTTCATCTCGTTTTACTCGCCGTTTATGTCTATAGTATCCGGTACAAACATCTCTGAAAATAAATCCGCATGTATAATCGGGGTCAGGCTCATTCGTTAATCTTTTACAAACACGTGGTGCCACGAGGTTGCATTCGCCTTGCAGAATTTTCGACAAAGAAACGTTAAAATTCCAACTAAAGATACATGGAACAAAAGTAATCAGAACAAAAAATTGAAAAAGTAGAATATTTTTCATCGTTTTTGTCTAAATTTGAAATATCACATAAATGCGTCCATCAATGATCAGAAATCTTTTTGTCCTGTGATCAGAGGATGGGCACTTTAGGATTGGTCGGTGTGGTTAGCATCACTGTTCCTGCTAATTGGTCAATTATTACTTTCTTTGTAATATGCCATAAAATGATGTTAGCACGTGTCGGTATTAACATGGAGGGCAGAACTGTTTGTTTACATGACATGGACATAATTTACCTTTTAAACGTGTATTTTCGAACATGCATATTGTTCTTTTTTAGCATCATTGACCCTCATGCGTCGCCTGCTCTATGAAGAAGGAAATATGTAATGTAAAAAAAAAACCCATAAAAACCTTTGATAAAAATGACTCTTTCTGTCACACTATATAGATTATAATAAACAATCGAATCGACCCTACAGGAAATTTGGAGCCGCGCACTCTCTGTAATGTAAATGTACAAATCTAATTTCTAAAAAAATTAAAGAGGGCGCTACCGAAATTATTTTTGGTGGCTCCGCTAGAAGCATCACTGATGTGTCTGGTGCATGGAAATTGGTTTGTAATTTTCTTCAAGAAGGTAGAGAGTTGGAACACTTCGACATTATTGCATTAGATGAAATGTATCATGATTTATGGTATATTTGGGTGTGTATATCTTTGCGGATTGATGCGACACGTTAAGTTGGTGCCGACTGCGGTGTATTCTGCGCTTGCGCTGGACTCTTGCATTTGGATGGTTTGTTGGGTGGGGTTTTCCTTCGTGTCTCTATGGAGCTGTGTCATTATTTCCGTCTGTGCGATTTTTCTTTTTGCATGAGAAAGTTCTGGTTTACATTTTTTTTCCAAAAATTGGTCAGCCTTTTGAATTAATTTTTAAAATCTCCTGATGACGTCTTTTGTGTTTGACGTTCAATCACTGATCTGTAATTGGCATCACCTGACATTGAGAATACTGTTCGCTACATATTTCAACAATGGTGCGGCTTCGTAGACCTCCTTGACTCATAATAAGCGACATAGTTATGAGCACGGAATTAGGACAACAGCATCATTTGCTTTGCTATTAATACATTGCATAATTAATGGGCGCCCAACTTCAACATCGAAGGCACCAAATGCTATTGGCGTTATTTGTTGGTTACATTGGTCTGTAAGTTTCTTCGGGAAGATCTGTATAGAGTTTGAACACTTCCGTATTATAATAATAAACTGTTTTTTCAGTGTGGAACATTCAAACTCGTTCCCCGTGACAAGGCTGATTTGAAGTGTACTAACTTCTTTCTAGCTCTGTCGCATGAAAGAAGCTTTGTTTTGGCACTTTATCAATTTTACATCATGAATATTATTTTGCCATTTCGGAAACTTGTGATTTCATTTAAAAACATAATCGAAATTAAAGGAGGTTGACATCTAAGCACCATCCGTCCAATGCTACAATGAACACAAATTTTATTTGGATGAGCTACTGAATCTACCCTGCAGGTATTTGGAAACGCGCACTTTCTGCGAAGTAAATGCACAAATTTAATTTTAGAAAATATAACCAGAGGGAGCTACTAAAAGGAATTTTGTCTATGTCTAAAAATGATTTTGGCTGGAACCATCACTGATGAGGATTTGATATCCGAATCACGTATTTGGTTCATGATACATTGGTTTGAAATTTTCTTCGGGAAGGTATAGAATTAGACAATTCTGTATTATTGACAGAAAGTGAGTTCTTTACAATCGGACATTAAGTTTAATCGTAAGGCTAAGCCATATGTCCCTTTGCTAAATCTTTATTACGGCAAAAAGGAGTGGATCTCCAAGAAGGCTCGGTTGCAGCACGCATATCAAACCGCATAATTACCCATTTGCTAAAACACTTTTTAGACAAGCACATCAGAGTCAAGACTTCAATAAACCAACATGACCAATGGACAATCGATGCAGACTTAGGACGGCCATTTGCCACGTTAATAGCATGTGGGAAAGTCGTGTAAGGGTCATTAAGGTAAACAATAATACGTCATGTTAATCAAGGAAAGCGATTTAACCGTTCTTTATTTATCATATATAGACACAGAATGTCGTCTCGTGTATAAAAATTACAAAATGCCAGCTGACGAAATCGACTTTTTTTCTTGTAGCAAGGATCATTTCATAAGGAGGCAGATCCCAAACATGACAACATTATAATGACATCTGTGGAACATACTCAAGAAAAAAAGAACAAAATGATGCAGACAATGACTGCAAACTACGCAATATGTCAATGGAGGCATTGCTCTGTCCTTAGATTGTGTTTTGGTTTAAAGTTTTATATTAAGAATTCACTTATTCTTATCAATTCCCATTATTTGGATTACCTCTACTTCTACCAATGACACCATTTCAGAGTGATGTAAATTACCTAATTTAAGGTACATGTATATGGTATTACCATTCAATTACAGAGGAATATGTGAAAACCGAATGAATATAGGTTTATATAAAAAGTCGGCTTTTGAAAGGTATAATCGACTTTCGAAAGGTATACTGATTTCATATAAGATGGAGGGGATCTCCAACCAGACTTCTTTGCAGTATCCACAGCAATTTTGTTTGTGAAACACATAAAATGACAAATTGCGTTATGCATACGGTGAATTTCGCGCTACAAATAGCAGATTAAAATTTGGTGAAACAAGGCGAACGATACGCATTAATCTTCATGATCGCCTATTAACAAAACAAGAGGAAGAGTTTTTCACAGTTCATCCGGGTTACTATCTCATTTACTACTAATGACTACTACTATGACAGATTGATGTCCTAAGTTGGCATTTGCTCTTCATAATTAATATAATTTATCATCTGTACACATCCATACCTCATCAAAAACTTAAATCTAGGTTGAACTCCTCTTTAATAAGTTAAAGACGATTCTGACGACAATCTCAACAGCACTCACAATAGAGCACAAAATTGAGCATCAACATACCACTAGCAAGCTAGAGGTGGGACCAGGTGCCCGGGAGGAGTAAGCATCCCCTGTTGGCTAGAAACGCCCGCCGTCGCTGTTCATGCACGAAAATGAAAACAACATATAAATTACATGCACTGTCTGAGGTTTTGTCTATAAAGAAAGTGTTATGGCGACCATGTCAGGGAAAATATTCAAAACATTTACTGTCAAACCCCTCGCGGAGAACTTTTTTACGAGCTCCACACGGCAAAGGGCATAAGTGTGACACAAATGAGTGAAAGAAGAATAAGAAATCTTTAGTCCAGAAAGGTGGTAGTTGCAGATAAAATATCTCGTTTTAGGACATTTAGAAACTGTTTTGTCTAGGAACATTCTGATTCAGAACACAAAAACACTAGAGATGATATCATCAAAATGCTGGAATATTTGACAGACATTATTTTCGTTGTTGTTGGAAGCAAATGGACACTCCCTGTCCTAGCTGGCATATACCTTTATTCATCATGTTCATACGAGGCTTAAGGTATTAGATGTATAAGGAACGAAATCATGCCCGAAAATTGAAAGCATAAGTATAAATTATTTCATATTTCTCTATTGCTTCTGATGTTTCACAAACTTTTGTACTATGAAGGTAGGTTCTGGAAAAAAAGGATTTTTTGAATTAACAAAGGTTTTGATCTTCTGAACATCTCTAATATTTGTTCGGGATCATCGCGTACAAAGTGCCATTCCTCAATATTTTGAAAATTAAGAGCCTCCTCTTATTTGTTACAAATTTAAAAGATCTAATATTCGAAATTTCGTATTTAACTACAACAAAGTTCCATTAGATCCTAAAATACTTAAAAAATGTCCTGCTTCTTGAGAATGTACAACGTCTGAATATCTATATCAACCAGCTGGTCATATTATTACATCAAAGACAGGCAGCTCCGTGGTCTTCTCAAAAAAGGACCTAAGTATAGAATCCCATCCAAGATAGATTTAATAAATGTCGCGAAGTGCTAAAGGAAGCTTTAGATAACTATACCAAACGATGGTGAAAATCAGAAGGAGTCGAATCGCATGCTCTGAATGACTGGAAAAACCTCATTTGGGATATTACCGATATTCGAATAGATAACTACCACAAAAATCATCATCTTTTTGAAAATCCAATTTCTTAATCTGAAAGATATTTCAAATCCAAGTTACGTAATTTACATGAAAAATATGTCTTCGCGCCTGAAAACAAAGCAGCCAACAACACTATAATTATTTAAAAAGTTTAACGCTACTACATATCAACTTTAGATTCGGAACTTTCCTCTACTAATACTTATATCGAAAGCAATGAAAGTGTTCCCAATATTTTGAAAAAAAAACATAACAGTGAAATTTCTTCTTTTAACATCCCTATTTCTAAATTGGATCTCCCAACAATATACTGTATACCAAAACTTCACAAATCTCCTTACAAGATTCGATACATTGCTAATTCTAGCAACTGCTCAACTACAATTTTGTCTAGAAATCTGACGTCAGCACTCACGGCTATAAAGGAACACGTTGCAAAATACTGTGAAGCTGTCATGAACAGAAATGGTGTAAACTTCTTTTGGTCTATTAAAAATTCAGGGGATGTCATTGACAAAATGAAATCAAGAAATTTTGAAGCAAATACGATATCTTCATACGACTTTTCTAAACTGTACACCACGCTTCCTCACGAAAAAATAAATGATCAACTGTCCAAACTCATTAAATGGTGTTTTGATCGAGAGGGGAAAACTTTTATTTGTACATCTAAATCGAAGAGTTTCTTTTCCGCCACAGATCATCTGTGTTGCTTGGGCCCCTGCGTTTTGCGGTCTTGTTTGTGTGTGGTCATCTGACAGTGAGGAGGTTGTTTTACACCACAATTGTACGTTCTTCGAGACCTCTGGGTAATCGGAAAAGTGGGAGGGTTGTGCGCACGAAATCCTGGATAACCACACCTACCTATTTCCGTTGCAGATGGCCGTCCTAAGTCGGCACCGGTTGCCCATTGGTCTCGTTGGTTTATGTGTAGTCATTTGTGTTTGATGTTTCTGTGTTGTGCGTTGACGTTCCTTGTCCCTAATGCATCTTCTGTGCCTGTCTGCTTTGTGTTTTTGCATTGGGTGTTTTGGGGTTCTGCATCCTGGTGTTGTTGGAGATCCCCTCCTTTGTTGAAAAGGGTCATTTTTGGAGTTATCTCCCCTTGGTATAGATAACTTTAAAATTTATTGCAAACGATCTAAACGGTGAACTTAAAAATTTTCGGTGAAAGTTATAAATATGAAATTTTAGAAATTTTTCATTTATCCATATTTGAGCCCCCATCGTTTTTTGAAGAATATGGCTGAAATATGAGTTTTTCCATTGACTTCAATGTTAACTATGAGGACCGATAACTCTTATGCGAACTTCCTTTTTACAAAAAAAAGTTGATGAAAAAGTTTCTATGAATTTATATAGTATACCTAAATAATAAGTTCAGAATGCAAATCGCAATAAATGGGCGAACCAAGCATCCCTCATTAATAATCTAATTCCTTAATTCATACATTCTTTGCTTGCAAAAAGCATCGTAGTTTAATTACTTGTAGACATGACATCAGGCATCAGAAAGTGTTTTGTAGATATTATTTTCATTTTCGTGCGTGTACATCGACGACGGATGCGGCTTGCCAAACAGGGGATACTTACTCCAACCTGGCACCTAGTCCGACCTCTAGCGTGATAAGGTATGTCGATGTTTAATTTTGTGCTCTATTGTGAGTGCTGTTCAGATGGTCATCATGATCTTCTTTATCTTATTACAGACACAGCAATGACGTACTCTCCATCAATCATCACATCATTTAGGATTGCCTTAGCGCCAAACACCCCAGTGTACTGGTCATCAAAAAAAAAAAAAAAACCCCGAGAGTAGCACTTCAGCCTCTTACCAAGACATACTACCATCAATCAGTGACAAAGATGATGGTATTAATTTTACCATTGCAAACTTCTCCTTTATGTGCAGCAACATTCTCATTGCGCCTGCCTATGGCGTATTCATTTCACAACTTATGCGCTATGCAAGAACATGTTCTAAGTACGAAAACTTCATGCTGAGGACAAAGAGGCTCTGAGGAAGTGCTTTCAAAAATGGTCGATACAAAGAATTCGACATTTGCCTATTAACGATAATTAAGGGCATTTTATACGACTTTTTCAATTTTTCGTCTTTTAACTATTTTGACATAACCGGATTTGACACGTTTTTATTTGGCAATTGCGGCGAATGTTGCATGGAGTCAGGACGCTTATTTCTCCCGGGAACCTGTTCCTGCCACCAATCGAGATTGCCTCGTCAATAGAATTAAGTAAGTTATATTTCCCTAGATATTTGACTCCCTAATTACGATTGGTACTTTTTCTTTGGTATACGTCGGTTTTCTTTTTTAAGGCATTGAGCATCACTGATGAGAAATAACTTGATGAAATGCGCATGTGTTGCACTGAATTGTCATAACATAGCATATTTCAATATTGACAATTCTTTGTTTTATGATTTGTAAATTGTGTGTCATGTATTTCTGTGTCTGCCGTTATGTTTGTTGCAGTATTCGGTGTGTGAGGGAGGATGTGTGTATATGTGTGTGTAACTATTTGTTTTTATTCTCCCCTGTTGTTTGTTGTTCAAATGTTAAACGTCTTCAAATTCAAAGCATCATCTAAGAACAGATAAAATTTCAGCATGGACCAGACATGCACGTTTCGGATACTTAACCCTCGTCAGTGATCCTTAATCTAAACAATGTAATATGGCCAAAGAGTGTGAAAAATATTATGTCCAAAGATGTACCGAAAACGTAGCAGGATGGGTGGGATATGGTGCTACAGGACCCCTGTTTTCGAAATTTCAAGATTTTTTATATCAGAAATGTTCGAATGCGTTGAAGAGACAGACGATCAACCGAAGTTGATCGAGCTTGGCCACATGTGCCCTCGGGGACTCCTGGTTCAACAGCAGTTACACTCACCGAGTGGTTTTAATGTTAAACGTCTTCACATTCAAGTCGTTACAAAATGTATGTCTAGTGCTCGCTGCTTGTTGCATCGTAAAAGTAAAGGTAAAGGTTTATAGTCCCGTTCGCCTGAGCCTCATGCAACTTCTACAATTACCTCCCCGGTGAGATCTGTACAATCCAGCGCATTTTCAACTCACATGGGAGTATAAACGCAGAGATGCCGTTTAGGCGCTAATGCTTTTCACTCACATTGCAAGCTCGTCTCATGTGCCAGGTACCCAGCTTACTCCTGGGTGGACAGAGTGCAACGTAGTGTAAAGTAACTTGTCAAAGGTTTAATGCCCGAAACGTGCATGTCTGGTCCATGCTGTAAATTTATCTGCTCTCAAATGATGCTAATGAATTTGAAGACGTTAAACATTACAATGGTTTTGCAATGATCTGCGACGGTGAGATTCTAACCCACGACCTATGGGCTCGTAGTCCATCGCGCTAACCACTACGCCAAAGCACCTCTTCAACTTATGATCTCGTGAGGTAATTTCCCTCTGTGACCAGTCTACGGTATTACCGGTATATTGGATGTCTTTTCAATTCCTTATCTATAAGTTAGCTTTCCCTAACTACGAGTAAATATATCAAAGAGAGATACTGACTCTCCGTGAAAAATCAATGATATACACAAAATGTTAATTATTTATTGATAATGAAGATCTAGACAAAACGTATTCGCTGCATTGGTAAAAAATAAAGCATATTGCTTTGACATTAAAGATGGATAAAGTGAATCATTTCTTTACAGGGAAACTCCTGATTCCCTCTGGTAGCACTAGGTAAAACCTCTTGGAGTTTGGTCCATTAGCATGATTAACACTCTGCTTATGGCGTCTCAACCTCGACCTGTAAAAATGAAAATGAGACAAGATACAAGCAAGCAAATTTTTAATATACTAAAGTTAAACGATTTTTATTTTTGTATGTGATATATCTATTGATTATGAATTTCAAGTTTTGTTTTGCTTGATTGAATTTGAAGACGTGTAATATTATTGACATATATTTATAAGATGTATTAACCTCATACATTTTAGTTTCAGAAAATGAAATTATCCATATTGATATGCCTTTCTATATTAACATATGGGATGTTTTAAACAAAACATTTTTTTTCTTCACTGCAACAAATACAGATCGTCTAGAAATAGTCTTATACACTCATTTTGCGAGCCTGGTATCCCTTATAATATTGACACTATTCTGTATGGTTGTAGTAATACTTCAAAAGAAAACAACGAGATATTAGCACAAAAAGTCCAACGATTCATCTCTAACAGTAAAAGATTCGAGTTATGATTTACATTCTTTTTTTATATATATATAGCCTGTCAAACATATTGACCAAGCAAGACCTGTCTAGTTGCACATCTCCTTTTCACTGTTCAATCATTTAAATCATCATTCATTCATTCATTCATTCATTCATTCATTCATTCATTCATTCATTCAAGTATTTATTTATTCATTCATTCATTCATTCATTCATGTATTTATTCAATCATTCATTCATTTATTTGTTTATATTCATTCATTCTTTTTGCTTATTCATTCATTCATGCGTTTTTTTAATACGTTCATTCATCCATTTACTTTCTTGCCCATTCATTGTCATAAATGCATTCATTTATTTATTTGCCTGAATTTGTCATGTTTTATTGATTGATATTTTTCAACCCTATATGTTCATACTAACACTCAGTCCACATCCATTTTTTATTTGAAAGAAAGCAGTATTTTTATCTTATTAAAAGATCTATCAAACATCTCGATTTTCCATCTGTAACTTGCTATAGCCTACATGTATTTCTGTCTTATCCACAGTTGTTTTGATCATATTATTCATGTACCATACATTTCATGTTTCCATCTGTATTTAGCCTCATTTTTCAATGTATGTCTTGTCCATATTTTTTTTTCATCATATTCATTTTCATTTTGTATTGTTTATCAAATCATTTTGTGTTATTCTGTCGTCACATTGCATGCAATTGTTTAATTCTGTCTGTTATTGGAGAGGAACTCGTAAGTTTGAAAACTTGTTTCCAATCCATTTGCTTTTTAATGCAATAAAATATGTTTAAACTAAACTAAACAAAACGATGACTAATTTCAATTAATAATAAATTATTTTACAAAAGAATGGATAGTTTTACTTTTGCTTTGTTCTTTACGTTTGCCTCGAAAATTATGATGCGCAATGATACAGTTTTTTTGTCCTTTTTAGTGGTACCTCTCCATCAAACGAATCATCGGTTATATACACAAGGACATAGTAATAAAATATCTTTTAAATCCGCGGGTGGGTACCTTTCAAAGGAATTGCTCAGACAAAAACATACTCATACATGCATTTTTCAGGTAAAAACAAATCAGTAAATCACTTTGACTTCCATCAAAATGCCTATACCATAACTTATTTTAGGAGATACGGTAGTAGTGAATTTTATGAAAATAAAAATTGGAGCCGCTCATTTTGGCAAGAGGAAATTAAAAGTCTGTGTCGTAGATGGCGCCAGGAAAATTTATGTTTGCTTTATTTAAACTGTTTGAAATGAAGTACTACTGACGAGGATTCAATATCTGAAATATGTGTCTAGTACAATACAATAATTTGTACTATAGAACGTATATTTCAATATTGACAATCTACATTATCCATATCACTCGAAGACAAATATTTATTTCTTTCATGTTTTAAGTCTTCATAGTGATCACGTCGTGACATGTGTTTGTATGTTTTTATGCCTGGCGGGAGGATACCTGATAATAAAAGTTCGGGACATAAAACAGAATATTTTATAAGTATGGCCAATTCTCAAATCATGCATTTGAAGTTCGAAAGTACTGACACCAGTTGAATGTTCATTTGATTCATGTTCGGATCTGAATTTATGGCGGTTCAATTTCCATCAAGATAAATATGGATTGTACTAGATCACAAGCATGAATGACTATGAGTATCAATGAAAATATGAGAAAAATTAGCATTTATGGCAAATTTCCACCGCACAACAAGAGCAGAGGGTGATAATACCGTCTCCTACCTCTAATCCCGAGCATGCAATGGACTAGGTTGATAAACAATGTTACCAGGACTACTTAGTACAGAATGAACGTAAGTCGGTCGATAAAGAAACTATATTACATATATTCAGTAATTATTTGAAGCAGAAATGCTACCCTAGTTTAAAACTATTTCTACTGTTACATGTAATAGGTAAAGATCGAAAGTAAGGTAAAAGGGAAGTCTAACTGCTTTAAGAGCTTCGATCTTTTCAGAAATATATATACTGTATATTGCGGGTGTGATGCCAAACTACGTAATATTTTGATATTCTCATCTAAATTTAGGAAAATTTCAAACATTTACCGAGGGATGTTTATATTATCAGGAGAGCCATCGTCAACGCCTATTGAGGCGGGGTCGCGTTCCCTAACTGTGGTTAGCTTAAAGATTGGATCTGTCCCGGTACCTTGTCTTGATTGGGTTCTCCCTTGTCTCGATGGAGTTCTCATCCCTCTCATGTTTGGTCTTCTACCTCGGACTGGCATCTGTTGACCCTGCCCGGGCATTTGTTGGCCCTGACCGGGCATTTGTTGACCCTGTCCACCGCCGTTAGAATTCATTCTATAAGGAGGAGTCACACCCATCATGTTACCCATCATATTTGGTGGTGTAACAGGCTGACGATTCCGATAAGGACCATTTCGATTTTCCATATTTCTATCCATATCGGGATATCCTTTCCCATTGTTCATTCCATTATAGAGAGTATTGTCAGGATAGTTTGGCTCAGTAACAACTCTCGGTGCCGCTTGCATGTTCTTCTTTCTAGGCATGGGTTTTCGTTCCATTCTGGATTGCTTCATTGCATCAAGAGCACTCTGTATGAAGGCCATATCCATCATATTTTGTTTGCCAGATTCGTCGTCATTGTTGTTTACACCGAGCTGCTGAGGCACATCGATCATAGGTTTTTGTGTAGCTGGATAGTCTGGGTAATTTTCAGTACTGTCATCAGTATCATTCCCTGGTCCCTTTCCAGGCATGTCATTCATGTCATCAGTATCGCCGGACATTCCACCGGCGCCATCCATACCGGTTGGAGTTTCGTCGCTCGATGTCGGGTCCATTCCACCGCCTCCACCACTTGATCCACTGTCATCGCTTCCTCCACCACCGCCACCGCCACTGTCACTCCCGTCATCGCCACTATCGCCACCAGCACTTCCACTATCACCGCTATCACTTCCACCACTACCACTGTCGCCAGCACTGTTGCTATCGCCATCACTGTTGCTGTCACCATCCCCACTTGAGTCATCGCTGCTACTGCTACTACTGCTGCTACTACTGCTGCTGTCGCTAGATCCACCACTTTTCCCACCGCTGCCACCACTGTCACCGCTGTTCCCACCACTGCCACCATCTTCATCATCAGGATCTTCATAGAATTTATACTCTCCCATCTCCTCCTCTGAATCACCAGGTGGGACAGTGTCTTGGTCAAAGGCCATATCGGGAGGTGCAACGCCGGTCGGTGCGTCGATCAGTTTGTAGTCTAAACAAATGCACACACAAAAGTAAAAGAATTCTGTCATACAAAAATATTTTGTAAAACTACAGAATCGGTATGAAAAATTTAATTGTTCTATTTGAGTTGTCAATTAACCAATTAGTTCTTTAGAATAACATGTATTTATATTATTGACAATAGGGTTCTTCACAAATTCAGAGTTAAACGCATCAATATGAAATTGAAAACAATTTCAAAATATTCTTTTTTCAGTGGAGAATAATCTCGATAATCTTTCTCGGAATCAAACAAACACAAAAATATATATTAGGGAAACGGGGTCACATTAACTATTGATATATGTAGATATTTACCTTTATCTGTAAAACCGTCATCCATTATCCATACGTTGTTTTTAAATTCCCTTTTCTCTATCTTTCCATTTCCTATAAAACAAGCATAATTCAGATGAGAAATTCATGTAATTAGAGCTAATCTCTGTTAAAAACACACTCCTTGTTCGGTATCGTGAATCTATCACACCTTTGAGGATAAGGGGGCAATATTTACTTTGAATGATAGAAAGAAGATCCTGACGACAATATCAACAGCACTCACAATAGAGCACCAAATGGAGCATCGACGGACCCCTTGCAAGCTAGAGGTGGGACCAGGTGCCCGGTAGGAGTAATCATCCCCTGTTTGGATAGCCGCACCCGCCGTCGAGGGTCATGCCCGAAAATGAAAACAAAATCTACATTGCAGTATCTGAGGTTAATATCTACATAACATGCAATGTCTGAGGTTATGTCTATAAAGATAGTGCTATGGCGATAATTTCAGGGAAAGAACATTTTAAACACTGTCAAACCCCTTGAAAAGCATGTAAAAATACATATATACGGACTATGGGGACAGAGAAGATAGCGGTAAATACAATATATATTTGGTAATCGTCTCATCCTTCCATTAATGTATAAAAGAACACTCCTTTTGATATATTTTGTTTGCATTTGGGAGTAGTCTCCAATTAAGTATCAAAACTTAAAGTTCTGGAAATCTCTAAATGCTTTGAGATAAGACACTTTAACGAACAAGTAGTTCTTTAAATTCTTGAAAGTTTTTAACAAAACTCGAGGCCTTAACATAATTATAACTACGTACCATTTCTGTCCACCGCCCTGAAGGCTTGCCGTACGTGCCTTGCCCGGGGGTTATGCCCGAGGGTCCTGGCGAATTCATTCAGCGTCAGAATGCCATCTTGGTTTCCATCGTAAAATTTCATATTGGAAGGTATAGGGGTGACGTGTAATTTGGAATTCTGACCCATCTGAAACAAATTATAACTTCTATTGTAAATTGTTATAAAGACTTGCTTAAGTCCTAATATCAAATCAATTTTTATATTGAATACATTAAAATTACTTTTCATTCTCTTTACCAGCGAGCAAGAGGTTTCTCTGTTTTGTGATATGAAACCCTTCTATGACAGTAGTAATTGCAACGCTGAAAAGGCTCCTGTACGCCCGGTGCAAACTTGACAGGTCCTTATAATTATCTCTGCAAACAACTGCTCGTTGCCTATAGTTTTAAATGTACATTTCCTTTCTATTTGAAAAATCTAATTAATAATTTAAATTCGTTTCACATAACGTTATTTCTTACAAGGACTTGACCAAGTCTACTTGTTATAAATGAACTACAGTCAAACCTGTCTTAAAGTGACCCTGTTTTTAGCGACTTCCTGCTTTATGTGACCTTTTTGATTCCTCCCGAGCAATATTCCTATCAACTTAACCTGTATATAACGACAACATGTCTAAGGCGACAACGACCGAGATTTTTCTGTCCTGTACAGAATTCCGAACCTGTAGATTACCTGCAAATGACCAAAACTACATAATATTTTACATTAAATCCCTTCGTCAGTGTCTATCATAGTTGAATCTTCTGTGATAAATAAAATATTATGTGATTTTATATGTGCAATTCGATTAATCATTTAATATACACATCGATATATGCTGTGATTCATTTAATACGTATTGCTCTTATACTACGAACATTTTGTTGGTCAAAGTCAGATCAGCTTGAACCTGTATTCAGTGACCACCTGTCTTATGTGACCTATTTCCATCGGCCCTTGCAAAGTCACATAAGACAGGTTTGACTGTATATGACTATGCACACAGACGTAATGATACACATGTATGTTAAAATTCTTATGTTATGTTCCATTTTTCGTGTGTGTTTCGCTGTGATGACTACAACAACGAAATGTTGAGGGTCGCCTCTATATCTTAAATCAATAACTTGTTGAAGTAAAGTTATAATAGTATATTTAAAGAATTAATATTTCTATTATTACTGTCATCTTTTGATATCAGGCCACTTTCTACATGTACGTGTATAATCCAATTTCCATCCCATCCCTTCGGTCTATTATTGTCATTTAAGTTGATTTCTCTTTTATTTTGCTTCAATCAACATTTCAGAAAAACAAAAATAATTATACAATGACATGTACATGTCTATATTGTATAATTATTTTTGTTTTTCTGAAATGTTGATTGAAGCAAAATAAAAGAGAAATCAAGTTAAATGACATAAAAGGCATGTGCAACAAAACATGTAGAAAAAAAATTATGATGTAAAAAAATTTAGAGAAACACTTATTTATGAAATAATTTGAACGAAACGATTGTATTTACCATATTTCGAACCAAATATTTATTTTCAACAGCAGTACAAAGATCATCTTTGCTTAAAGTGCAAATCTCATAATAGCATTTTAACGAGTTTTCCCTTCCGCTTGAAGTCATTTTTCAACATTTAACATTTACTTTAAAATCTATGTATCAAATTGTAATTGTTACGTACATTAGTAAAAGTTTACCACATCAAATATTTATGACTTTAATTAGCAAATCAGCTTTTGTCGCGCTATCGGCGATGATTTCCATTTTTTTTTATTGAGCATTCTAACCTATTTATAACATGTTTAAATTCAATTATCCTTTGTTTGAATAAAACATGGATCTTTTTTCAAGTGTTCCGCATTTATTATATCATACCTGTTTGGCTCTCACTAACGTGATTCACCACATGGATTTTCCCTTCGTTACCATGCAAAAAAGCATCTTGTTCTGATATTTGAACTAATTAACAATATATCTCAAACTCAATTAATCTGCCACGTTTGATAGAAGATGGCTCCAGATGCAACTGATTTCTATTTGATGAACCAATAAATGGTTATTTTTACACGCAAATGCATTAAAATTTCACGATTTGTATAATTACGAACATTCGGTTTCTCTGTATTTTACCGAAATATTGATCATTTATGGAGAAAAAGGGCGGGGGAGTGATGTAGTGTAAGAATAACTTGGCTATGAGTTGTATGCAAAATAAGGGGAATCGTAGATTTTTATAATAACACCCAAACACCATCGGCAATCTACTTTCTCTTTCATCAACATGAAACACGATGAACTGTGTGTTATAAAGATTTCATTTGTCTCATTTCGGATACATATCACTACACTACACAAGATTTCTGTTTGAAATCCATCTAGAAAAAAATGAGTGATCTCCGTTGTTAGATTATACCCATCGTGAATATATAGACCTAAATGATGAAAAAGCGGAAACTGAGCTTTAGATCGCTTTAACCGGAAACAATTTTTGATATAAAAAAGCTCTCTAAATCCAACCTTTTAAATTAGAACAGTTTTTACAATCAAAAATGAAATGCATGAGCTTTAGTTCGTTGCGACCGGAAATAGTTTTTGATCTATACCCAGGTAACACAAAACATTTTCGAAACATTTTCAAAAGGTTTCAAAAAGGTTCTGCTGAAACATTTCTGGCAAAATGTTCTAAAAACATTTTAAAAACGTTTTTCAGGGATAGCGAAATGTTTTTAAAACGTTTATAAAACATTTATGAGCGATGGAAAAATCTAAATATTTTAGGATATTTTCAAAACGTTTTTAAAACATTGTTGAAACATTTCTATTAAATGTATTGAGAAGGCATTTATGTAACAAAATAGGAAAATGTTTTCAAGATGTTTTCAGAACATTTTGATTTTTATTGAAATGATTTACAAATTATATTGAAAGCATTTCAAAAAACATTTTTAAAGTATATTTTCAATTTTTTTATGTTTTATTTTTTGGGTAAATGTTGCATAAGTAGTAATAAATGCTGAAACATTTATTTCTAAAATGTTGTCAAAACATTGTTAAAATGTTTACTTAACATTGATTTAAAGTATCATTAAAACATTCTTTAAATGTTTATAAAATGTCACATAATAATGGAACATTGTAGAAAATTATGTTTTGAAACATACATTTTTAAAATGTTTTTGAAACATTTTACATTGTTTTCATGTTATAAAATATTGATAAAAAATTTGTAAATCGTCATTTGAATGATTTCTTACAAATTACCAAAAAAGGCTAATTTTAAAGCTTTCTAAAAATGCTTTTATGATGTAAAACTGTAAGATACTGTTAAAATGTTGCTATGATGTTTTAGAAACATTTTCGAGGGTCATTTTTTAAAATATTTTTTTCACAGAAAGAAAACACTATATTCATTATGATGATATGATAAATCGGTATTCATTAAAATAGTCTTCTTCAATACTTGTAAGTCTGTGAAATCAAATAATATTGTTCAGAATTTTATAGTAAGCTGTAAGGGATGTTGCATAACGCTTCTAGAGAGGCGGTTTTAGCGTGCAGAGATTGAGATAAGAGGGTAAATTGTTGATCTAGGATTTAGGTCAGCATCACACACAGCAGGATACTGGCCACTTAACCATGGTAACTTGGATTTGAAAGGGAAAACAAGGAGTGGGTCACTTATACTGTTCATTCCTAAAGTCATAGATTGTATGTGTGTTGGAAAAATCTGCTTTATAGTAATTGTGATATACTCATCAAAGTATTTGTCATCATAATCATCGGTAATCGGACAATGGTAAGTACACATACTTATATTTCAGGAATAAAAATTTCTGTGTACTGTAAATGTGTATGTAAATAAATTTACACTTAGTAAAAAGCATTTGTAATTGTTTAGTACGTATTATTCCTCATAAAGTTATGTAAGTACCTGTTTATCATTTATAATGCCAACATACATATAATTTGTGAAATATAATACTTTTTTATTGTAGCGCATTACTGATGGACGAAGACTTTTTCATGAGAGTGGAATAATATATGTTCCTGTACATGCAGCTTAAATTTTGTAAGTGTTTATCAAAATGTATATTAATATTCGACATACTCGGCATTGATTTTTTTACTTGGTATTTTAATTCTTCGTAGTAATGCACCATTACAATGATAATAATAGTTTTAAAATCACACACAATTATGATAACCTTTGAGGCAGAAATTATAAGGAGCGTACTCTAATCTTCATGTTTCATTTGATTTTTAGAAGAAGAATGTGAGGAAAGTAGAATGTTTAGCAGTATCTGAAGAAACAACTCGGACAGCTAGAAATTCACTCGGACAGTGAAGATTGAACTTTTATTAAAACAAGAAGATTGAACTTTAAATGAAGACTGACTTGAAATGGAATTATCTTTGTACTGTCATATATTTTATATTTGTAAGTTATGAATTAAAAATAATGTTTTGAAATGTTTTATAGAAATGTTTCACAAAATGTGATGAAAACGTTTTTATAACCATACATCGTAACATTAATGAAACATTTTTTTGAAATGTTGTTGAAATATTTCTTAAACATTTCATAGAAACATTCTGGAAAAACATTTTTAGAATGTTTCATTAAAATGTTTCATGAAACGTTTTGAAAACGTTTTTAAAACCATACATCGAAATATTTTTGAAACATTTTTTCGAAATGTTTTCGAAACGAAATTAAAATGTTTTTGAAACGTTTTAAAAATATTTTTGTGCTACTTGGGTAAATAGCATGTTATTTATTATTTTTTTTTTCAACCTATCAGAATCGTTTTTACAATTTGAAACATACCTGCTGTGAATCGGAGCGCTTTGTCCTGTGGTGTTGATAGTACCCGGAGCACACATCCCTAAAGATGAATCCACATGTGTAATCTGGGGACCTCTCCGTGGTGATCTTCTTACAAACTCGCGGTGCTACAATCCTACACTCTCCTTGAATTACATCCTCAAGTGAAATATTATACTTATAAGCACCGAGTATCGAAAAATTTGACAACCAAAGAGCTGCTAGAAAATAACCAACAACCATGGCTCTTCAAATTTCCTTCAAATTTAAGGAATCGAAATGACAAAAAGGGAGGACTAATGCTTGATTAGTGAATATTTTAGCATTCTCTTAACATGCCCTACCAAGGTGACAAGTTTCAGACCTTTTTTGTTTTTATGCTGTCAAGAAGGAACTAGAGGTATGTATTATTACAGATAACAGGTATATAATACGTAGGCACAAATTGACCACTCTAGAACATGTCGGACAATGGACAATTGGTGTAAAACTGACCGCTCAGGAAGGACGTGAGCGTTAACAGCGCCGGTACTACATGCAAATATCACGAACCACGTCCAGTTTTCCTCATTTTAAGTCCATATTGCTGTGTATTACAAATCTTTGAATGTCAGACACATAGGTCATCTAACTACATCTCGTACATACAGATACATTGCGATATTATGCAGACCAAAAGGTTGGATCCAGTGTGCAAAGTGGGGAGAACAGCCTCGACCTTCCCCCTCCTGAAATTTGCAAAAATCCTTTTTTCCGGAATTTTCGGAATTATAGGCTGACGGGCTGAACACCCGAAAAAAAAAAAACATAACAAAACAAAACCAAACAAATAATAGATAGATTGATAAATAAATAAATAAATAAATAAATAAATAAATAAATAAATAAATAAATAAATAAATAAATAAATAAATAAATAAATAATTAAGATAAAAAGAAAAAAAGATGAAAAAAAAATTGGACACCTCCAACAATGGCGTAGCTCTGCTTGAAAAAGTGGAGGGGCACAACATCCCAAAATTTCTAACAAGCAAAAAAAAAAACAAAAAAAAAAAAACGGGGGGGGGGGGGGGGGGAGGGGGGGGGGGGAGGGGGGGGGGGGGGAGGAAGAGGAAGAGATTAAAATATAAATATTGGGTTTTCATGTACTGTATGGACAAATTTTAACATTTCTGGTGCAATTCTAAATTTTAAGTACATGAATAAATGGCTGGCGAGCGGTAGCGAGCCAGGAATTTTTTAAGCAAAATATTGACTAATCAGAAAATACTGTCTGTGTCCTCTATCATTAACATATACATGTAATGATATTCTATATAGTTTGAGTTAAAGGTATTTTGCAGTTTTTTATATATCTGTATGACCAAAAATTACGTCAAAAAGTGGGGGGGGCACAAACATACTTATGCCCCCCCACTTTCAAAAGTGGGGGGGGGGGGGGGGGGGGCACGTGCCCCCCCTGCCCCCCCCCCCCCTTGTCCTACGCCAGTGTCCAACCAAGACTTCATCCGCCCATGGATACTTATGAGCAATTTTTTTATTTATTTATTTTTTTTTTGGTCCATTTTCTATGACTTTATCAAAGAGTGTTAATTTTCCCTCTATAAATACGGTTTCGCTTTTAGATACATGTACGTTTCTTTGACATTGAACAAACATTTAGATGATTATTATAGAAACTCTTTAGCTCATATCAGGGGAACTTAGATAATCAAAAAAATATAATAAAAGTAAAAAAAATCAGGAATTGTTTATACATTTAATTGTCGGGTCGAGACAATGGCGCGCACTCCCTCTGAACATATATGCCATTAAGGCCAAATTCATGATTGGGGGAGGGTTTACACAAACAAAACACCCCTTTACTTTCATACAACTTTTGTTCAACTTTATTCTTATTCTATCTAATGCAATGTCGCTATAAAAACGTCGAGGTTTATTGGCTGTTTGGCCTTAGTTACGAACAAAAAAAAAAAAAAAAAAAAAAAAAAAGAAAAGGAAAAAGCACATACTAAGCTTTGTCGTCGCTAACGTCTCATTTGGCATTATATTCTCAAAAATATAGATTGCATTAGTGTTGGAATGTTACAATGTATGTTTGCGGACGGTAAATGCTGATTTTACGGTGCAAACATCCGTTAACGCGCCGCCAGAAAAAAACTTAGTTTGCCACCGTAAAAGCAGCATTTACAGTCCGCAAACATAACGTCAGAAGCTATTTATACCCTAATTTTATGAAAACAGACTGAATATGTAAGGTTCAAAATGAATATAATAGTTTTGTGCCTATTTATATATTTTGAGGAATTGGAAAGGTCCAGGAGATATTGATAAATTGTCTGGTAAATTTGGACTGTTCTCTTCTTCGTCCCCGATGCATTTCGCTTTCCGATAGATATACAATGTAGACACTTAGAAATAAAGTGGAAAAATTAATGATGTACATGGATGAGTACAGGAAAACCTTGAATATGTTTTGTCTTTCATTAATTTGCAGAATATAATGTCGACTCTCTTATCATTGTGTGGGTCCATTTAATGGGAGTATGTTGCAATGAATACTGTCCTTCCTTTCATCTCTATCAATGAAGTTCATGGGCGGATCTAGATATATTTCCAGCGGATGGGGGGGGGGGGGGATTGTGGTCTGTCGGGGGGTGGGGGTGCTACCAACTTATTTTAAAAAAGCCGACAACAGAAATGTTGGAAAATGAATCTTTTTTGGCAAATTCTACCAGAGCTACATGTAGGGGTCTTTTACCCACCACTCTAGATCCGCGTTTTTGCATTCTATGTTAATGAAATCCGGATTTGAAATTAAAACGTTTTAGGAATTTTTGATACGACTTGGTCAATCGATTAATATGTCTATACCTTCATTTAAGGAAACACCACTTGTTCTGCCTTGAAATAAAATGTCACGTTTAATTCATTTAAAATCCCATTAGTATGATGCATTTTCACAGATTTTTTTTTTCAAAACTTAAATTGTCACTTAAAAGATGGATTGACAACCAATATTAACAGTTTGATAGTATTTTATACATACTTATGTAGATAAAGCAATGCCAGATAAATATTTCAGTATATTTACACTGCAAGTTGGTTTTGTATTAAACACCATTTCTATTATATACCCAAATGACATCAAGAGCGCAGATAGATTTTATGTGGGCGGCACAGGGGTGAGGAATCATCGCTTGGTCACAAACCATTTCCTCGATACAAAACCTTTCTTCTACATTTCTATTGAAAAAAATTTATCAATAAAAAAATCAATATTTCTCTCCACAAGTTTCAATATATTGAAAAAAATAACAAACGCATAACTAAAACTCAACTGGTTTCATTGGTATCACCAGGAGTTTTGCCTGATGATACCAATGAAAAATTATATATTTTTAATATAGACATGCACATGTAGAAGAAAGGGTTTGTATTGAGGAAAAGGTTTGTGACCAAGCGATGATACCTCACCCCTGTGGTGGTCGGCGAATACTGCTGCTTAATTTGAAAGATTTTGTTGAAATGAATTACAGTGTATTTCCTTCAAAGTGATAAAAATAACCCTTTTATGTACATGCGCATGCATATAAATTTTTTTATGTATGAAAATATTTCGGGAGAAAAAAAAAATAAATTGAGCAACGCGCTATATTAGTATGACATGAATCATGTTACATATACTATACAATAAAAAGTATCTTCTTTAGTAACTTTAGATTGCCAGAATGCAGAAACAGTAAGAAACTACTTAGTATTCTGTGAATATTTTGAAAATAACATTCCTTTGTGTCCTGAGTAGCGATATGCCTCAATGATTCGACTGACCAGTTCTGTCCGCCATTGACCAACGCCCTGAATGTCTAAACGTAAACAACCTGAAATTGTGTCACCTCCTTTATTGCAAAACTCGTTAATCGGTAGACGAATTTTTACCTGAATTCCTCCAACATGTTCTCACAATTCCTTTAAAATTACCTCGTACTACTTTATCAATTGGTAGAAAGTTCCGCTAACTTTTTCCTTGCGGTTACAACACTTGACCAGTCATGCATAGTAATCTGAGTAGTTTTCATACATTAAGAATATGGCTACTTCTACAAGATCAATTGTTGCACGGTCTACGTTGTAGACGGTAATTAACACCTTTCCAGACGGTGCAATATTTTTCATTGTGAAGCAATGATTAAATAAATGATTGAACCAATTATTGCACGATCGACTGAACCGTTTATTGTCCTTAACTGACCGGAAGTCAACTGTGTTCCGTTTTGAAAAATTGAAACACATGTTTCCTTTAGAATTATTAGAAACATCACTAAAAGCGCATTTCTAAGGAATGTAAAGGACAACCCGCGACTTACAGATTTGAATTACTTTCATCAAAGTCATGGGCGGATCTATATTTTTTTTCCACAGTGAATGGGGGGGGGGGGGGAATTAAACTTTGTTTGTGAAAAAAAAAGATTATTTGAAAAACGACAAATTCTAGGGAGTGGGCGGGATCCTGAATCCCCTAGCGCCCTCTAGATTAGTACTCCGCTACAAACGGAGCCAGACAAAAGTAAGATTTCGATCGAATAATTTTGTACTGACCATGCATTGAATAGCTTTGAACAGAACACAAATAATAGAAGAAGATTCCAACAGTTTCGAATATTTTATTGAAAATTGTACAGAAAATCCCCGACCCAACCTCCTAAAATTCGCTTGTTAGGTATTATAGTATCATTAGTTTGAATACCATATTAGTTTTATTTTTACTTTCTCTCATTCAATTCATATTCTGGAAATACATGTAATTATTTTAATTTCTTTAATGTAATTTTCTTTCAAATCAAGATTTAGAATGCGTGAAATTCTTATCTCTGTACGATGTATATTGTACAATTGTCTTTGTCATTGTTTACTGGCCATGAGTAGTTTTCTCTTACCGCTACGTAGTAATACGTACTAGGAATGACGACTTATAATTACTCAATCATTGGTGATAATTGTTTGATGGCCTAACAATTGCCGTGCAACAAGTGGGTTATTCAACTGCTCCTCGGGCTCCGCCCTCGGAGACAGTAGAATAACCCTTACATAATACATCGCCAAAACAAAGAAAAGATGTTTTAAGCTTATTTCAAGGCTTGTGTTTTCATGCAATTTCACCAAGGACATCCGTCTATGTATATCCTTATCAAAGTTCAATTCTTCGGAGATTTTTTTTGTTGACAATTGACATAATAATTATATGATTTTCTGTTCGTTAATTTTGAAAAAAAAGTCCTTTTTCATATTTTCTTGATACTTTATTTAAACTTAAGCCATTGGCTGTTCAGTCATACATATAATACATATAAACACACAGAGAACGGACATATACAAACGTAATAAGCATACTTGCTAAATATTTTCCTAAATTCCTAAGCGTTTTCACATTTGTTGATGAAAGTAATTGAACTAGTATAAAACAAGAAGCTTTCTTCCAAAAATATGGTTTAAAATTTTCTTTTGTAGATCTACAGGACATTGCAAAATAAAGTGAAAATCGTCTTAATAAATTTAAAGGCGTTTAATATTCGACTGTTTCTGAGCAATTAAAACAAATTCTTTCTTTTTTCTCTCTATTTCAAAAATCTTCCTGTTTCAATGGCTAAGTTATGCGATGAAAGTCTAAATTATTGAAATATATTTCCTATGAATCTGATCTAACGATTTTCGTTAATAAAACTGCATATTATAATGATTAGTAAGGTGTTTACGATTGAATAATAAATAAAATAAACCTGTCTTTTAGAAGTCGGTCCAAATATTAAACCCAGATTGAATTCATGCATGCACGAGTGAAAAAGATACTAGCATGTACGTAAAACAACGTTTATAATTTTAGCGTGTGAAGCTATTTATGTCCGTCCGTCTTGTCTATATTTTTTTTTTTTGTTACTGTCATGTGTCTATAGCATGGCGCATTTTTGTAAGATTTAGAGCACAGGAATTTATCACGCTTCCCGGTTGCTCTATTTATTATAGATAATCCATAGCAAAATTAACAATCGTGAAGCGTGATAAATCCCTGTGATTGAGAGATTTATCGATTCAATTTGGAAGAATTATCCTTATAAACAAAGATAAACTAAATGACTGATGGAAAATTATGATGAATTTATGCTTTAATTGTACAACTCGAAGACTCCCGAAAATGCATCTTCTGTACGTAATCTATTCCGTACACTTGTCTCGAGAAGAGATGCCGAAGATGTAAAACAAAGTATTTCCTTATCAATCAGTTGACCGTTCAAGTACATGGGAAATGTGAAAATGAAAATTGTGGAAATCGTCTACATCTATGTAGTTTACGAAATTTTTATACGGAGAGCTGAATTCCCTTCGCATCCGAACATACTTTATATTTAGATGAATTTATTATCAGATGATAAATACATATACGAACATAGCACAACTTCTGTGCTGGAGAATCAAATACGATTTCAACAAATAATAAACTTGCATATTAATCGAAAGAAAAGAATCGTATAATTTATCAATGAATAGGTAAACGTACGGTTTGAATACCCGTTATATGTAATGCTTCAGTGGTCACGTGTCATCGCCGTGAGGAAAAAGCTATCGGTACTTTTCTATCAATTGATATAGTTTTACCAGGTAATTATATATGAATTGTGAGAACATGTACGTGGAATTGAGGAACTTTTGCGTCTACTTCTTTACGATTTTGACAATAATAACAAGATTTACTCGTCGTAGAATATTGTCTGCTAGCATGTCTGTGTCTCCAAAAGATAAAGCGCCTCAGACAGAGGGTACCTTACCAGTTATTGTGCAGTCAGACCCTGGGTCCGCCACTGAACCTATACCTACCCACCCAAGTACTGATACCCTCCCAACTATATATATGCCGCATATGGGTGGAAATATTGACCTGACCAATGTAGTGATAAACCTCCTCAGCAACCCACTCTTCACAAATGCCATATCAACAGTGTTGTCCCCTATGTTATCGCAGTCTCTTACATCAGATGTGAAAAATGTTGTGAATGATGCTGTACAGAATGCGTTCAAATCCCTGACCGATCAGATTGAAAATGAAACCTGCAGAATTGATTCAAATGAAATGAAAATAGCTGAACTAACGGATGAAAATAATGAATTGCGTAACAGGGTAGATCGGGCAGAATCCAGAGTTGAGGAAGTAAATGCGCGCATAGAAGAATTAGAACAGTATGGGAGACGTAACTCCCTGCGCTTTCACAACGTTCAAGTTGCTGATCCTAACGATACTGACTCTGTAGTAGTCCAAATTTGTAAAGACAAACTGAACGTCGACATAACGCCTGATGATATATGTAGGTCACACGTCGTCGGCAGACCAAACAGAGCAGGGAAAAGTCAAATTATATGCAGGCTACGTAACTGGAAAGTTAAAAACCGCATATACAGTCAAAAGAAAAAACTGAAAAACGACCAGTCACGTATATTTGTAACAGAAGATTTGACCAGATATCGTCAAGCAGTTGTGAGTGAAGTGGTCAAAGCAAAGCGCGCCGAAAAAGTTACGTCGTTTTGGACCAATGACGGGCGCATCTTTATAAAAACGTCCGAGGGAGGTCAAAAATTCCTGATCGAAAGTATTGACGACCTGAACTATTACGCTCCGCCGTCAAATGAGTTTGCGATGGAAGTCGGCCAGTCCCACTCCAGTGATGCGCGCCAGTGAACTCATGCATCTATCATGTCTAACTATGAACATTACGTATATGATTCAAACTCCTGTTATATTTAAAATGAACCTGATCATGTTTATCTATATATCTGCTAATATCAGATCACATGTTGATAATCCTTACTAAATTTTTTGAGTTATCAAATAAATTTACTCATGAATAAACACATAAATATTTCCTGTAGTAATATAATGGTCATTGAACAATTTTGTTAGTTCTATATGAATGAGAAATATGACAGAATTGTATTCATCAGTGAATTCAAATTTTGCAACGAATTATAGAAAGTATACCATAATGATTTAATTTCCAACACCATGATTATGGAAAGTGTCGTGTGAATGGTTCTATCACATAATTGAATTCTATTTCAATTTTTATGTTTCAAGTTAACTTAATCCCATATCTTGTCCTAGTATTTTACTTCCTAACATGATGATAAGGACATACATGTATTGTACATTTATTTGGTAATAACTTGACCGCCTTCTTCTATTGAGAAAGAAAATATCATTTGTGCATCATGACCTACTAATATAAGCTCTGATGTTTCTACCATTATCAAAACCCATATTTAGCAATCTCATCAGTTTAGATTTTGCATCTGTAAATATCATCACCATGATTGTTTATTTTGTGTTTAGTATTTCCTTACTGGTTATCGTTTATTGATTGATTTTGTGACTTAGCACTAAGTATTTAGTTTCTTCACTTTTGTATTTGCTTTCACATGTTTTGTTCATTCATTCTTCTTAATTCTCTATCTTTCCTTCCTTCCCCTCTCGTTCTACTTAGTGAACTCTTGGTATTCATTTTTTCTCCGTCCGTATTTCACGCTCTAATGAGTCTACCTATGGCTACCCGCTCTTATTATTACGTGTACCCTAGCGCAGTAACATAGGTATTGATATATGTCAACACAGGGTAGCGATAGGTCGTCATTATGCTCGTATACATTCTGGTTTTTATAATTGTAAAATGAAAATGTATCTACTGGATATTTTAAATTTTCTTAGTCCATACGAGATTTCCTCTGAACTACTTTATCAAGCTAAGTATTTATTTTCCGTAGCGTCCCTGCTTTATATTCATTCACAAACAGGCAACGTAATAATTGTACTAATCATTTACATGTTACTTCTACGATGCATGGATATTCATCCAAATCCAGGACCCCCTGATGAATCGAATCTTTCTATTTTCCATATTAACATCAGAAGCCTACGTAATAAAGTTTCATACCTCGCTGATATAGCAGACGAATATGATATAGTATGTGTCACTGAAACTCATTTAGATGACAATATAAATTCTACTGACCTTGGCATTGATGGTTTCTATTCTAATCCCTTCCGTAAGGATAGGGATTCCCATGGGGGAGGTGTTATGATCTATGTTTCGGATAAAATCTTGGTGAAACGACAGTCCCATCTCGAAATCGACTCACTTGAAATGATTTGGCTAGAAGTAAAATTTCCCTCCTTTTGTTTCCTCTTATGTTGTATATATAGACCACCTAACTCGTCTGCTCAGTTTTGGGACGATTTTCATATTTCTCTCGAAAATGCATCAGAACAAAATGAACACTTAGTTGTAGTGGGTGACCTCAACGTTGATCTTCTAGTAGAATCAAAGCATAAACTTTTAGATATCCTTAATTCCACTGGCTTAACTAATTGTATAGATTCACCAACTCGTTTCGGACCGTCGCGTCACTCGCTGCTTGATTTGATCATGATAAGGGAGTGTTCGATTATCAGTAAGGAAGTCGTAGATATTGATAGGTCAATTTCCGATCATAATGGTGTTCTCGCTGTAATCAAAACTGATACAAATTTTTAAAAATCTTTTAAACGAACCATATGGGATTACAAAAACGGTGATTATTTAAAACTGAATAGTGATATTAATTATGTCAATTGGGAGGAAATAATAAATGATAACTTAGACATAGACGAATCATGCGAAAAATTTACTAACTTATTCCTTGAACTTGCCGAAAGAAATATCCCTAAAAAAGTAATTACTATAAGACCCACTGACAAACCTTGGTTTTCATCCGAATTAAGAAGAGAAATTAGGAAAAGAGATAGATTAAGAAAAAGGGCTATCAGATCTAACTCACTTATAATATATGAAAATTACAGAAGACAGCGTAACCATGTTAATAATATTAAAAAATCAGCTAAGCAATCATATTTCATTGATCTCTATGGCCTAATAAACGATTATTCATTAAATAATAATACAGATTTCTGGAAATTAGCGCGTAAACTAACTAAATCATCTAAAACAGCCAATATACTCCCTATGATCAATCCGGATAATGGTAATATAGCAATAGAAGATATAGAAAAAGCATCGCTTCTTAACAATTACTTTACCAAAATTTCGACAATTGATGATTCAAATTCTGATACTCCTTCGTGTCCCATGAGAACCGATAATGTTATAGAATCTATCACTGTTACAGAATCCGACATAATTGACATTATTAAATCTTTAAAAGTTAACAAGGCCTCTGGTATGGATAATATCAGCCATAAGATGCTTAAAGAGACAGTCTACTCTATTAGTAAACCCCTATTACTTCTCTTTCAAAAATCACTTCGAACTACTACGTATCCATCTATGTGGAAAAAAGCTCGCGTCATGCCTATTTTTAAAAAGGGGGATCCCAATTTGATTACTAACTATCGTCCCATATCTCTCTTAAGTACTGTAGGTAAATTATTTGAGCGCATTATTCATAAATATATTTACAATTTTTTGTTAGATAATGATTTATTCTACAAACTCCAGAGTGGCTTTTTGTCAAATAACTCCACAATTTATCAATTATTAGAAATTTATCATTCAATCGTAACTAATATGGAAGAAAAAAAGAATACTTGTTTTATTTTCTGCGATGTTTCTAAAGCTTTTGACCGCGTATGGCATAAGGGTTTAACGATTAAATTAAAGTCACATGGGATTTCTGGAAGTTTATTAGATTTTCTGGTTAATTATTTGTCAAATAGGGAGCAGTCTGTATTTGTAAACGATTCTTATTCCTCTTTTCTAAAAACTAATGCCGGTGTTCCCCAGGGTTCCGTTCTTGGACCTCTGATGTTTCTTGTTTACGTAAATGATATTGCTGATATTCTTCTTAATATAACTCGACTTTTTGCTGATGATACATCTATTTCTTCTTCTTCACATCGCGTCCAGGAAATCAAAGATACATTGGAATCAGATTTGGCAAACCTATATGAATGGTCTCTCAAGTGGAAAATTGATTTTAATCCGAATAAAACCGAAATGCTTTTCTTTGGAAATTGTCCCGATGACTTTCATGTAACTTTCAATGACATTTCTATCAGACCTGTAAATAAACATAAACACTTAGGGCTTACGTTCGAATCAAATGCAAAATGGTCGGCTCACATCGATAATATTTGTAATTCCGCACTTACTAGGATAAATTTTCTGAAGAAATTTAAATTTATTTTCTCTAGAGTTACATTAAATAAAATTTACTGTGTTTTTATTCTTCCAATCTTGGAATATGGATCTGAAGTCTGGGGAGGGTGCAGTAAAGGGGATGGGGAAAAATTAGAAAAAGTTCAGTTAGAGGCGGCAAGATTAGTTACAGGCCTGCCATTATTTACATCGAGGGAAAATCTGTATTTTGAAACAGGGTGGGAAAAACTCGAAAAACGAAGAGAAAGAAGAAAACTAAATACATTCCACAAAATATATCATAATAATGCCCCTCAATACTTAAATGAAATTATCCAACCGTACTTTAGAAACAATATACACAATCTTCGAAACAACGCAGATTTTAACATTCCTAATTTTAGACTTAATGTAACAAGAAATTCCTTTTTTCCTTCAACTATGCAATGTTGGAATAGCATTGATTCTGAGATAAGACACAATCCTTCATTAAATAACTTTAAAACCGCTCTCAAACAAGATTGTGATATTAATCCATTGCCAAAACATTTAATGTACGGTGATCGAAAACTAAATATAATTCAGACAAAAATTAGATGTTTAAGCAGTAACTTGAAGTCTCATCTTTATCGGGTAAATCTTGTGAGTTCTCCTATATGTCATTGTGGAAATGTAATTGAAGATTCAAACCATTTCTTTTTCGAATGCCAAACTTATACTAACCAAAGACAGTCTTTATTCCAAATGTTAATTTCTTATCATCCTTTAAATCTCGAAAAACTTCTATATGGAGATCCAACTTTGTCCACACAAGAAAATGAATTGATAATGTATGCAACACAAAAGTTTATTAAGGATACTAAGAGGTTCACAACTTAATTAATTATGATAAGATTCAACTCTCTCTCTCTCTCTCTCTCTCTCTCTCTCTCTCTCTCTTTCTCTCTCTTTTATAGTAATAATATAATATATATATATATATATATAATTTTGTATTCCAAGACATGCCATTCAAGATTTTGTAAATATTGCAGGGAAAGGGCTTATATAACGTTGTGTAAACTTGTGCCCAATCCCATTTCTATTATATGGAAATAAAATATGTTTAAACTAAACTAAATAAAAATAATTATGTTTCCGCTTACATGTACCCTACATTTGTACCTATCCTATTTTCAACTATCGACCCTTATTACTTTTTTTTGGCAATTTGTAAGTAAATTTTGTTTTAACATAACTGTTCTTTACACCAAGACTGCATTTTAGAATGACGTTTTCATTTAAAATGGTTCTATTACATATTGTACTCCATGATAATGTTTTTCTTAATTGATAATAACAAAGCTCCACTGTTTAGTGTTAGGAAGCAGAAACAATGTCAACTTCCATACAGTGTTTGTGTCAAATTTAGATTTACATTATTTTTCATTATATTTTTTTTTCATTATATTTTTTTTTTCAAAATTATAAATTAGGATGTCCCTCTCCCCCCCCCCCCCACCTCTCGTCACTCTCGAACTATTTCTAGATCTATCCATGTAAGTTTCAAAAGAAACATGTGATATAGATTGTCTTTTGACCAAATTATTGAGAACAATGAAAGTGAAATGAATATTTCATTACGTATTTCATAGAAATGAGCGATAACATATAATATTAATAATTTACGTGTAAATTGGATTAAGGCATGCATTCCAAATGAATATTAAATGAATTCAATCTAGGTTTCACATTAAATTAGACAATGTAGATTTCTAGCTTTATGCGAGTCCTTTTAATGTTAAGTTCAATTAAAGTTCTCTTTTCAAATACATGAATGTGCATACAAATCAACAGCATGAAAATTGAATATGAATTCAGAATATTAAATAAATTTAATTTTATTACCTATTAATGCTCATTTGTATAGGAACTACATGTACACACTCAAAGTGTCGCCTTGGGAACACTCCAGCATAAACGGGCATTAATAGGTTGACCTCGATAGCAATTTTGAAAGGACAGACTTACAATTTTTACAAGAAAGTGGCGGCACCTATACAAGCACGTCACTCTCCAAGCAACGTAATTCTTAGACCGAAACAGGCCAACATGTTTTTTCTTTTTTTTTTCTGGGTGGTGGCCTCAAGGATGGGCATTGGAAAAGTGGTAGAATTTACGATAGGATAAATATGCACTTACACTTGTAAAAACCAAAGGACTTAAGGTCCTCAGAGATACTTCTAGATCTACACAAAATTTATTGTCAGCAGATATTAAAATGTTGAATAATTTTATCTCAAGGCAATGATGATTTTTTTAACACAGGATGCATATGTGAAGCTTATTATATCTCTATAAACAACACAAACTATTTTTATCTAATCTCAGTGTTGATATAAGATAGACAAATCTATAACTTTATAACTTTAATGCAATTTTTGAGTTATCTTTCCTAACATTGTCATAAACAAAGTAGTATATTACTACGCCACCATTGTGCTGTGAAAACAAGAATTATAGTTGATATTGTGAGGTGCATCTATTCTATATGAAATTGAAACTGTTTTCAAGATGGAGGATATTCTTGTTCTTGCATTTTGTATGTGGTAGACAGCAAATTCCTGAACTAGACACAACACTATATTTTGAGGTGCAAAGCGGCAGTATCTCAATTTGCATACTTTGAGGCAGTTACCATAACAGATAGATACTTCTTAAAAGGAAGTATCTTAGAAATGGCATATTTCAATCAAGAACATCTCCCCAAGCAATAATCCATCAATCATTCACTCATCGGAGACGTCTGAGTTATGTTTCTAGCCGCTTTTCTCTCCAACACACTCGTGCTGTTTTCGAATCCGCCATCTCGTTTGTTATTGACTCTAGCCAATCAAATCGCTCGGATCTTTTCGGAGTATGAAGACCAACACCCAGAAAAAAAAACCAAGTTGGCCTGCGTAATTCTGTAAAGCAAAAAGCAATAATGCCCGGTCGCCATTCTCTGATAGTCCCTGCGTGCTCAACAAATGGAATTCCAAGAGGCAATATTATAATGTCATATTTTTGGCTGTCTCAGCCTTAGAGAGCTTAAAACTAACCAAACGTTGGTTTATTTATGAATTTTTTTTTTCACAATAGCAATATAAATATTTATAGAATAACTGTCTTTTGGAATGTGATTATACTGTGATAACCTACAATGGATCCAGGAATTATGTTCCATAATGCGCGTTAGACAGTTATTCTATAAATAATCACAGTGTAAATTCTATACAAATGAATGGGCATATGTAAATATTTTTAAATAAGTATCTGACCCTCATAGAAATATTGCTTTCGCTCTGTGGCCTAATGAAATAAAAAGCAATTCTGTATCTTCATAATATGAAGGCGGTTAACACGGATTGCCCCATCCATCTGAAGTACAAGTTATTGTAGAATTGATTCCAAGTTGTGGACAGACATACGTAGCATTACTTCCGTCCGTCGTGTTGCTGTAAGAGATAATGTTGCCATTCGGTGTTGTTGGTGGACACCCGCAATCATCTGACAAAAAAAAAATATTAAAACATGATAAACATTATAGAAATATTTTGCTAAGCTCTCCATGTATATTACAGTTAAGATTACGGCTTGTTCTAGAAATATTTTCTAAGGAGATGGGGAGGGGAAATTCAGCTACATGTATCTGGAGTTTATTGTTTATAGGAAGAAACATTTCAGAGACGGGTGTGTGTGTGGGGGGATGTTCCAGCTTATTTGTTCAAGGAGGTATCACTTAGTATTAGAAAAATATTCCGAATTTTGATTAGTAAAGAGAATTGAATATATATTTTAAGTAAGCATGGAAACACTATGAAACGACCTTTCAGCGGACGCAACACATTTTTTCCCTCAGAAAAATGAAGCAAACTCACAATCTCTATTGTAGTAAGTGAATTCAATGCTATAATCTAGTGATCTATCATATACATTGATAGCCTCCAATGTACAGACGGACAAAAATCTCATCTCAAAAGCCCGACATGTTGGTTCATCCAAACACCTCCTTCTGCATTCATCAATTTTCTCTGCCACTGTGCTGCCACTTGGATACAAGGTCAATATGTCGTTCGCAATGTGGAGACTATTTTCATATTTTGTGAAGGTGTCCAAAAACCCTGAACGACAAGTATCTGGAATGTTAGAACAACATGATTATATTTTATATTAAGTTGTCCTTCGTGCTTCTATTGAACAGTGTCTCTGCAGCGGCGGATTTAGAAGGGGGCAAGGCCCTCCTTTTCACCCAAAGTTATTGATTCAGAATACCTTTTTTATGCTTCATCTATTTGCTTATGGGGAAATTTTCGACTCGCTTCGCTCGCCGAACTTAATTCTTTTTTATTAGCTGTCTATTTTTAAGTCTTCACTTTGTCCTCAACTTTCTTTGTCATCGCGTTTGAACAGATTCATATGTCATAAACATATACATGAAAATTCAAAGTCAAACTAACACTTGCATGAATAATTACCAAATGCTTCATTTTCATGGGCCGATCTAACCATGCTAGACAGGTGGATAGTGGGTGTGCAATGCCTTAATCTTCCCAACCTTCCACAATTAATCAAACAAAAATAGAGCACGGAAAATGAGAGTCTCAGAGATTGTATTCTTGTGACAAAATGTAACCATCTATTCCAAAAATTTAACAGCTCGCTTCGCTCGCCAATATAGAATAAAGTTGTATATACATGTACATGTATGGATGACTGGATTGAAAAAAATGAAGACTTCATATCTTAACATTTTCTGGGTCGCTACATTCGCCAGTCTACCTATAAACTAAAGTAGATGTATTAAGAAACTATATATATCTTGTACATGCAGGTGGAATGAGCGCCCCCCACTTCTGAATTAGATCATCAGTCTTGAGGTTCACGTTTTTCGTCTTCGACATTTTTTGTTTTGTTTTATTTTGTTTTGCTTGTCAGTTTTTCTGTGAACAATTTTCTTCGAGCTGAAACCTTAAATGGCCCCCTTTTCTGAAATCCTAGATCCGCCACTGGTCTCTTTGTCAGATTTGTCTTTTCTCATGTGAAAAAAAGAAGGGGATCTCCAACAATACTCGGTTGCAGCAACCACAACAAAACACCAAAACATCCCATGCAAAAACACATGAGTAGACATACACAGCAAGAGACGCAAAAAGAACAAGGAATTCAGATACATAACATGGAAATATCAAACACTCATAAACCAACATGACCAATGTGCAATAGGTACCGTCTTAGGACGTATGCGATAACATGTATCTAGGATATAATAATTATACGAGCGAACAACCCTACCACATTTCAGGTTACCGAAAGGCCCCGAAGAACGCACAATAGTAGTGTAAAATAACCTATTTAATGTTAGATGACCATACAAATGTAGGAGTGCGAGCAACACACAGATGGATACTTATATGTGAATAATAATAGAGGCGTACGAATAATACAGTCCGTTCTCTGCTGGCTGCAGCGTGCTCATGCAAGTCATCTCATCACCAGAGGTGGGCAACGGACATTCACAGTTCTGTTTTATTTTTATTTCAGAAATTGTAAGGATTTTTGGCACCGCGATTGTCAATACGTCTTCATGGTTTTTGTGTAGTCGTTTGTGTTAACTAATGTTTCTGTATTGTATTTTATGTTCCTTGGCCTTTTTTCGTCTCTTGTTGTGCATATCTCTCCTATTTAATTGCATGGGGTGTTTTGACTTTTATCTGTGTTGTCAGATTTCTCTTCCTTTCTTTTTGATCGTGAGGTTTTTGAATCTTATATCGGAATTGTTTGACTTTCATTCTTTGATTGTATTCCGTCATGATAAACCGCACCAGTAAAATTTCAAAAGAAGTTGGATATAGTGAGCTTGCATGACTCGTGACTACCAACTGTAGACAAACCGGCAAATGATGATCGACATACAGCATCCACCCAAACTAGCATTTGTTCAAACGCATTTGAAAATTTCTGTTTACAAAATTTTCTAAAACCTGGGTCCTGTAGCATCATATCCCAGCCATCTTGCTACGTCTTTCGGTATATTTAGGACATAATTTTCACAGAGTTTGGTTATATTACATTGTTTAGATTGAGGATCACTGACGAGGGTTAAATATCCGAAACGTGCATGTCTGGCCCATCCATGCTGTAAATTTATCTGTTCTGAAATGATGCTAATGAATTTGATGACGTTAAACATTCAGGGACAATGGAAATACATTTACTCCCAATCATTTAACCATGGTTTCAGTGAAACAATAAACCTTACACTGATATATAGGTACATTGTACTTAGGACCGCGCCTTTACCTAGATACATGTATTATTGAATCATAAAAATACCTATTGTGTCTGAACATGGTAAAATAATAATATATGAACATTCAAACTCATACCTCTGCAAGAAAGATGGCTATAAGAACCCAAGGGAAGAGAGGGACAACACCCTCAAGGAACTTTCCTATAGAGGGTATCGTCGTAATGCAGGGGCAAGACTCTTTTTTTGGGGGGGGGGGGGGGCAGGAAAGAAAATACATGGAATCATATGAATCTTACTTACGAGAAATAAACATTATTATTATTCTCAAAGAAAGTATAAAAAGCTATGAATCAATAACTTTATATGCTGTAGGATTCCAATCCAATCTCATTGTCCTGCAAGGAGTGCGCATTAAACAGAGTGTTATACGCATGCTATAAAATTCTTTAAATACATTTACTTACAATCTGTGTTACAAGAAGCAGCTACGTTAAACTATCTTGCTTGTGATGTCACCTTTCAGTGAGAAGTTTTATGTTGATACAAAAATTGTGCGTCTATGGAGACCTCTGTGTATCCGGATTAGTGGAGGGTTGTGCGCACATAATCCGGATAACCACACTATTTGCTGATGGCAGATGGTCGTCCAAAGTCGGCACCGGATGCACATTAGTCTCCTTCCTTTTATGTGTTGTCATTAAGTTTAGGTGTTTCGATTGATTTGTATGATGTTGTACAGTAGAAAATATTGCGTCTTTTTGCGGTTTGTAGTTTTGTCTGTCATTTATGTGTCACTTTCTTGTGGGTTTGTTTCGCTGCGTGTGTGCAGGTGGGTCATGCTGGAGATACTTCCCTGTTCTCTATTACAATGCAAAACTATGAAATAAAACTGTTAATCGATAACTTTGTATTTTAAAAAATCCCATCCAATCTCCTCACCATGAAATGAATGCTCATCATAACTATCACCATACAAAACTATGGATAACTATGAAATAATTATGTATCACTTACCTTGTATGTTGTAAGATTCCCATCCGATTTCAATGTCATACAATGAGATTTTATCCATCGTATTACGATACAAAATGCATCTCTTCTCATTCTCATGGAAGGACACATACTTGCAACTTACAGACAGCAAGCACTTTGACGCGCATTCTATCTTACTTCCTGCTGTGGCATTACTTATTTCCGATCCATAAATTGTTATCTTATTGTCCATGGTTATGTTTTTCTCAAATTGTGCAGATCCAATCTCGCCATACACTCTAACGACATTAGTCGTATTCCAAAGAAAACATGCCAATAACAAAAAATAACCAAATACGATACCTGAAATCATTTTGAATTCGGGTATCCGGATATTATTTTGATCCTGAAGTCAAACTGAAATCTCTTCATCAACTGAATAGTAAATTTATGGTCTTTATATCCAATACTTTGTGTCAGAGATAACAATTATCTTCATGCGCGGATTTCCAATAGGGGAAAGGGGGAGGGTTTGTCAAACCAATTATTTTGAAAAAAATAGTTTTTACGTAAATGAGAAAAATAAGTAATTTGTTTGGCAAATACAAGGGTGAGCTCGATACTTTTGCCCCTAATCGAAAAACTCCCTGGAACCACACCAAATGTATCTTTCAGTTAGTACACGTATGCCTACATACTTTTAATCAATTTAATATAAGAACAGAACAAAGCATCAATTTAATCTAAAATTAGCTCATTTGTAATGTATCAGATTTTCATGCATATTAGATCGAAGAATCGCCAAGACCAATTCATTGCTGAATAGACCATACTAACGTTTTGTATTTGTTAGAATTAATGCAGTTTTTCAAGCAGCGTATGAATGATATGTCTTTAAATTAAAAAAAAAACTATGATGGATACCACTACATAATCCATTATTAAGGTTCCAAACAGGTAATATGGTCTGATTCATGTAACCATTATCTAGAATTTATATTTCCCGAGCCGATGGCGAGAGAAAAATAAATTCAAGACAAGGTATTCCACACAATATTACCTGTCTGGAACCGTAATGACATTTTTGTCATACTGCAAATCACCGATAATTTTCATCTCAAAATGTCGACAGTAAAATTTCTAACTTTTTCATTTGTTGATGGATTGAAGTGACAAATATGGATAATGACCATATCCCTGTATACAGCACAAAATCAATATTTCAGAAAATCAGAAACCGAAGGCATACAAAATCAGGATAAAACAGGAACCAAAGCAAACAAACAAAAACCTCCATCATATGAAAAGAAGCGAACTCCCGATATGGGAGTGAGACCAGGTGCCCAGGAAGAGTAAGCATCTTCTGTTTGCATGCAACACCCGCCGCTTCTATTCGGTAGATCTGTCACATCCGGTTACTTCCATTTCGGAAGACATAGAGTGTAATATTTTGTTGGATGGTTCAAATGGTCTGTGACAGAATATCATCCACCATTCTGGAGAGTGGGACATCATAGTGTATGACGAGTTCCCCATACCGACCGTAGAACTTCCTTAATGACGAGGTTAGTCGGTCACAAACATATCCCTGACTGAGAAGCTTATCTGAAAGACGCCAAGCTCTCAGAACAAAATCCGTATATTTGGTACTTGCTCTGGCATAGCGTATCAACTGAGATATGAACACGCCATAAGCAGGCGATGAAGGGATTTTGCTACTCAGAAAAGGAAAGTTTGTAATGCTGAAATTGAAGTCGTTACGTTTGTCATAGAGTGAGGTGTTCATGTGACATTATGTCCAAATAGGATGCTGAATTATTTGTCTCTGTAGTTTCTTTGACTTAAAGCTCCGAAGGATAGATTTTGCTAAGGTAATCCGGGAATTTTGGATTATTGATGGACAACACATCGTCTATGTATATGTAAGTGAAGTTGAAGTCAGAAGCTAGGTATCTTTTCCCTTCAGAGACCACAGATTGAATGAATTCAGTTTCGTAGGAGTAATGGAAAATGTCGGCAAGGAGTGGGACACACTTAGTCATTGGAATTCCGACAATTTGCTGGAAGACCATTCCTCCAGACACCACAAAAATGTTGTCGATCAGAAAGTTTTACTGTTACAGTATCGGTTTCAGTGTACTTATTTTCAGAATCCGATTTTCTTTTACAAAGTAGGTTTTGTCATAGTTAACAACAAAAAAATTGTATTTGCGATTACCGTTCTTTCTGTAAACGCATTACTTATAATTTTTGCGAGTCTTTTTTTCAATTCAGAATGCGAAATTGTAGTGTCAAGTGTCGAAAAATCAAAGGCTAAAATGAGTGGATTTTAGATGTTCTAAAAGTTCTTTCGAATTCTTTGAAATCCACATCTGGTTGATACCACTGCGAGAATATACTGTCGAACAATATTTTTGAAACCCAGATTTGATTTCAGATAAAACTTTGGTGAGTAAGATCGATACAGATTTGGTACAACATTTTGAGGAACACGCGATGAAACGTTGTTTGTACGGATTCTTATGCATTTTAGGTATGCAGTATGCAGTATAAGTATGGTAAATCTAAATTGTTAGTGTCGAAGCCAAAGGAAGTAAGAGCTGATTTGTGGTTATCTATTATATCAGAAGCAGAAAGATTTACTGGGGTGAAAGTAGGATTTCCAGGTGTCGAATTTAAACCCAGCTCTTTAACTAGACTGTCGAAATAATACTTTTTGCAAGTAAATGTGTAATTATTTGAGTCTTTGTCCGCTGGTGTGATTTCATAATGTTCTTGGAGGAAGGTTAGCTCTGTGATAACATAAGGGTCTTTAAATATAGACTCGAATCTGGTGTTCGGTTGATTGTGATGTTCTTGAATGTTTTCAATGTGAAATGTTCTTCACAATTAAAAGATAATACCTGTAAATAGTTTATCAAAAATGAATGAACCACGCTTGAATTCATTTTAGCAGAAAAATAAAGTTAAAGGATCTGAAGCGCGAGAATAAAATTAGAATCATTTAATAGTTTTTACGAGAAATGCTCGCTATAACGTCACGAAACAATAAGATGTCTGTGACGTGAAACAGTTTCGTATTTACGGCTTCAGGTGGGTAACATAGACTCATAATTACGGCTAAACAGTCAATGTGATTCAATGAGATTCCTACAAATGCATTTGCAGTAAGACAAAATATTTATAAGCCATATTCATGGTGTGTTTAAAGTGTCAATATTGAAATATATGTTCTACAGTACCCATTTTATTGTACTAGACACGTGTTTCGGATATTGCAGTTTCGTCTGTTTTACTTCATGTCAAACAGGTTGAATGAAAACTGTCGTAAAGGTACGAATAACATGTATAGCCCTGCTCAAAATTGTTTCTGAGCAGATCCCTTTTATGACCTGCCATGGCATTAAATTTATTTTCCAAATGGTGTTACTCTCATATAAGGTTAAGGTCACTGTATCGAATAAAATACCTAGTATGTTATATGTTTCATGAGATGAATATAAGATACATGTACATTTGTAGCCTCATGAGATGAGCGATGACAAGATTCAAAAATTATATGCATAAAAAAATCTTAGTCAAAGGGCAATAACTCTGATATAACCTTTTCGACTGCAATCCCCTTTCTTCATGCACATCTAGAGATCATGATTTTTCATTGGGTAAAGTAACACTGAAACTTATCATATGATTTCGTAGGAGTTGCGATGACAATGTTTGACATTGAAAAATACATGAATAATCTACGTCCAACAACCATGACGACAGCAATCTACTTTCCTCATGCAAATCTCTCTATCATGATCTTTAATTGTATAAAAGAAATGAGGGAATATCAAAACACCAGGCTGCAGTACAAACAGCAAAACACCCACTGCAAAAACACAAAGCAGACCCACACAGAAAGAGACACAAATGGTACAAAATAAAGGAGGGGATCTCCAACAACACTCGGTTACGGCACCAAAGGCAAAACCCCAAAACACCCACTGCAAAAACACAAAGCAGATACCCACAGAATGAGACGCAAATGGTACTACAACGAATTCCAAATCACATAGAAACATCAAACATAAATGACTACACATAAACCAACGAGACCAATTGGCAATCGGCGCCGACTTAGGACGGCCATCTGCCACTTCAGTAGCACACGGGGTGGTTGTTCTTGATGATGTGCGCACAACCCTCCCACTTTTCCCATTACCCAGAGGTTTCGAAGAACGTAAAATTGTGGTGCAAAACAACCTCCTCACTGTTAGATGACCACACACAAACAAGACTGCAAAACACAGTGTCCAAAGCAGAACATATGACATTGAATATATGAATGGATACAAAATGACAGCGCACGTAATACATTCCGTGCTTTGCCGGCTGTAGCGAGCTCATGTATGTTATCAACCGACGAGACCGACTGAGATGCAGGTGGTTGGGGCACTGCCTTCTCTTATGAGGTTTTGGCAGGGCCCTTCATGGAGTCTCGTCGTCACAGTCAGTCAGAGTGCAAGACTGTAGATTGGTCAAGTACCAAGCTTAGTGTGCGTCTGGTGACATAAGAATCAAATCCACGGTATAAAAGGCGTTTGATGATTCTGACGCATTTTCGATGGTTACGCTGTCTACCGTTGATCCTTCTTATTTTGTTAATTACAGTACGTCCATCGCTATCTTTGTCTATCGTATCCTATCCTATCAGACATCGCGCATCAGACATCAGACATCAGACATCGCGCATCGTACATCAGACATCGCGCATCGTACATCAGACATCGCGCATCGTACATCAGACAACGTACATCAGACATCGCGCATCGTACATCAGACATCCTATCGTATCATATCAGACACTCTATCAGACATCGTATCAGACACTCTATCAGACATCGTATCAGACTTCATCAGACACCCTATCAGAATCTGATTAATCAGACATGTTTATCGTATCACGCATCCTAAGTACTACGCTTCGCGCGTCGTATCAGACATTGTTATGTTGGTAAAATAAGATTAAATCTTGGTTGTCTCAATAAAAGGAAACACAACCTCGCCCTTGATAGTATCTATGATTAAAACCATCTCTATCTCTTACTAAAAACCAAGCATCTCAGTTCTGTACGATCCGGCGTTCCGCAGTGAACCCCCCCCCCCCCCCCCCACTTGTCAACGTCTGATTCTGAATTTGGTCAACACAAAGAAGACTGAATTGGTTCGAAGGACATGATAACAACATTTAAATTTATCATTTTTTTTTATCACGCAATATTCAAATGTATTCAGATTTTTTTAAATCCCAGATTTGTCGGATTCACTATTTGATGTAGACTGCCGCTACTTTCGGTTTCAATGCCGCTCGAAGAAATGAAAATCGCATAGCACTAAAAGGGTTTAAAACAAAATAAAGGAAGCTGCCTGTTACCCATATTCACAAAGATCCATATGAGGGTTCAATGATCTCTTGAAACTTTAAAGTATCGGTAGACAATGGCACAAAACGAACGAGAATTTGACCCATATCTTAGCCTAAGACTTGGCCATTGACCATTCGCAACACAGTTCAAACGAAGTTACAAAAAGATCAGGTCATCAAGGACATCAGCAAGCAGATAAAAGGAACATACATTGTACTTCCAACAATATGTTGATGATGGTAAGTCAATTTCTTTCTGTTTTGGCAGTGGCTCCGGATACGAACGTTCGTATCTTTAGACCTATATGTATCGGCGTACGAACACAAATCGTAGGGTTCCTTTTTTTCAATGCATCTTGTGTTCAAATTGTATCTTTTTTGTGACATATTCTGAAAAGTTAAGTAAAAAGCACGGAGTTGCATCTACATGTACGTATTTGTTATCATCTCAAAACTTTCAAAAACTTCAACTTCCGCTGGACCGACGGAACGTCAGTACGTGCACACAACAGCCGACAAGTGCGCGTCTATTACTGATCAGTGATCTCTATAAAGTATAATGATTGAGAGCATAGAAAATAGCATCTTGTCCCGGTTGCTAAATTACAGATGACACAGAATAAAACTCGTATACCTTGATAATGGTTACAAAAATCAACTTTTTATTGTTATGGACACATGACCCGAGTCAAGTGACAGTTACAGACCAATCAGAAACATGTTCGTACGCCGAGACATAGGTCTAAAGATACGAACGTTTGTATCTGGAGCCACTGCCTTCTGTTTTAGTGGTTCCGGTAGTACAGGTATCGCCGATATAGTTCGAATCAAGGGCAACTTGGACCTTGAACACTCGGCCCATAGTAGGTCCACTCGGGCCCGTAGATGTAGGTCCACTCAGCCCGTAAACATCTTTTAAGTAAAAACATCAATCTGTTGAACAGAAAAAAAAAAAACCTTCACATCGATTAAGAACACAAAAAAATATGTTTAAGGTCGATTGATTTTAGTTTTATATTTTATTCAAAACGATTTAACTTCTGTTAGTTTTAAAACTAACAGAAGGTAAATCGTTTTGAATAAAATACAAATTCTACTTACTGCTTAATAATATACATCAGTTTTGAGATCCCAAATACAGACTGCAACCATCTGATTTTTACATGCAAATTTCACTGCCTCGGTCTCGTCGTGCTAAGGTGGGATGCTACTTACATTTTGTTGTATATACATGTATGATACATAGCATTTTAAATCTTTGAATGCAAAAAGCGAGGTGAATCGGGTAGTACTTTAATATGGTCAGTGTTCAAATCCTAATATAATTTGCTTCAGAATTCTTTCAGTCATATATCTTCTCATTCTAACTATATGGGCCCCATTCATAGATATTACATAACTCCGGAAGCCAGTTCCTGCCATGTTATATTTTTTTACTATTTTGTAGTTACGAGAAACAAATCTCGTAGTTACTAAGAGAATTTTTTCTTGTACACTAGGAGAATCTTTTTTCGTAACTACGAGAAACTTTTCTCGTAACTACGAGAATCTTTTTTCGTAACTACGAGAAATTTTTTTCGTTACTGTAACGAGAAACTTTTTTCGTAATTACGAGAAACTTTTCTTGTAACTACGAGAAACTTTTCTTGTTACTACGAGAATTTTTTCTCGTAAATACCAGATAGAAAAAAGATATAACATGACATGAACTGGCTTTCCAACATAACACAATATATACAGAAGGGCTGCAACGATTCACCACGGTTATTGATGATGGTACGATGCACGGTATGACAGTGTCTACGTATCGAGCTTTTAGATACAGTTGAATAACAACTTTACGACATTTGCATTTTAGGGTTAAATTTCAACATAAATTAAAATGTATTGTAGTAGGGTAGGAAAAGATGTGCCCAGACCGGGGTTTGAACCTGGGACCTCTATACCTGCAGGCAAGCACTACTAACCACTGAGCTATCAGGGCCGATACACCCGGCTCTGCCACAATATGTACAACCTAGGCACTTGATATAAAGAAATGCAAGATATCTCCAGGTAATTATTATTACAAATTAAATTCAATATTTATTATTACATCATAGAATTGCTCGCATATTGGGCAGTTGGAACTCCTCTTTTATACTAGTAGAAAATACAATTTGAGAGTTCCAAAAGCTATATCCAAAGTTGATTTCATCTTTCAGCAGATATGAATTACAGAATTGTGTTACAAATTGCACTGAAAGCAAATATCGTGGTATATCGTATTGTGAGCATAGCGCATCGTTACAGTCCTAATATACAGGTGTCGTACCTTTTGCTTATGGTGCATGTAAAAGTCGAGTAATCCCGGTCTGTAACACGATCTCGAAACTCGGGTAATTTATCAATATTCTATCCAAAAAAGATTTAGCAATTAAGTTCTTTGTTCAATCTAATATATGGGTTAATATTCCACTATTTGTTTTCAGCTATAATATAAAGCCTCGTATGGAACCCTGATATCGTACCATTTCACAAGTGAGACTGTCTCTAGAAAGTACTTGATGGGTAAGTAAGAATGTCAAAATTCATAGGAAATTATGATTTCCGAATTGAGATCTGAGCTGATCCTTGTTGCAATGAATGGTTGTTAACTTTGTTTAGTTGTGCCAGATTTTTATACAGGACTATATGTCAACGTCATTGTATTGTAGAGAGATATAAATTCACGGTAGTGTATAACGTGATATGCAAATAATCTCTTGCACGATTATTTGCGTATCATGAGGGCTGGGACAATACTGCACCCAGCCGATCTGATACATATCACGATACCTGATATCTGATATGATACGTATCGCAATACTAAGTTGATTAATAAAACCCTCTCAAAAAGCTATTTGATCGTATTTATTTACATATAAGTAGCTTTTTTATGCAACATGTTTTATTTATTCAACACTAGATTTCTGGCTAGAATAAAGATGTAAAAATAGATAAATGGTTTTGTTAATTGTCTAGAATAAATGAAAAACAAAATAATCTAAGGTATTAGGGGTATAATAACAATATCGTTAAAAAAGCTAGAAATTATGTACCTTACTTCATATCCTACATATTTTTAGATATTTGATATTTTTTCATATTTCATTCAACTCGCCATGAAAACAATTGGTCCGGAACATTGTCTAAGTCGAGCGTCTTTGGCCAACTTTGTGGTATTTAATTTTTCTGTTATTAAAACAACCAGAACTCTGAGTATTATACCCCTAATGCCTTAAAATAATAAGAAGTCATAAAAAATTGGTATTAAAATCAAAGTTCTTACCATTTTGCCATTATATCTATATGTAAACTGAAGAAAGTTGGATTTAAACTTGAGTACATACGGAAAATTCGAACACATATTTTTTTGTAAATTTTAACTTAGGTATCGTCGGGATGTATCGATACTTGGATTGCAAAAAAAAATATCGCGATGAATCGGAGTATCGTCCAAGCCCTAGTATCGTGTGATACACTACCATGAAATTCATTAACATGTTAAACATCTTCAAATTACATAATATGTATGATTTTATGTGATGATTATATGTTATGAAATTTTTAGATCAACAGACAATGACAGATGGACCTGCAATATTAGTATTTTAACAACTATCATGGGTGAAGGTCAATAGATATAAATATTTTTGCTTTGACGCAATACATCATTACATGTATCTCTTGATTTTGACGTTTGATATTCTGATACATTAATGATAATGCAAGCTCAGGGGGTTGGGGGGGGGGGGGGGGGAGTGTAGGGGGTCAGTGTTTCACAAATGCATTTTCTTTGCCTATGTCTTTCTACATTGAATCAGTTGTACGTTAATTTCCATCATTTTTCAGGGGTGCTTAGCTATTCAAGAAAGGAACACATTACATGAGGCACATCTGAAAATCAAGAAAAACTACACTTGTCTCCAGACCACAGGTGTTTGATGCTGCATGAATATATCAATATTTGCCCATCAACAAAATCATCGCCATATACAAAAGGAAGCTATATATATCTTGGGACCTCCTATTTACTTGAAACTTTTTTTTTCATGAACCATATATCCGCTATTTTAAAATTTGTACTCACTGTTACATTAATTTGAAAAACTTGAACTATATAGCTTCATTATACATTAATTAATATATTACTTTGATAAGACCTTTATTTTTATGCAAGTTAAAATTTGAAAATGTCGTAATAGCAAGTTGGCATACTTGAATAAGCATGCTTGCAGCAATTTAATCCTTTTCATACTGTTTCTGTGTTTCAAAGTGAAATAAAAGTCTGTAACTGTGATACAGTCAGTTAACTTGAAGTACATGTTAGTTCATATGAAGTCAACACTCAAAGCTTTTTTTCAAATCCCACTTCCGTTCATTGTATGCATTGTTCATTTCTATATAATTATGCATATACATGTATTTGAATAAATATGTTTAAACTAATGTTACCTCCAAGGTCACTCTGTTAGTCAAACTTTTTACATGAAATTTATCTCGATTAATTTTGTTATCACAGTAAATGTCATAGCGTAATCAAACAATAGATATATAATCAAGAAATTTCAAGATCATGGATAGCAACCAATGTAGATTTGTTTACATAATAAGTCATAGGGTCCTTTTATACAAGGACGCATATGAAATTTATATACATCCCTGTTTTACACAAAGCTACAAAAATGAAACAACATAGTAAAATGTAGTGATCACTGAAAGGCTTAAGTTGTCTGTCTTTGAGTTCAGCAAAATTGAGACTTTTTTATCTATATTTACAATATACATGTATTGTCAGCAGTCTGTATATAAAGTGCAGTGAATTATACAATGTCATATTGACATAAGTTGGTCTTCAATGCATCCTGGGTTCAAACTTTGGTCTACTCATGTATTTTACTATCTTTTGAATTTTCTCTTTTTATATGTGATTCAAGTTTTTAAATTATATATGTGTATCTGGAATCTTGTTGAATTTTCTTGAAGGCTCCAGTATCACAGCTACATGTGTACAGAAGCCTATTTTGATGGTATTGCAGGAAAGGATATTGGCCTAGATAGTTCAGGCTGTAAGAACATATATCTCTTTAAATAATGGCTAAATTGGTATCTGATGAAATTTCTGGTCATTAAATAGACAATTTTCAATTGACCCCAGTAGACTTGTATTTTATGCAGACCAAGACCCAACATGACAACATTTGACGTAACTTTGGACTGTGATGTCGAAACAGATCTATGACGTAATAACTTGAAATAACGTCAAAAGTTGTGATGTCTGGTCCTGGAGTGTCTAAAATGCAAGACTTAAAGCCCCTTTACACTTTCGTGACTCAAGCCACAACTCCAAAAAAAGATGATCTATCCGTGGCGAGTTGGGACGCAAAATGTTCCATGAACCTACGACGACAGTACAGATTGCTACGGATTGGTACGGGTTGATACAAATGGATTAAGAATAGCTAAGGATAACTACAGATATTATCCCGACTTTTCTACGGATTGCTGCGACACGCATACCGATTGATAAGGATTGCGAAGACACGTATATGGATAGATATGAATAGGTACGGATTGCTTAGGAAGACCTACGGATGATCACAACTCCAGTACGGATAGCAACGATTCGCGCAAGGATAGCTACGACTTTAGACTTGAATTTTCTATGTACTTTTAATCATAATTATTTACTTAAACATCTAATAATTTCAAGTCAGTATGGTCTAGCTGACTTTTTTTATAACAGTATTCAGGTTTTCCATGTCTTTCTATCGATCATTAACTGAAATTGATTAGTTGTTGTTTTAACTCATATAATTTGAAGGAAAAACGCACAGAATACCGATAGATTTGAAATTAACAAAAGACAGAATCTGTAGCCGAGGCTATCCGTAGCAATCCATAGGTGAGTCCCGAGGCTATCCGTAGCAACCTGCAGGTGAGTCCTAGCAATCCGTAGGAGAGTCGTAGAGCTATTTTGATAAAAAAAAAAATTGTCCTGGATTGCTACAGATGTGCTACAGTTGCTACCACTCCCCTACTGATAGCTAAGACTTCACTACGGGTTGCTAAGACTCTCCTACGACTCCGCTACGACAAATTAATCGTTACATATAGAGTTGTAGAAAATTTGAATATGCTAAAAAATTTTCTTTCTCATCCCTGATTGCTACAGATTGCCAATAAGGAAAGCTACGACTCATCAAGACTAGTGCTGGATCGAACTACCAATGGCTTCGGAGAGCTACGGATGTAAAAAATCTCTGGATCCGCAGCTATTGCGGCCCCATCTGTGAAAATGTGAAGGGGGCTTAAGGGTAATTTGAAAATGGTCTATGACTTCGCAGCTAAAAGACAAATGGAACCCAGAATATTTTGCTATATACTAACAGTCACTCTAAGCCCAGCCTGGCTGTGCCATGATAGTCGATACCTATATATATATGCATTTGACAGGTGCAATGAAAATTTTGAGTGCTCCTATAGCAGGACACTCTGTATGCTATCTTGGCAGATGTTTTCACAGAATGGGCTATAGGGCTCCATCACACACACCCTGCAAAAATTTGAGGTTTCCCCAGTTGCATGTTTACTGAAAACCATGAGACACATAATGAAAGACAATAAAATCCCTAGTTCTCCCCCATAGGTGACCTAGCTAACCCAGAAGCAACTCTGAGTTTCCTTATATAGTGTGACAAGCAGAATGGTACCATGTGACAAGCAGAATGGAGAATATATATGTTGCCGGTATAACCCGAGAACTAAATTCTGCTGTCGGAGCAGACGCTCTTATCGACTGAGCTAACCACGGGCACCGTGATCGGATACCCAAACCGTCATAGTGGAGAATGACGTGACCGGTCTTGGAATTAATCCCGGCCGAGACCCTCGATCTATTTTTGCTGACATGTCCAACGGTCTGACCGCCTGAGCTAACCTATAGCTGAGGGCATATATCCCTTTTATTAATAACATCAATAAAAATTTAATAAATAGTCCAGATATAACTTAACAGCATTTAAAACAAATTTTCTTGTCTTTCTTGTCATTTCATTTTCTTGTCATTAGACCTTTTTGATTTTCTTGTCAATATTTATTGGCTACATAGAAGCCACCAACGTTATTATTTTAACCAAACTTGATATATTTTTACTTATTTATATCCTCTTTATTAAAAGATCACAGAAAAAATGTTTTTAAAAGTCCGGGGATAACTTAATAGCGTCCAAAACTCATTTTCTTGTCTTTCTTGTCATTAGACTTTCTTGTCATTAGACCCCACCCAGGATACCTCGAATTTATTTTATGGTCAACATGGTCAATTGTATTACATTAAGCCATAATCAAGAAAAGATGAACATTTTTTTCTAATATAGAAATATACATACTGTAGAGTTTGTGGAGAGTCTCCAGAATTAATTATATGTAACAAAATTATGTTATTTGCAAGATCAGGTCCGACTCGTATTCGTATTTTTGGAGTTCCCTCCTATCTAAAATATGTATCTGAATCATTGAATCTCTTCCCTCTGTGTCTTGATGAATTTCCCGAAATTCTCAATATATGTTCATGATTCTGGAAAACGAATCTATCATAAGGTGTTTCTAATAAAGCGCGGACGATCGCAAATATTCGTGTCCGAGGAAAGGACCTGTAACGTTAAGGGCCGTAATCTGCCCAATTTTTACTTGCGATACCAGCTCAATCAGTATTATTTAAAATGTGTCCTGTACGTAAAATTATTTCATTTCAAGTATCTTTTATCAAATATAGTAGTTTTATTGACATAATTATGAGAAACAACCTATATTTTTACGTAGAAGTGAGGGCGGGGGTATTTTTTATGATATGAATTATGCGAGTGAAATGTCGAAAAATTTCTAAAAATCGGTCACTTTTATTGATCAAAATGTCAAAATGAACTACAATGAGAAGATTCAATAAAAAATATCGAGCTAATACATGATTTTCTCCAAATATTATATTCCGGATTTATCAGACCGTAAACACGTGGCCAGAGATATATAATCGAACACTCACTCTCACTTATATTGTACAATTAACAACGCCGCCGTTATAAAAATAGTTTGAATTAGCTTTTTTTCACTATATAAAATCATATTTCTTTTACATTTACCATAATTACATTTTTTAAATACTTTGTGAATGTTACCGAGGAAGTTTTGAGCATTTTTTCTAAGGTTGACTGGTACTTCATTTGTCAACGCTAATTGTTAACTTTTATTGCGAAGGGTTGTTGAATTATCAATGCTCAAAATTAAAATAAAGAAGTTTGTTAGTGAAAAAGTAAACAACAACGAATATTTTTGTTGAAAATTGATTAAATCGAAACCATTAATAAAGAAATCAATTAAATGCCGAAGCGAATCAAATGCCAATTACTAATTCCCTGTTAATTCAAAATCCTTCCTTCACCCCTACCCGCCCAATCGCATTTTGGTAAATTGACTATTGTTCCCCCCTTTGGAACACAACTCCGCTTTTACAGAAAATTTGTATTATGAATATACATCTTAGGTAGAAGTGGTGCTGTGTTCCAAAGGGGGGAACGATATTTTATAGAAACTTTTCCGATTTTCATTGATTTCTTTACAAAATAAGCACTTTTATACTCAAATATCTCTCTATTTGAGCAATTTTATGAAAAATGTTCTTCAGATTTTGAAGGGGTTTTATCTTTTAAAGTATTTCACCAACTTGATTAAAGAAATGAAGTACTTTAAAATTTCATTATTTTTGGGCAGATTTTACGCCTTATCGTTACAGGTCCTTCGGGTTTCTACCGACATCCAGCTTTCGATGTCTTTTCAAATCCATATTTAGACTAGTGTCATGATCGCAAAAATTTTAAACTCTGACACATATCTCAAATAAGCTTAATTATTTTTAACACCGACTCTACAAATCTGCACATCGAACTCCCGTTCGACCACGATCAATTAACATATTTTTTTTTATTTTGCTTTTGCTATTACATGTATTTCTATCACTTCTCAGCTGTAGTACAGTACAGTACAGTCTTTTAAAATTTTAAAAGCGGTAAATTAATTTTACTCGAAAACTAATTAAAGTAAAGATATTGAATTTTTTTCCTGAATTCTTGCGCGAGACACGATAGAATATATAGGATTCGCTTTGCCTGATAAAATTTGTATGATACGATGTCTGATAAAATTTGTCTGATACGATGTCTGATAAAATTTGTCTGATACGATGTCTGATAAAATTTGTCTGATAAAATTTGTCTGATACGATAGGATTCAATCGTATCAGACATCAGACATCGTGCAACAGACATCAGACATCGTGCATCAGACATCGCGCATCAGACATCAGACATCGTGCATCAGACATCAGACATCGCGCATCAGACATCAGACATCGCGCATCGCGCATCAGACTCTATCAGATCGTATCCTATCGTATCCTATCAGACAAAGTGACAAAGATAGCGATGGACGTACTGTATGTAATCATAAAATGCAGATTGTGAAATACCCAAAGTAATATACTTTGTTGCTTGTATGGGTCCGAATTTCAAAAGAAGTTGACCACATTTTTGTAAAATTTTCCAGAGAGTCGTTACTAGTTTGTGAAAGCGAAAACCTTTACCTAAAAGTTTCTTCGTAATTTGTAAATTTCTACTATGAAAATCCAAAACATCAGTACATGCTCTAGCATACCGGATGAGCTGTTAAATGTAGATACCATATGACGGTAATCTAGGAACATCACCGTCAAGCCAAGAAAAAATCGCTATGTTGAATCCAAAATCGTCTCTTTTGTCATACACACTTGTATGAATCTCTCCATGAACAAAAGTGATATTTAAGTTAAAAAACGGTGTTTGTAACGTTTGCATTGCTTAGAGTCAAATCTTGTGGATGAATAACTTTTTTTATACTTTTCAAAAACAGGATTGTCGATAGTAAGAATATCATCCAGGTACCTAGAAGTACATTTGTACCAGTGAAACATTTCACATCATCACGGTTTTTGTCGTTAACTTTGCAACCTTGGTGTTTCTCTCATACTACTGGCTTTTATATATATGTCCTCTGCCTCTCCATTATTGTTGCCGTTGACTAGGGCCGTAAGCATGATGTGTGCGATTTGAAACTGTTGCGACTCCAGGGACACACTTACATTGTTCTAATTCGGCGCGGAGTTCGGCATTTGTTTTAAAACACATATTGAAGTCTGTCATATTCGCCTGCTGTGAGATTGATTAATTCATTCTGATCCATATTTCTGTAACCTTCTCGCATAATTTCTATAAAAAATTCTAATTTTTCTATTAGTTCTTCTTTTTTCCATTGCTCTTCTTTAAGGACATTTTCTTTATATATGGATTCATTATTAATCTTACCGCATTGCAAGGGTGACATCTTTTTTTTTTCTAGAATCGAATTCAGTTTCCTATCTTTGTCGAGCTTGGCCTTCTCCTTTGATTTCCTTGTGTTTTGAAATACTGTATCCGTTTGGCTTGATGTTGCCGTGGCTGTCACTTTTTCAATGGCGCAGATGTCGACATTTTTCGGATAATACGCGTAAAAGATCCGTGAAAAATGCCAATTATATGACCCGCTTAAAACACTGAGAGGACTGTGCGGGACATTGTCTCCATGAATGAAAAATTCCGCATTGTCCACATGATATTCCATACAGCGGCGGCATGCAAGATGGTCCTAAATAATTGTCCGTGAAATTCATCATGTTGGGGGAAATTAGCTTAATATATAGTCCAAAAGAGATCGTGCGTCGAACTAAAAAGTTGACATACCCAGATTCTCCACCTCGCAAGATATATGTTAGTGCAGTACGTGTACCTCAGCAAACGGTTGTCTAGATTTCCGTAAAAATAGGAAAACACCGATTGACTGTATCTTACTCGATCACTTTATTTTGTCGGGGAACCGATCAGTAGGAAGGTTGATTTCCAACTGATTTTACACAAAGACAAATGAATTAAAGAAGATTCTGACGATAATCTCAACAGCACTCACAATAGGGCACCAAATAGAGCATCGACGGACCATGTAAGGTCTCTTGACGAGGGATGATTTTTTGTGTTATTTGTCCTGGATTTTTGTGTACGTCCTGGATTTTTTGTGTCATGAAATTGTTTCAAACTTCATAAAATCCTCATTTTGACATTTTTCAGTTTGTTTTCATGCATTTATCATGTTTTAATAATAATATTGATGTGTTCCAACTCTATACCATCATGAAGAAAATTCCAAACCAATTTTCCTGCACCAGACACGTGTTACGAATATTAAATTCTCATCAGTGGTGCTTCCAGCGGAGCCACCAAGTCAGCTGTTAGTTACCAAAATTAAAAATATTCGAACATTGAAAGAAATAAAAGAGTTGGTTATACCATTTAAGTGTATGTAATCCTGGATTTTTTTGTGTGACGTCCTGGATTTTCTAGGTTTTGGACTTTTGTATAATTTTTAGGTTAGATACTGTTGCTTTCATGCAGTACCAACACAATCAGAACATTTGAAGACAAAATCGACCACCAATGGAGAGGATAGGGACCCACACAACCTCTCTTCTTTCGCTAATGATCCATTCAATTATTAAGTACAATGACAAAATGACCCAATTTATCAACGTTTTAAGAAAGATAAAAGTAAAATGAAAACATAAAATAAAACTCAACTATAGTTTTGCTCCTGGATCTTTACATAATTATTCAAACGAACAGACGACCATCAATAATTAGTTTGCAATACATAGTAGAAGGACGTCGAACAGAAGCGTTCATAATTTTCTTTGAATTTCAACAAAATGTGTCAACATCATCAAACGCCTTTTTTACCGTGGATATGATCCTAATGTCACCAGACGGACACTAGGCTTGGTACTTGATCAATCTACAGTCTTGTACCAGCGCATTTTTAAAACTTCCACTCTGACTGACTCTGACGAAAGGACTCCATGACGAGCACTGTTGAAACCTCTTTAGAGAAGACAGGGCCCCGACCACCTGTCCTCTCTGAATGCCATTCAGACTCGGGTGATAACATACATGAGCTCGGGGCGGCAGAGCACTGATTGTATTACTGTGTACGTACGCCCTTATTTTATATCCATTTACATACTCATCTGTGTTACTTGGGCACCTGTGTATAGCGGTCATGTTTCTGTGTGGTCATCTGACAGTAAGGAGGTTGATTTACACCACAATTGTACGTTCTTCGAGACCTCTGAGTAATCGGAAAAGTGGGAGTGTTGTGCGAACGTTATCCAGGATAACCACACCTTCTGCTATTTCGGTGGCAGATGGCCGTCCTAAGTCGGCACCGGTTGCTCATTAGTTTCGTTGGTTTATGTTGAGGCATTTGTGTTTGATGTTTCTGTGTTGTGCTTTAACATTCCTTGTCCCTTTTGAGTCTCTTACTGTGCTTGTCTACTCTGTGTTTTTGTATTGGGTGTTTTGGGGTTCTGCTGTGAGTGCTGCAACCTGATATTGTTGGATATCCCCTCCTTTCTTCTATACATTCAGATACCTGTAACTCTTTTCTTATTTTTTTAAAAAGCACAATGCATTTGTACCCTGACCGCCCTATCAAAAGAAAGAAAAGATTTAATGCTCAAGCTGCGTTCGGACTGCCATTTGCTGTATTATTTACAGAAAATGGTGTGTTTATTCGGAATTTGTGAGTACGACCCACTATTAACTTGATACATATTTAATTTAGTCTAACATGTATGGACAGAAAACTATTTTTTCTGAGGTAACAATCCAAAGAACATGTTAGTGACTTAGTAGACTATACACTCAATATCAATAATATTAACACAGAAGGCTTTCAAATAAGGACATACTTCATCTGAATAGTTAACATATAAATTCAAAACTAATATACATTCAAAACACAAACACTCAAATACAAAAATTTTTGGCCCCTTGGCCTTTATCAAGTGTAAAAAACGACGATCTATAACAATTCTAAGTAAAATCCATCCTTGCTTCTCTGGCGTTCATTGCAAGAAATTGAATTTGTCTGAATATCCCAGCCTGCTGAAGTACAAACAGACACAATGAACGCCAAATGAATGGCAATGAACGCCAGAGAAGCAAGGATGGATTTTACGTAGAATTGTTATAGATCGTCGTTTTTTACACTTGATAAAAGCTAAGGGGCCGAAAATTTGTGTATTTGAGTGTTTGTGTTTTTATTTGTTATCATCCCTTCCCTCTGGAAGAAATATTTCAATCTACTGTAATATACATTTATTTTGTAACAAACAATGTACGCAAAGTAAGGTTTCATAGAGTGGAGCTACTGTCATGACAACATTCCCTAATAGTTTGTTAAACTCTATTTGATTGTCGAAGAAAATTACAAAAGTCAGGACAGCAATCATAAAAAGCCAGGACAAAACACAAAAAAAGTCAGGTCGTCTAATTTCTTTTTAAATTTGGTTCTCTGCTTTGTAGAGAAAAAAGTTAGTACTGTTAAACTTGCACAAGATATTCATGTTTAAATGTTAAACGTCTTCAAATTCGATAGCATCATTTAAAACCAGATAAATTTGCAGCATGGACCAGACATGCACGTTTCTGCTACTTAATCCTCGTCGGTGATCCTCAGTCTAAACGATGTAATATGGCCAAAAAGTGTAAAAATTATGAAGTCCAAAAATGTACGAAGAGAACATGGATTTTTATTGAAAGAGTCGAAATCTCTTAACTTAACGAAAAGCAGACCATTCTTAGATTAGGTTCGGTCTTATAATGCATTTACAATGTGTAATGCAAAGACATGTGTTTCACGATGATCTACATGCCCGTTAATAAAATTTAATACTTATTTATTAAATCCGTTTATCAGAGAAAGGCCAGATATTTTAATTTATTATTTAACCTACTATCGATATATGCTATTCGAACACTTGTTTAAATCTAATTTACACAATTCATGCTACCTTTCGAACACTTGTCTAAATCTAATTTACATACTTCATGCTACCTTTAACTATACCTATCTAAGCTAATTTAAATAATGCGTGTATCTTGCAATCGAATAGTATATAAGTTTCGTTGTAGTAAAATCTGTATCATTTTGCTGAAAAAGATTCACCCTCCCACCCACCCAAGATATGGGTTTATTTTTAAGAACCTGATTCTGCTGCTGTTTTTAATTTTACATTGCAGTCATAATCATCGACTATAAGGGATTCCAAACGTCACGGCTGTAAGGATAGAATAACAGGATGCTGAGGCTCGCACTACTATAGACTGAAAGGCGTTTTGTGTTCACCAGTGACGTTAATTTTAAACATTTTTTTTGTATTAAACAATTGCTTATTAACTTTCTCAATGGATGTTGAACGTCTGATCTCAGCTTATTTTCTGTAATTTAAGAATGCCCAACAGGCTCAATTGGAACCTTGGCTCCTTTTCTTACAGCCGCGGCCAGATACAACCAAAACATATTAAATAAAAGTTCTTTTTCATATTCATGTTTTATGTGTTTTTACTAAATGAAGAAGTTCGATTGTATTACAAAGTGCTGAGATGCAGCCACAGATCATTTATCATGGTATGGTGTAGTTTGTCTAGTCAATGCTGCGTGAACGCCACGTCAGAGGGCTGTCGTATCCAAGGTCAATACGTGGGATTTCTTTACATGCACACAAACAAATTGAATTGCAAAAGGTCTTATTTTACTTTGACCTATAGTCAAATTCACATGGTTTTATCTGTGATAATTGTATAACAAATATAAAAATTTTCGACGAACGAACACAAATAATTTAGGACAAACACGAAAATCGAGGACAATTAACACCAAAAAAATCTCTCGTCGTCAGGACACCTTACATGGTGTGAAAATGATGTATGAACAAGATTACAACAATGAATATAACAATTAAAGGATAAACAAGTGAGAGTAATTAATGTCACTAGCATGGCCTCGGGTAATTATCATGTTTGATCCATAAGAGTAAAGAATTAAGATCTATACACTTAAAAGAACTTAGAAGAATTTTAACGTTTTAAAACTCAATGAAACTACAAGTGTCAATTTATCAATTGTCCTCGAGCAATCGACGCTCTATTTGCACGTCATAATACAGACGGAGTCAGCAAGAAATTGAATCTGTCTGAATATCACAGCCTGCTGAAGTACAAACAGACACATTCCTCTTTCCATCTTTCGGGCAGACATATGTGACTGTACTTCCGTCTGTCGTCGACTCGTAGAAGATAAGGTTGCGATGTTGGCGTGGAGGACAACCACAGTCATCTGCTCAAAATACAAGATATTGGTAAATATCTCTGGGTCAGTGAGGGTATGACATGTACGACTATATACCTTCTTCGAAAAAACTGTACAACAGAACAAGTAGGGGGTGCTTGCATGTAATGCAAACAACCACACCATTTGCTATGAAATAGGGGATGACCATGTCAGCACCGCTTGCCCATTAATCTCGTTGGCTCATTATTAGTGTGTAGTGTTTCGGTGTTGTAATTGATGTTAAGTGTTTAATCTTGTTGGTTCATTAGTGGTGTGAAGAGTTTTAGTGTAGTAATTGATGTTTTAAAAGTGTTTTATCTTGTTGGTTCTTAGTAGTGTGTAATGTTTTGTTGTCGTAATGGATGTTTAGTGTTTAATCGCGTTGGCTCATTAGTACTGTATAATGTTTTGATGTATTGATTTATGTTTAGTGGTTAATCTCGTTGGTTCATTAGTAGTGTGTAGTTTATTGATGTAGTAATTGATGTTTAGTGTTTAATCTCGTTGTTTCATTAGTAGTGTGCAGTGTTTTGGTGTAGTAATTGATGTTACGTGTTTAATCTTGTTGGTTCATTAGTAGTGTGTAGTGTTTTTGGTGTAGTAATTGATGTTTAGTATGTAATCTCGTTGGCTGATAAGAAGTGTGTAGTGTTTTGGTGTAGTAATTGATGTTTAGTGTTTAAAACCGTTAGTTCATTAGTAGTGTGTAGTGTTTTTGGAGTAGTAGTTGATGTTTAGTGTTTAATCTCGGTGGTTCATTAGTAGTGTGTAGTGTTTTTGGTGTAGTAATTGATGTTTAGTGTTTAATCGGGTTGGCTCATTAGTACTGTATAATGTTTTGATGTATTGATTTATGTTTGGTGTTTAATCTCGTTGGTTCATTAGTAGTGTGTAGTGTTTTGGTGTAGTAATTGATGTTTAGTCTTTAATCTCGTTGGTTCATTAGTAGTGTGTAGTAATTGATGTTAAGTGTTTAATCTCGTTGGTTCATTAGAAATGTGTAGTGTTTTAGTGTAGTGATTGATGATTTAAAAGTGTTTAATCTTGTTGGTATTTAGTAGTGTGTAATGTTTTTGTGAAGTAATTGATGTTTAGTCTTTAATCGCGTTGGCTCATTAGTAGTGTGTAGTTTATTGATGTAGTAATTGATGTTTAGTGTTTAATCTCGTTGACTCATTAGTAGTGTGTAGTGTTTTGGTGTAGTTATTGATGTTTAGTGTTTAATCTCGTTGGTTCATTAGTAGTGTGTAGTGTTTTGTTGTAGTAATTGATGTTTAGTGTTTAATCTCGTTGTTTCATTAGAAGTGTGTAGTGTTTTGTTGTAGTAATTGATGTTTAGTGATTAATCTCGTTGGCTCATTAGTAGTGCTTTGCTGTCGTATTTGATGTTAAGTATTTAATCTCGTTGGCTCATAAATAGTGTGTAGTATTTTGGAGTAGTAATTGATGTTTAGTGGTTAATCTCGTTGGCTCATTAGTAGTGTTTTGATGTGGTAATTGAAGGTTAGTGTTTAAAATCGTTGGTTCATTAGTAGTGTGTAGTGTTTTTGGAGTAGAAGTTGATGTATAGTGTTTATTCTCGGTGGTTCATTAGTAGTGTGTAGTGTTTTCGGTGTAGTTATTGATGTTTAGTGTTTAATCGCGTTGGCTCATTAGTACTGTATAATGTTTTGATGTATTGATTTATGTTTGGTGTTTAATCTCGTTGGTTCATTAGTAGTGTGTAGTGTTTTGGTGTAGTAATTGATGTTTAGTCTTTAATCTCGTTGGTTCATTAGTAGTGTGTAGTGTTTTGGTGTAGTAATTGATGTTTAGTGTTTAACCTCGTTGGTTCATTAGTAGTGTGTAGTGTTTTAGTGTAGTAATTGATAATTTAAAAGTGTTTAATCTTGTTGGTATTTAGTAGTGTGTAATGTTTTGGTGAAGTAATTGATGTTTAGTCTTTAATCGCGTTGGCTCATTAGTAGTGTGTAGTTTATTGATGTAGTAATTGATGTTTAGTGTTTAATCTCGTTGTTTCATTAGAAGTGTGTAGTGTTTTGTTGTAGTAATTGATGTTTAGTGATTAATCTCGTTGGCTCATTAGTAGTGCTTTGCTGTCGTATTTGATGTTAAGTATTTAATCTCGTTGGCTCATAAATAGTGTGTAATATTTTGGAGTAGTAATTGATGTTTAGTGGTTAATCTCGTTGGCTCATTAGTAGTTTTTTGATGTGGTAATTGAAGGTTAGTGTTTAAAATCGTTGGTTCATTAGTAGTGTGTAGTGTTTTTGGAGTAGAAGTTGATGTATAGTGTTTATTCTCGGTGGTTCATTAGTAGTGTGTAGTGTTTTCGGTGTAGTTATTGATGTTTAGTGTTTAATCGCGTTGGCTCATTAGTACTGTATAATGTTTTGATGTATTGATTTATGTTTGGTGTTTAATCTCGTTGGTTCATTAGTAGTGTGTAGTGTTTTGGTGTAGTAATTGATGTTTAGTGTTTAATCTCGTTGGTTTATTAGTAGTGTGTAGTGTTTTGGTGTAGTAATTGATGTTTAGTGTTTAATCTCGTTGGTTCATTAGTAGTGTGTAGTGTTTTAGTGTAGTAATTGATGATTTAAAAGTGTTTAATCTTGTTGGTATTTAGTAGTGTGTAATGTTTTGGTGAAGTAATTGATGTTTAGTCTTTAATCGCGTTGGCTCATTAGTAGTGTGTAGTTTATTGATGTAGTAATTGATGTTTAGTGTTTAATCTCGTTGACTCATTAGTAGTGTGTAGTGTTTTGGTGTAGTTATTGATGTTTAGTGTTTAATCTCGTTGGTTCATTGGTAGTGTGTAGTGTTTTGTTGTAGTAAATGATGTTTTGTGTTTAATCTCGTTGTTTCATTAGAAGTGTGTAGTGTTTTGTTGTAGTATTTGATGTTAAGTGTTAAATCTCGTTGGTTAATTAGTAGTGTGTAGTGTTTTAGTGTAGTATTGATGATTTAAAAGTGTTTAATCTTGTTGGTATTTAGTAGTGTGTAATGTTTTGGTGAAGTAATTGATGTTTAGTCTTTAATCGCGTTGGCTCATTAGTAGTGTGTAGTTTATTGATGTAGTAATTGATGTTTAGTCTTTAATCTCGTTGACTCATTAGTAGTGTGTAGTGTTTTGGTGTAGTTATTGATGTTTAGTGTTTAATCCCGTTGGTTCATTAGTAGTGTGTAGTGTTTTGTTGTAGTAATTGATGTTTAGTGTTTAATCTCGTTGTTTCATTAGAAGTGTGTAGTGTTTTGTTGTAGTAATTGATGTTTAGTGATTTATCTCGTTGGCTCATTAGTAGGGCTTTGGTGTCGTATTTGATGTTAAGTATTTAATCTCATTGGCTCATAAATAGTGTGTAGTATTTTGGAGTAGTAATTGATGTTTAGTGGTTAATCTCGTTGGCTCATTAGTAGTGTTTTGATGTGGTAATTGAAGGTTAGTGTTTAAAATCGTTGGTTCATTAGTAGTGTGTAGTGTTTTTGGAGTAGAAGTTGATGTATAGTGTTTATTCTCGGTGGTTCATTAGTAGTGTGTAGTGTTTTCGGTGTAGTTATTGATGTTTAGTGTTTAATCGCGTTGGCTCATTAGTACTGTATAAAGTTTTGATGTATTGATTTATGTTTGGTGTTTAATCTCGTTGGTTCATTAGTAGTGTGTAGTGTTTTGGTGTAGTAATTGATGTTTAGTGTTTAATCTCGTTGGTTCATTAGTAGTGTGTAGTGTTTTGGTGTAGTAATTGATGTTTAGTGTTTAATCTCGTTGGTTAATTAGTAGTGTGTAGTGTTTTAGTGTAGTAATTGATGATTTAAAAGTGTTTAATCTTGTTGGTATTTAGAAGTGTGTAATGTTTTGGTGAAGTAATTGATGTTTAGTCTTTAATCGCGTTGGCTCATTAGTAGTGTGTAGTTTATTGATGTAGTAATTGATGTTTAGTGTTTAATCTCGTTGACTCATTAGTAGTGTGTAGTGTTTTGGTGTAGTTATTGATGTTTAGTGTTTAATCTCGTTGGTTCATTAGAAGTGTGTAGTGTTTTGTTGTAGTAATTGATGTTTAGTGATTAATCTCGTTGGCTAATTAGTAGTGCTTTGGTGTCGTATTTGATGTTAAGTATTTAATCTCGTTGGCTCATAAATAGTGTGTAGTATTTTGGAGTAGTAATTGATGTTTAGTGGTTAATCTCGCTGGCTCATTAGTAGTGTTTTGCTGTGGTAATTGAAGTTTAGTGCTTAATATCGTTGGTTCATTAGTAGTGTGTCGTGTTTCGGTGTAGTAATCGATGTTTAGTGTTTAATCTCGTTGGTTCATTAGTAGTGTGTAGTGTTTTTTGAGTAGTAATTGATGTTTAGTGTTTATTCTCGTTGGCTCATTAGTAGTGTTTTGATGTGGTAATTGAAGTTTAGTGTTTAATCTCGTTGGTTCATTAGTAGTGTGTAGTGTTTTTGGAGTAGTAATTGATGTTTAGTGTTTATTCTCGTTGGTTCATTAGTAGTGTGTAGTGTTTTGGTGTAGTTATTGATGTTTAGTGTTTAATCTGGTTGGTTCATTAGTAGTGTGTAGTGTTTTGGTGTAGTAATTGATGTTTAGTGATTAATCTCGTTGGTTCATTAGTAGTGTGTAGTGTTTTGGTGTAGTAATTGATGTTTAGTGATTAATCTCGATGGTTCATTAGTAGTGTGTAGTGTTTTGGTGTGGTAATTGAAGTTTACTGCTTAATATCGTTGGTTCATTAGTAGTGTGTAGTGTTTTTTGAGTAGTAATTGATGTTTAGTGTTTAATCGCGTTGGCTCATTAGTACTGTATAATGTTTTGATGTATTGATTGATGTTTGGTGTTTAATCTCGTTGGTTCATTAGTAGTGTGTAGTGTTTTGGTGTAGTAATTGATGTTTAGTGATTATTCTCGTTGGTTCATTAGTAGTGTGTAGTGTTTTGGTGTAGTAATTGATGTTTAGTGTTTAATCTCGTTGGTTAATTAGTAGTTTGTAGTGTTTTAGTGTAGTAATTGATGATTTAAAAGTGTTTAATCTTGTTGGTATTTAGTAGTGTGTAATGTTTTGGTGAAGTAATTGATGTTTAGTCTTTAATCGCGTTGGTTCATTAGTAGTGTGTAGTTTATTGATGAAGTAATTGATGTTTAGTGTTTAATCTCGTTGACTCATTAGTAGTGTGTAGTGTTTTGGTGTAGTTATTGATGTTTAGTGTTTAATCTCGTTGGTTCATTAGTAGTGTGTAGTGTTTTGTTGTAGTAATTGATGTTTAGTGTTTAATCTCGTTGTTTCATTAGAAGTGTGTAGTGTTTTGTTGTAGTAATTGATGCTTAGTGATTAATCTCGTTGGCTCATTAGTAGTGCTTTGGTGTCGTATTTGATGCTAAGTATTTAATCTCGTTGGCTCATAAATAGTGTGTAGTATTTTAGAGTAGTAATTGATGTTTAGTGGTTAATCTCGCTGGCTCATTAGTAGTGTTTTGGTGTGGTAATTGAAGTTTAGTGCTTAATATCGTTGGTTCATTAGTAGTGTGTCGTGTTTCGGTGTAGTAATCGATGTTTAGTGTTTAATCTCGTTGGTTCATTAGTAGTGTGGAGTGTTTTTGGAGTAGTAATTGATGTTTAGTGTTTATTCTCGGTGGTTCATTAGTAGTGTGTAGTGTTTTCGGTGTAGTAATTGATGTTTAGTGTTTAATCGCGTTGGCTCATTAGTACTGTATAATGTTTTGATGTATTGATTGATGTTTGGTGTTTAATCTCGTTGGTTCATTAGTAGTGTGTAGTGTTTTGTTGTAGTAATTGATGTTTAGTGTTTAATCTCGTTGGTTCATTAGTAGTGTGTAGTGTTTTGGTGTAGTAATTGATGTTAAGTGTTAAATCTCGTTGGTTAATTAGTAGTGTGTAGTGTTTTAGTGTAGTATTGATGATTTAAAAGTGTTTAATCTTGTTGGTATTTAGTAGTGTGTAATGTTTTGGTGAAGTAATTGATGTTTAGTCTTTAATCGCGTTGGCTCATTAGTAGTGTGTAGTTTATTGATGTAGTAATTGATGTTTAGTGTTTAATCTCGTTGACTCATTAGTAGTGTGTAGTGTTTTGGTGTAGTTATTGATGTTTGGTGTTTAATCCCGTTGGTTCATTAGTAGTGTGTAGTGTTTTGTTGTAGTAATTGATGTTTAGTGTTTAATCTCGTTGTTTCATTAGAAGTGTGTAGTGTTTTGTTGTAGTAATTGATGTTTAGTGATTTATCTCGTTGGCTCATTAGTAGTGCTTTGGTGTCGTATTTGATGTTAAGTATTTAATCTCATTGGCTCATAAATAGTGTGTAGTATTTTGGAGTAGTAATTGATGTTTAGTGGTTAATCTCGTTGGCTCATTAGTAGTGTTTTGATGTGGTAATTGAAGGTTAGTGTTTAAAATCGTTGGTTCATTAGTAGTGTGTAGTGTTTTTGGAGTAGAAGTTGATGTATAGTGTTTATTCTCGGTGGTTCATTAGTAGTGTGTAGTGTTTTCGGTGTAGTTATTGATGTTTAGTGTTTAATCGCGTTGGCTCATTAGTACTGTATAATGTTTTGATGTATTGATTTATGTTTGGTGTTTAATCTCGTTGGTTCATTAGTAGTGTGTAGTGTTTTGGTGTAGTAATTGATGTTTAGTGTTTAATCTCGTTGGTTCATTAGTAGTGTGTAGTGTTTTGGTGTAGTAATTGATGTTAAGTGTTTAATCTCGTTGGTTCATTAGTAGTGTGTAGTGTTTTAGTGTAGTAATTGATGATTTAAAAGTGTTTAATCTTGTTGGTATTTAGTAGTGTGTAATGTTTTGGTGAAGTAATTGATGTTTAGTCTTTAATCGCGTTGGCTCATTAGTAGTGTGTAGTTTATTGATGTAGTAATTGATGTTTAGTGTTAAATCTCGTTGACTCATTAGTAGTGTGTAGTGTTTTGGTGTAATTATTGATGTTTAGTGTTTAATCTCGTTGGTTCATTAGAAGTGTGTAGTGTTTTGTTGTAGTAATTGATGTTTAGTGATTAATCTCGTTGGCTAATTAGTAGTGCTTTGGTGTCGTATTTGATGTTAAGTATTTAATCTCGTTGGCTCATAAATAGTGTGTAGTATTTTGGAGTAGTAATTGATGTTTAGTGGTTAATCTCGCTGGCTCATTAGTAGTGTTTTGGTGTGGTAATTGAAGTTTAGTGCTTAATATCGTTGGTTCATTAGTAGTGTGTCGTGTTTCGGTGTAGTAATCGATGTTTAGTGTTTAATCTCGCTGGCTCATTAGTAGTGTTTTGGTGTGGTAATTGAAGTTTAGTGCTTAATATCGTTGGTTCATTAGTAGTGTGTCGTGTTTCGGTGTAGTAATCGATGTTTAGTGTTTAATCTCGTTGGTTCATTAGTAGTGTGTAGTGTTTTTGGAGTAGTAATTGATGTTTAGTGTTTATTCTCGTTGGCTCATTAGTAGTGTTTTGATGTGGTAATTGAAGTTTAGTGTTTAATCTCGTTGGTTCATTAGTAGTGTGTAGTGTTTTTGGAGTAGTAATTGATGTTTAGTGTTTATTCTCGTTGGTTCATTAGTAGTGTGTAGTGTTTTGGTGTAGTTATTGATGTTTAGTGTTTAATCTGGTTGGTTCATTAGTAGTGTGTAGTGTTTTGGTGTAGTAATTGATGTTTAGTGATTAATCTCGTTGGTTCATTAGTAGTGTGTAGTGTTTTGGTGTAGTAATTGATGTTTAGTGTTTAATCTCGTTGGTTAATTAGTAGTGTGTAGTGTTTTAGTGTAGTAATTGATGATTTAAAAGTGTTTAATCTTGTTGGTATTTAGTAGTGTGTAATGTTTTGGTGAAGTAATTGATGTTTAGTCTTTAATCGCGTTGGCTCATTAGTAGTGTGTAGTTTATTGATGAAGTAATTGATGTTTAGTGTTTAATCTCGTTGACTCATTAGTAGTGTGTAGTGTTTTGGTGTAGTTATTGATGTTTAGTGTTTAATCTCGTTGGTTCATTAGTAGTGTGTAGTGTTTTGTTGTAGTAATTGATGTTTAGTGTTTAATCTCGTTGTTTCATTAGAAGTGTGTAGTGTTTTGTTGTAGTAATTGATGCTTAGTGATTAATCTCGTTGGCTCATTAGTAGTGCTTTGGTGTCGTATTTGATGCTAAGTATTTAATCTCGTTGGCTCATAAATAGTGTGTAGTATTTTGGAGTAGTAATTGATGTTTAGTGGTTAATCTCGCTGGCTCATTAGTAGTGTTTTGGTGTGGTAATTGAAGTTTAGTGCTTAATATCGTTGGTTCATTAGTAGTGTGTCGTGTTTCGGTGTAGTAATCGATGTTTAGTGTTTAATCTCGTTGGTTCATTAGTAGTGTGGAGTGTTTTTGGAGTAGTAATTGATGTTTAGTGTTTATTCTCGTTGGCTCATTAGTAGTGTTTTGATGTGGTAATTGAAGTTTAGTGTTTAATCTCGTTGGTTCATTAGTAGTGTGTAGTGTTTTTGGAGTAGTAATTGATGTTTAGTGTTTATTCTCGTTGGTTCATTAGTAGTGTGTAGTGTTTTGGTGTAGTAATTGATGTTTAGTGTTTAATCTGGTTGGTTCATTAGTAGTGTGTAGTGTTTTGGTGTAGTAATTGATGTTTAGTGATTAATCTCGTTGGTTCATTAGTAGTGTGTAGTGTTTTGGTGTAGTAATTGATGTTTAGTGATTAATCTCGTTGGTTCATTAGTAGTGTGTAGTGTTTTGGTGTGGTAATTGAAGTTTACTGCTTAATATCGTTGGTTCATTAGTAGTGTGTAGTGTTTTTGGAGTAGTAATTGATGTTTAGTGTTTAATCGCGTTAGCGCATTAGTAGTGTGAGTTGTTTTTGTGTAGTACTTGATGTTTAGTCTTTATTTTTCCGTGTGTCTTTGATATTTCTTTTTGTGCTTGTTCCTTCAAGGTTTCAACATTTGTAAATTGACCGTTCCATGTTAGGCTGTGGGTCGCACAATAGAGTCCTATTAGAGATCCATTCCTTCTTAAATATACCATGCGATTATGATTTGCTGTTTACACTGCAACGTCACCATATTGGAGATCTTCCAGTGGCAAAGAGGTGACATGCTGGTTTTTTTTTTGTTCGCTCGGAATCCGTCGAATTATTTTCTTGTGGGAACGAGTTATATTTTTTTGCATTCTTATTTTCAAAAAAGAAAGCAGAAAAATTGTTTATTTTTTTGCTCTCTTGTTTTAAACTCGTTCCTTGGAATGATTCTTTCTTGGAAACGAGTTATGTTTGTTTTTTTTTTGCAATATTATTTAGAAGATTGGAGAGCATAAAACATATTGTTTGTTTTAAGCTCTTTCATTTTTTAAACTCGTTTCATCGAACCATTATGTCATGGGAACGAGTCAATCAGCCAATCATATGCGTTCATTGTTTTGCACTACACTACTTATATTATCCCCTCGCAATATAGTCGCGGGGGTTCAGTAACGTCGACGTTCGTGTGTGCGTTCGTGTGAGGTTTTAATCGTTAGTGCGTCACACTTTTGTATACGGTACAGAGTGCGCAGTTTTGATTAGATCTTCAATGATTTTGAAGGTTAAAGGTAAAGGCCACCAATGAGAAATGCTTGATTATCATGCCATGCGAGGAGATACTACACTTTGCATTCTCTAGGGTTAATATCTAATTCGTTTCATCGAGTTCCTAGTAAACACAATTAACGTATTCGATAAGCTGACTTACCCGTTCCCACGACAGAATAACTCGTTCTCACGACGCATTAACACGTTCCCATGACATAATAATTATCATTAGATAATTAGATATATTTAAATAGGGAACGAACTAAAAAAGGGAGCAAAACAAACACTTTATTTTCCCCTTTCCTTTTTTTAATAAAAATGCAAAAAAACCTCCAAACACAAATCGTTCCCAAGAACTTATAATTCGAGGTAACGAGTTAAAAAAAGAAAACAACATGTCACCTCTACGCCACCGTAAGATCTTCTGTAGCATTTTGAGAGCTTGATTTTCGCTATTGCAAGTGCAAAGATATGGTGAAATTAAGCCAGGTAGAGGAATCACTGCTTTGGATCGAAACGTATGGTGTTGTGATTCCTTATGTTTTTCATTTTCTAAATGAATTTTACAAAAGTGTTGAGCCGTTGGAACAATCCATATCGTCAAGGTATACGATAAGTTTTTTTTGCAATCACTTAAATAGTTTGCCATAATTATTTTTGACAACTCTAGAATTGCTTGTAAAAACTACAGACTTTTCAGATATATAAACGATATGGTCTTACTTGTTAAGCATTTCCCTACGGCGACGTCTCATTTTTTGAAGTATCAATTAAAGGATGAAAAAAGATCGAAATCTATATAAAAAGTCACGGCATCATACTTTTCGATCCCACGAAGTTGGGGGCTGTTTGAAAATGTTATACATGACTCGCTTCGGCTAGCAATGGATGGACTGTTTTATTATGTAAAATGATGTTGAAATATATCCACAGAGCTGTTGCTGGTCCGTAAGTTATATATTTGCTACGTCAACTTAAGGTCTTAAAATTTTGTAAAATGTGAAATCTCCTTTATGACATTTCGTTTTTGGAATACTCTGAATTGACAGCGTTATAACAATAAAGATTATTGTTTAAGGTAGAACATCCCTCGGGTCTCAGACGCTCATTTTTCCTAAATGACAACTATACAATATTTCTATTTCCATATATTCCTGCTACGTCTTTTGGTAAATTTTTGTACATAATAATTCTCATACTCTTTGCAATTGGCCATTCTACATTCCTAAGATTAAGGATCACTGACGAGGGTTAAGTACCCAAAACGTGCATGTCAGGTCCATGCTGCAAATTCATCTGTTCTAAATGATGCTATTGAATTTGAAGAGGTTTAACATTTGAACTACTTGGTGAGTGTCACTGCTGGTGATCCAGGAGTCCCCGATGGCACATGTAGCCAAGTTCGATTAACTTTGGTCGATCGTCTTTCTCTTCAGCGCGAAAATTACTGATAAAAATGTCTTGAAATTCCATGGGTCCTTTAGCATCATATCCCACTCATCCTGCTACGTCTGTCGGTAAATTTGCAGACGTTTAACATTCAAAGCTTATGTTAAACCTGATTAACAAACAAAATTGAATTTGGAATTTCATGATTATACCAAGACCTTAAGTCGTTTGAACTGTAACACTAGACCCTACGGGAAGAGTAAGAAGAATCACTTTTAAGAGGTGATAAAATATAACTAAAAAAGTTTCTTTTCCCAAAACCATATTAGTTTGATAATCTTAACAATATTTTGAAGAGAAAAAATATGGTATCAATTCACAAAATTACCATCAATACTGACTTGAGGGATGCTCTACCTTAAGGTCATGTCTATTGGCTATAATTTCGAATGTGGTCTGTATATGTGTTTAGAGATGCAGTTTCTTATCCATCTATCGGGATTCGCTGTGTATGCTGCAGCCGAGTGTTGTTAGAGATCCCCTTATTTATTTAAGATTTTCATCGCACTGAATTTGTTTTTACAATCAAACAAATAATTCCATATTCAATTTGATAATTATGAAGGAACGCTTTGCCCTAAATATAATAATAGAACAAATCTTCTTTCACATTGTTGGAAACAGCCAATACAATCCAAACAATAAGTACAAATACAAAAAAAATTTACGTAAAGGTAATACTAGCACCAAATTTAATACATTTACCAGTTTTATAACCTTTCCTGTATACCTCAAGTTACAGGAATGGATGCATACTCTTTCAGGGCCTCTGATCTCTTCTCTATTATGAGTTAAAGAAGATCCTGACGATAATCTCAACAGCACTCACAATAGAGCACAAAATAGAGCAAGCAAGAGGTGGGACCAGGTGTCCGGGAGGAGTAGAGCAAGTGACCATATTTCGCCGCATTTTCCCTATATTTTGTAGGAATTTTCAATACTTGATGGCCGATTCAATGATTGGTTTTGCTAAAATCTAATTTAACTCCATTCTCGATCGAAATACTACAAATATGTTTTATTTTACTCAGTTAATTGTTTCCTAATAAAACGTCAAAATATTTCATTTCCATGTTTTCGGGGGTGACCATATTTCGCCGTTTTTGTTGATAAGTATCCATTTTGAGCACAAAATTAACAAAATTGTGATTTTCTTTTCAGGAAATATTTCGTCGCCATTACTTCTACAAGATGGTGCCAAATAAAATGTTTTCTTTGTTTGGTTTTTGTAAAAATTTTGGATGTTTACGTCTAAAATTTAGTGATTTCATCAATTTTTCCTTATTTTGTGGTATTTTTTTCATCACATTTGAGTGCAGGAGATGTCACAATATTTCAAAACATGACTGCTACGATCAGATTTGATAGGATATAGAAAAATAAACTCGACAAACAATTCCGATAACGAACGAGAAGCAATATACTATGAAACGGCGAAATATGGTCACCGGCGAAATATGGTTCCTCGCTCTAAGCATCCCATAATGGCTAGCCGCACCCGCCGTCGATGTTCATGCAAGAAAATGAAAATATATAGAATGCATGCACTGTCAGGGGTTATATTCTATTATGATTCACATTTGCTTCTTTTGCAGAATGTTTTAGTTGTTTTGAATTTCTCCCTGGTTATAAAGAAAAGGGAATGATCTCCAGCATGACAACCCTGCATTCATCCAGCGAAACAAATCCACAAGAAAGTGATACATAGATGACATCATACAAACTCCATATCGTAAAAAGACGCAACAATATTCACTAGAAGAGCACACAAAACAATCGTTTCAGACGTTCAGAAACATTAAACATTAATGACAACACATAAAAGGAGGAAGACTAATGTGCACCCGGCGCCGACTTTGGACGGCCATCTGCTATAAGTACCCATTGATATTTAGTCGTCCATTTTGGTTTTGTGTTTTACTGCATTGCTGTTGCTATTGTTGGAGATACCCTCATTTCTTTTACTTGCATTTTCTCATTTGAATATCACCTTCTGTTAAAGAATAAAAGTTTTATTGAAGAAAAAATATACTCACAATCTCTGTTGAAGTAATTGAATTCGGAGCTGTGGTCGAGGGATTTATCATACATGTCTATCGCCTCCAATATGCAAACTGACAGAAATCTCATCTCAAAAGCACGGCAAGTTGGTTCCCCCAAACATGCACTTTTGCATAATTCAATATTCTCCTCTTCGCTAGAGCCACCTGCATTAAATACCAATAAATCGTATCCAATGTGTAGTCTATCTTTATATCTAGTGAATGTGTCTAGATATCCAGATCCATTACAAGCCTCTGAAAAATATAGTAAAAACTCATTTTAATTTCTGAATCTGTTAAAATGAATATCGTATAACCCGCATATTTTGCGAGTATCAAATATTGCGGTTTTATGGTAAAAAAGTGTGTCATTATTTTCACGAGTACACATTTTCGCGATTCCTTATTTACAAACAAATACGTACATAAGGTTCACTGACGTGTACCTTTCATTGTTGAATATTTAGTTATTTCTATCGAAATATATGAAAAAAAAAAAATTAAACACCTATAATACGAACACATGTATGATGTTATACCATACCAAACACAACGAGAATTATTTTTCGCAGTCCAAAATCGCGAAAAAGGCGGAAATTAGTATCTTGCGAACATTTCTGGTTACACGCTATTTGTATAAGGAGGAGATGAATGACAAATATGGGTAATGACCATATTCCTGTATACAGCACAAAATCGATAATTCAGAAAATCAGAAACCGAAGGCATTCAAAATCAGGATAAAAAAGGAACCGAAGCAGACAAACAAAAACCTCCACCATATGAAAAGAAGCGAACTCCTGATATGGGAGTGAGACCAGGTGCCCAGGAAAAGTAAGCATCTCCTGCTTGCATGCAACACCCGCCGCTTCAATTCGGTAGAACTGTCACATCCAGATTCGAAAGGAATCGACATTTAAATGATAACAACAGAACACACCTGGATCAGACGAGGAAAAGAGAATAATTTGACGAGAACAACAATTATAATCACAAGAAAGGAGGGGATCTCCAACAACACTCGGCTGCAGCACCCACAGCAAAACTCCAAAACACCCAAATGCAAAAACACAGAACAGACACATACAGAAAGAGACGCAACCATCGTCAATGATCGTCAGTCTAATTGGGTGCTTTTAAAGAACTACTTATCTTGACTGGTCAAAAAGCAATTCACTGTAAGTATGACATCATCATCGGATTTAAAGTGTGCCAGAAATAGCTGCGTTCAATTTTGGGAATAGATTAAAGTCTGATGGAGCAAGATCATGTGAATACTGTGAATGTTCAATCAAATTAAAGCCTTATCATGAATGACAGCCATGGCAGTGACAGACTTGTGAGCAGGGGCATTGTTTGGATTGAAAAACATGCCCTTTGCTAGTGAGCTTTTCACGGCGCTTAAGTTTAATATTTTCACGTATCTGTGTCAGAAGTGAAGCATAGTGTGTGCTATTGATTGATTGTCCTTTGTGGAGATAATCTATCAACAGAATACCTTCTGCATCCCAGAACACCTAGGTCCACAACATATCATTCGGACCTCGTATATACAAACAAGCAATTGAGGACCATAAACACACTTACAGCCAAATTGGACAAGTGAAAAAAAAAGAATGCACTGCCAAAAAGGGACACTTAAGTAACTGAAACACAAAACAACACATAAATGCAAATTAAAATAGAACAAAGAAAATACAATAATAGAGACACAAAATGAGAAAAAGAAGATCATGATGATGATCCTGTCGAAACACGTGTCTGGTGCATGAAAATAGGTATGAAATTTTCTTCAAGAAGGTATAGAATTGGAACCCTTCGGCATTGTCAAAACACTGACTAGAAGAAACTATTCATAAAGCTGCTTAGGTCCAAAGGGCAACCATTCCAATTTAGGACAACCATCTGTCACATTATTAGCAAATTGTGCGTTTATACGGTTAAGCGTCTCACAGCACTCGTAAATGGTCTCGAAGAACGCAATAATTATAGCTTACTCACTAGCAAACAGCCGGAGACATAAATGAAACAAACAAAAACGCACACCAATAGGACAAACGTGAGCAGAGCCAAATATTAATGACAAACATTTCAAGGATTGATAGATTGAAACCAACATTAAAGCACGTAGACGATAATGATCGTAATATATTGATAGCATGGTTTTCCACATCCAGTGTTCATTTGATATTATTAAGGGATTAATAGAGGACCACAAAACACACACACAAACATAGATTATAACAAGGTATTCGGGAAAATGCTATACCGTGACACAGATAAAGAAATGTTGAAACCCTCGATCGTTGAATAAAACATCAATTTTTCTACTAATTAATTATCAATATCACAAAACATTTCATTTTAATAAGTCGCTACAAAACTAGGATCTTACTTCAAATGAAACAAAAAGGAATACTAGCAAAACCATTTTCCGCTTACATTCTAGGAACACTCACAAACAAAAATTGAATATCAGAAAGCACATCTTTATCAACGAGATATTCAGGTACAGCACATTGATGAAGCAACAAAAACACAACACACACACACACACACACACACACACACACAAAAAATCATAGGGTTACAGAGAGTGCGTTGTAGACTTAGAAAATTAAAGAGGGCGCTACTGTAATTATTTTTGGTGGCTCCGCTGAAAGCATCACTGATGAGAATTTAATATTGGAAACACGTGTCTGGTGCATGGAAATTGGTTTGGATTTTTTTTTCAAGAAGGTATAGAGTTGGAACCCTTCGACATTATTGATAAAGTTGCAATTAATAGCATTTTCTGTATAGACATAACCTCAGACAGTGCAGGTTTGTGCGTGAACATCGAAGGCGGGTGTGGTTTGCCAAACAGGAGATGCTTGCTCCTCCCGAGCATTTGGTCCCACCTCTGGCTTGCTACAGGACCGTCAACTTGGTGCATTACTGTGAGTGCTGTTGAGACTGTCGCCAGGATCTTCTTTATCTCATTGAAGAAAAAGAATTCCCCACTGCCAATACACACCGATAAAGCAAAAAAAAAAAAAAAAGCTGAAAATGCTCCATAAAACAACCTTTGGGTTACTTAAAGAAAAACTTACTTTTGTTTTGTTGTATATCATAGAACATCCATCCAATTCCTTCTTCGAAAAGTGAATTTTTATTGAAACTTCCAATTTGATAAATGCATTTTTTCTCTTCCCGATTATAGAATACCGACGTACAATCTTCCGACGAAAAACACATACCAACGCATTGTACAAGACTTCTTATTCCGTCAATTCTCTGTCCAAAATTATTTTTTGCTATGATGTTCTCCATGTTTGAATCTATCGTAAATTGTGTAAATTTCATCCTGCCATACGACCCATGAAAAATGGCCATACTCCACAAAAGACATAAAATATTTGGAATGAATCTTTCTTTAAAAAAATTTCGTTTGAGCATCACCATACATGCAATCATGCTCTTCATTCTGACGTTTTAATATAGCTCAGTAGCAGATATATATTTTAACTGTATGCTGTTTGTGTGCCTCGGGTATTTATTCTATTTTGCTATTTCAGCTATTGATACCAACTATTCACATGTTTTATCGTATTTGCATTGCAAGCATGCATTGTTATCGCAATGATTTAAAGATGCATTTATCTTCCACTCACCTGTGGCCTTCCCTGTTTGAAAATTCTTTGAAGAAGAAGATGAAAGGAACGATAAGATGATTACTTCATGAAATATACATAATTTTCCTTACCAGGAAGATGTTAAACGTCGTTTAAGATGATTTATTGTCAATAATAAAATAAACTTGTACCGGTATGCGTTATAGATAAATGTCAATGCGCATTACAACAAACAATGCCCCATGATGATTAAAAATGGAATTAAGAAAACATTTAAATATATGAAGAGCGAAAATTGAAGACCTTTATTAAAAAAAGTGATCACGTCCAGGGAAAAGAAATGCATAAGGGAATATTTTCCTCAGTTCAGAATTATCTATCAAAGCAAATGAGTTAATGAAGATCCTGACGACAATATCAACAGCACTCATAACAGAGCACCAAATTGAGCATCGACGGACCCCTAGAAAGCTACAGGTGGGACCAGGTGCCCGGGAGAGTAAGCATCCCCTCTTTGGCAAGCAGCACATACTGTCGATGTTCACGCATGAAAATGAAAACAATATCTTCAAAACATGCACTGTCTGATGTTTTGTCTATGTAGAAAATGCTATGGCGACCATGTTAAGAGAAATATTTCAAATGAGTTAAAGAAAATCCTGACGAAAATCTCAACAGCACTCACAATAGAGCAAAAAGATTAAGCATCGACAGACCCCTAGCAAGCTACAGATGGGACCAGGTTCCGAGTAAGCATTCTCTGTTGGCTAGCCGCACCCGCCGTCGATGTTAACCCCTTACTGTCAAACCCCTCGTTGGGAACTTTTTTACGAGCAAGTGACAGAGAAAATCCATATATTAAATAAATGAAGAGATACTTTGAAAATTAGTGAACGTCATCTTAATAATAGCCAAACAACACTGACACAAATGAACATTTCGTTTTTCATTGAGATTTTACCTTTTATATGAAAGGATCGTGTTGTGATTTAAGGCAAATTAATGTTCAAAATAGAATTGATACTTTTTTTTACAATCTATTAGCTGTAAATCGAATGTTTTTTTTTTCGCAATTATTCCGAGATATAGACGGAGTTCATGGCTAGGAGTGACTAAAAACTTTTCCCCAAAAACACTTTTTACAAGTTTAAATTTCTTCAATTTACCAAAATACCATGCAATATGAAAACTAACATTTAATAAGATTCAAATCTATAATATTAAATCAAGTTGAAAATTGACAACAAAATTACTTTAAAAATTACTCTCCTTTTGTATTTACACAGTGTAGTATTTTACTGGGTTTAATAATTAATAAATTAAATTTAAATTTAATAAAATCTATTCTTTACATTTATTTTTCACAATTTTTTTCTCAAAATTATACTTGAGTATCTCTGGATAAGGAAAGGTATTTAAGTTAATGTATGTGTTTCGAATTTAGCAACATTTTAGCATTTTAAATTGACTAAATTTAATATTCATTTTACTATCAAAAAGCACTGTACATCAATACCGATAAATGCCAGTTCAGAAATTATGTTGGCATTTTTATTCATGAAACCGACGCGTTCCTTGCTAGTTTAAAATGTTAAACGTCTTCAAATTCAATAGCATCATTTAGAACATATGCATCTGCAGCATGGTTCAGACATGCACGTTTCGGGTACTTAATCCTCGTCAGTGATCCTTAATCTAAAGAATGTAATATGTCCAAAGAGTATGAAAATTATGATGTCCAAAAATGTACCGAAAGACGTAGCAGGATGGGTGGGAAATGATGCTACAGGGCCCACGTTTTAGAAATTTCAAGGAATTTGGTAACAGAAATTTTGGAATGCTTTGAAGAGACAGACGATCAACCGAACTAATCGAACATGGCTACATGTGCCCTCGGGGACTCTTGGTCCATCAGCAGTGACACTAACCAAGTAGTTCAAATGTTAAAGGTCTTCAAATGCAATAGCATCATTTAGAGCAGATGAATTTGCAGCATGGACCAGACATGCACGTTTCGGGTACTTAACCCTCGTCAGTGATCCTTAATCTAAAGAATGTAATATGGCCAACGATTATGAAAATTATGATGTCCAAAAATGTACCGAAAAACGTAGCAGGATGCGTGGGAAATGATGCTACAGGACCCACGTTTTAGAAATTTCAAGAAATTTGGTAACAGAAATTTTCGAATGCTTTGAAGACACAGACGATCAACCTAAGTTGATTGAACATGGCTACATGTGCCCTCGGGGACTCTTGGTCCACCAGCAGTGACACTCATCAAGTAGTATAAATGTTAAACGTCTTCAAATTCAATAGCATGAGTATGACAACATTACAAATTTGGAAAATTATATACAGTTATTATTTACATTATGAACGTTCGCTATTCCGAATCGAAACATGTTAACAAAATTAAAACCAGGACATTTGGAAAATTATGGGAACAAGACTCATCATTTAACTATGTCAGCTGGTACCTGGAAGGAGTGGTTATTTCCTGACAAAGCCATGTACGTCACTACATTGAACCCCTATGTTTGTTTCATCTCTTCCTTATTTTTTTTCTTCTTTCTGAAGATCATTCTTAAAAAATATGTAATTATATGTTGAGTTTGTGTTTTCGCAAATCTAAGGCTGTCTCAACAATGCACCAAGAGCATGTCGACTAATAAATCTGGTAACTCCATCGCTCGGACATAAAATTTTGTGCATGTTTTTCTCATGTAGAATGCACGTACTTGAAAGAAGGGAGGGGATCTCCAGTAATACCCTGTTACAGCATGAACAGCAAAACACCAAAACACCCGATGCAAAAACACAAAAGACGAGTATAGTATGAGACGAAAAAGAGACTTCCGACACGTAAACATCAAACACAAAAGACTACACATAAATCGACGAGACCAATGGACAACCGGTGCCGATTTTGGACGGCCATTTACCACGCGAGTAACAAATGGTGTGGATTACGTGCGCACAACCCTCTCACTTCTTCTATTACCCAAAGGTCTCGTAGAACGTACAATTGTGGTGTTAAACAACCCCCTCACTGTAAGATGGGTTTATAATTGTGGTGTAAAACAACCTCCTCATTGTAAGATGGGTAAGATGAAAGTACGTGGGTTTAGACTACCGATTAATGAAGTCGTAATTCTATCTTTATGCGGGATATTGTAAAGCACTACTACATGTAATCGTTTAGAATAAAATGTTTCTTCAAAACGAAATGAATTTTATGAATAAAAACTCATGAACATAAATGTTTGGTGCCTTTGCGTGCAAAATCGAAGTGTATTTTTATTATCTAAGTATTTAGCCATGTTCGATTAGTTCGGTCGTCTGTCTCTTTAAAGCATTCGAAAATTTCTGTTACCAAATTTCTTGAAATTTCTAAAACATGGGCCCTGTAGCATCATTTCCCACCCATCCTGCTACGTCTTTCGGTACATTTTTGGACGTCATAATTTCCATACTCTTTGTCAATATTACATTCTTTAGATTAAGGATCACTGACGAGGGTTAAGTACCCGAAACATGCATGTCTGGTCCATGTTGCCAATTTATCTGTTCTTAAATAATGCTATTCAATTTGAAGACGTTTACATTACTTAATGTATCCTTTGCATTATCGACGTTCACTGCAATGGAATAAACATTGCCATCAACATGTAAATTGTCATTTATGCACCTAATAAATGCAAATTGGCAGAACATTTTTGTTGGAGATTTTTTTCATCTGAATCGTTTAATTTACACATGGTCTCTCAGGGATAAAACTTTCGATAATGAAGTTTTATCGTAAAACGGTTTCAAATAATACCATTTGAACATTTGCACAATACTTGCAGAAATTAAGTCTCAAATTATTGATTAATTATCTTCTCAGGTACATATAACTTCTTTCAGTATTTGTAAACACAGTGTGTAGAAAAATGTCACATACCCTTATGCAAAAAGTTGCCTTCAGTTTATGATTTTCTGAATTATCGATTCTGCGCTGTATATTGGGATATGGTCGTTATCCATATTTGTCATGGACATGTGATAATCCTTGATAGAATTAAAGGGGATTCCTGTGGTACATATTACATGTATTTTCTCCTAATATTTATATGGATGCGACAGAAAGTAAGAGAATGACTTTTGCACGACTTTGAATCTTTCTCGTTGTATATTGCAATTTTGCTCAAATTATATTTATGCTCTATTGCAAGTGCTGTTGAGATTGTCGTCAGGATCTTCATAAACTCATGTGTCACACTTATGCCCTTTGCCATGTTGAGCCCTTAAAAAAGGTCCCCGCGAGGGGTTTGACGATATTAAGTGTTTTGAATATTTTCCCAGACTTGGTCGCCATAGCACTTCCTATACAGACATGGCCTCAGACAGAGCATGTATTTTAGATATTGGTTTCATTTATGTGCGTGAACATCGACGGCGGGTGCGGCTACCCAAACAGGGGATGCTTACTCCTCCCGGACACCTGGTCCCATCTATATAACTTGCTAGGGGTCCTTCAATGCTCCAATTTATGCTTTATTGTGAGTGCTGTTGATATTGTCGTCAGGAACTTCTTTAACTCATTGCAATATTTATTCTATGGACAAATACTTAATTCTATTTGAACAAAGTAAAGATACATGTGGATTTTTTAAACATTAGGAAGCGATTTGAGCATTGTTCATCGTTAGTGCTCTTGTGATAGTTTACTATTTTCGAAAGCAATTTATCTGGATTGCTCATTTAATGATTTGTATTGTTTTATTATGAGGTGAAATAGAAATCAACGATGATGTGAAAATGCTTGTTATAATGATCAAATGATCTAAATGCAACTTTTCTAGAGTATCAGTAGTTCAAACGTACTTGGATTTTTTTAGACAAACACAAGCTTTGTTTAATCTTATCAATAACGACTTTTTCCTCTTGAATACCATCGCACTTGTGTATTGTTCTTGAATATGAAGATTAAAGCATGAAATGTACTTAAAGTTAATTACAATTCTGTTCCTGTATAGCGTGAAATCAAAGGGATAGTGATTTTATTATGCAAACATCCCTAAAGAATTCTGAAAAGTTGTAATGCAAACACACACATGAGAATAATTCTTAAAAGATCAAGAAAAAGAAGTACTTTATGTCATTTAAAAGAAAGAATAAGCCAAACTTCAATGGATGTGCTTTTATTCTCTTTTTGATGTTGAATCGCAGATCACAAAAACAATCTGATATGGACAACACAGATTATTTATTGTTTCTTTTCACAGAACGGAAGAGTTCCAACTCTATATTTTCTTGAAGAAAATTTAAAACCCAATTTTCATGCACCAGACACGTGTTTCAAATATAAAATTCTCATCATTGATGCTTCCTGCAAAAGTGTTTTAATAGACTTTTTTCACCGTGACGAACTTCGCACTTCGCACTTCGAACTTTGCACTTTAATTTCATAAGTTGGTTGCCGAAAAAAGCGCGCCAGTTGTACAGGAAGTCCAATATATCATTATATTGAGCATACTAATCAAAATGTAGATGACTCCGCTTATGAGTTTATACGCGAACGATAGCTACGCCACTTTTTCTTCAATGTTCAAAGTGCGAAGTACGAAGTTCGAAGTGGAAAGTTCGTCACGATGAAAAATGTCTAATAAGTCGCCAAAAGTTATCACACTAGCGCTCACTGATTTTATTTTTTGAATTCAAATGTGTACATTTACTTTACAGAGAGCTCGCGGCTCGAAATTTACATTAGGATTGATTCAGTAGCAGATCCAAATAAAATCTATGTTCAAAATAACATGTTCAAAATAGAGGGATTGTGATAATCTCCTTTTATTACGATGATATTTTTCCAAGTTTCCAAATCAGCAAAAAAAAAAAAAAAAAAAAAAAAAAAAAAAAAAATACAGAAAAAAATACAAATAAAAAAAAAAATACAACCCCCCCCCCAAAAAAAAACAAACAAACAAACAAAAAAGAAATAAATTAAAATAAAAAAATCCCCATATATGATGTCAATTGATAAAGGGCCTAAACAAAACTTATTTCAGACGATAGAGCTGAAAAGAAGTAATCAATACACTTAACAATCATCAAGTCACAGGGAACGATTTTAATTGCTCCGCACTGCAACAAGAAATAAGTTTTTATATTAAATAATACGGAAGTGTTCCAACTCTATACTTTTTTGAAGAAAATTTCAAACCAATTTTTATGCACCAGACACTTGTTTTACCATCAAATTCTCATCAGTGATGCTTCCATCCAAATAACCGCCCAAATTCATTTCACTAGCGCCCTCTGGTTTTATTTTTACAATTTCAATTTGTGTTTCTAGAAAAAAATCCTATGCCATGCAAATAAGTTCTATTTTATTTCATATTTAGATTCACAACTGTTGTCGACAGAATACGAGGGCTGATTAATATGTTGTTAGTCTCGTAGTGAACGACTTGAATTTTATCAGATATTTTGCATTATTTTTCTACATTTTCCAGCATCATTTAAAACAGATAAATTTGCAACATGGACCAGACATGCACGTTTCAGGTATTTAATCCTTTAAGAACGCCTTATTTTGACTGGTCAGAATGTCATCCACTGCAAGTATGACGTCATCATTGGTCTGAAAGTGGGTGCCAGAAATATCTGCTTTCAGTTTTGGAAAGAGATGAAAGTCTGATGCAGCAAGATCAGGTGGATAAGGCGGATGCTCAATTAAATTTAAGCCACAATCATGAATGGCAGCCATAGAAGTGACATTTTTTTGACATGTTTTCCCGTAACTGTGTCAGAAGTGATGCATAGTATATGCCATTGATAGTTAGACCTTTTAGTAGATAATCTATGAGCAGAATACCTTCTGCATCCCAGAAAACAACGACGTACCACATATCAATCAGGCCTCGTACTTGGTTTAGATTTATTTCATATTAAAACTGTCCCAAGACACTCTATGACTAATGTGATGACTTCAGTTCTAGCATCACAAACTTCCCTAAGTAGCAAACAAAGGAGGAGATCTCCAACAACACCAGGCTGTAGCACCCACAGCATTACCCCAAAACACCCAATGCAAAAGGGAAAAAGAACGTCAACGCACAACACAGAAACATCAAACACAAAGGATTACACATAAACCAACGAGACCAATGGGCAACCGGTGCCGACTTAGTACGGCCATCTGCCGCGGAAATAACAGAAGGTATGTTTATCCTTGATTACGTGAGTGAAAAACATCCCTTCGTGGCCTGTTTATGGCGTGTTCATGTCCAAATTGATACATTATCCTAAAGCAAGTAGCAAATATACAGATTTTGTTCTGAGAGCTAGGCGTCTTTCAGATAAGCTCCTCGGTTAAGGATACGTTTGCGATCGACTAACATCGTCACTGCGGAAATTATACGGTCGATTCGGGGAAATCATCATACACAATGATATCCCATTGTCCAGAATGGAGTGATATTCTTTCTTAGACCATTTGAACCATCTAACCACAGACTATACTTGTACCTTCCGAATGGAAGTAACCTTAGGTGATATTTATGCCGAATAGAAGCGACGGATGTTGCATGTAAGCATGATATACTGATTTTTCTTGGGCACCTTGTCTCACTCCTTAGGGACTTCACTTCTTTTCATGTTGTGGAATTTTTTTGTTTGCTTTGGTTCCTGTTTTGTCCTGATTTCATATGCCTCCGATTTCTGATTTCCTGAATTATCGATTTCGTGCTGTTTATTGGGATATGGTCATTGTCCATTTTTGTCATGGAAACATAATTGAAGTTTTATCTTTCTAGTATGCATGGACCATAATCCGACTGAATTCATATTTAAATGTGTTTACTTTAGAATATGAGATTTTGCATCCGTACGGATATGGCCCATTAAATATGAGTAGAGGCACCTAAAACGAAACTTACATATTTGAATTTTCGTCATGCATTTGTTATGCTTGTTTTTCGTGTGTCAAATGCTTTATGATTTTATTCGGTTTTTTCTGATTTTTTTTTCAGTTGTGACTTTACGTGCTACAATTAACGTTTTCTTGTCTTGTTTTGTGTATTTCGCTTTTATAACGTCATTATATTGGGGATGATACATGTTTTTTTTTCCATTTTTTCGTTTACTTTTCATGATGATAGTATGAAACGAGAATGGAGGCGATACCAAAACTGTAGCCTTACAGTGATTATAGCCGTATACATAGGACAAGAAATGGGGAACAGATTAAACAGACGATGACAAGAAAAAAAGCAATCACAGCATACCGTTGAAAAATCAAGTATCACACTACAAATATATATGAATGATATAACAGAGCCTCTTGGTATATATAAAATGAATTTCACTGTAGATGGCGCTAAATGAATGCAAATTAATTATTGCGGCGTTGTACTACTTTTATGTCTAGTTCTAATAGAAATCAATACAAACGACATTCAAACTGAATCATAAGACGAATGATAATTACAGCATAAGGTAGACAAACCATTAACTATGGAAAAAATTTCTAATTAGTAGATATACAAGTGTATGATTAGATTCCAAATGTTGAAGGTTGCTTTATCAAACTCTCCTTTGGCTGAATACACAATGTATAAAACCTTTTATCTGAAATGCAGATGCAGATTTAAACAAAATTAAACAGTCTAATAAGAGATTCTGGGATTCAAAGTATGGGACATCAAGGTAAAAATATTGAAGGAGATGTTTTTCAATGATGTTGAATACAGTCATTAAACCAGCTTAGGACATACTTATACCTGATGAACCTCAATTTTCATTAATAATGATTCTCTCAAATGTGAATATAAAAGCAAACTGACAATTGCCAAATTGAATGTAACAATTATTTCTTTCCACTACTGTCGCCTGCAAGAGACTTTCTTTTGGCCCTATATTAATTTCACATCATACATATTATTTTGCTATTTCGGAAACTTGTCATCTCATTATCAAAATTAAAGAAGGATAACATATGAGCACCATTCTTCCCATACTATATTTTGGTCATGAATGTTAAACGACTTCAAATTCAATAGCATCATTTAAGACCTAAAAAGTTTACAGAATGGACCAGACATGCACGTTTCGGGTACTAAACCCTTGTCAGTGATCATCAGTCTAAACAATGTAAAATGGCCAAAAAGTACGAGAGTTATTATGTCCAAAAATGTACCAAAAGACGTAGCAGAATGGGTGGGATATGATGCTACAGGACCCACGTTTTAGAAATTTCAAAAAATTATGTAATAGAAATTTTCAAATGCGTTGAAGAGACAGACGATCAACCGAAGTTGATCGAACTTGGCTACATGTGCCCTCCGGGACTCTTGTTCCACGAGCAGTGACTCTCATCAAGTAGTTCAAATGTTAAACGTCTTCAAATTCAATAGCATCATTTAAGAACTGATAAGGTTACAGCATGGGCCAGACATGCATGTTTCGGGTACTAAACCCTCGTCAGTGATCCTCAGTCTAAACAATGTAAAATGGCAAAAAAGTATGAAAATAATTATGTCCAAAAATATACCAAAAGACGTAGCAGAATGTGTGAGATATGATTCTACAGGACCCACGTTTTAGAAATTTCAAGGAATTTTGTAACAGAAAATTTCAAATGCGATGAAGACACAGACGATCAACCGAAGTTGACACTTAACAAGTAGTTCAAATGTTAAACGTCTTCAAATTCAATAGCATTATTTAAGATCTGATATGTTTACAGCATAGACCAGACATGCACGTTTCGGGTACTAAACCCACCTCAGTGATCCTCAGTCTAAACAATGTAAAATGGCCAAAACGTATGAAAATCATTATGTCCAAAAATGTACCAAAAGAGGTAGCAGAATTGGTGGGATATGATGCTACAGGACCCACGTTTTAGAAATTTCAAGAAATTTTGTAACAGAAAATTTCAAATGCGTTGAAGTGACAGACGATCAACCAAAGTTGATCGAACTTGGCTACATGTGCCCTCGGGGACCCTTTGTAAATTTCATTTAACTATGCTACTGAATCAACGCTATGTGACATTCAAAGCCGCGCACTGTCTTGAAAATGAATGCACTAGAGGGTGCTACTGAAACGATTTTTTGCAGTGTCTGAAAATCGCTTTGGCTGGAAGAATCACTGATTATTATTTGCTGTCCGAGGCACAATGTCTGGTGCGTTGAAAAGAATGTAAAGTTTTAACACTTTCGTATTATCAACAGCACTAACAGCATTCAGTGATTCATTTTTACTACGTGTCGTTTGATGATTTTTTGAGTTATTTCTTACTTGTATTCTAAGTAGTAAATTCTATGAAATAACAATTCTGGGAGTATTCCATAGGCATTGTTAGGTCCAAAAACAATTGTTCGTAGAGAAAAAAATCCTAAAAAAATAGTGAATTACGTTCACGCAAGTTAGTGCAATGAGCCCCAACCACCTGTCCTCTCTGAATGTCAGTCGGACTCCTCGGGTGATAACATACATGAGCTCGCGGCGGCAGAGCACGGATTGTATTACGTATGCCCTTTTTATATCCATTTTTATATTCATCTGTGTTGCTTTGGCCCCTGCGTTTTGCGGTCTTGTTTGTGTGTGGTCATCTGACAGTGAGGAGTTTGTTTTACACCACAATCGTACGTTCTTCGAGACCTCTGGGTAATCGGAAAAGTGGGAGGGTTGTGCGCACGTAATCCAGGATAACCACACCTTCTGCTATTTCGGTGGCAGATGGCCGTCCTAAGTCGACAACGGTTGCTCATTGGTCTCGTTGGTTTATGTGTAGTCTTTTGTGTTTGATGTTTCTGTGTTGTGCGTTGACGTTACTTGTCCCTTATGCGTCTCTTTCCGTGCTTGTCTGCTTTGTGTTTTTGCATTGGGTGTTTTAGGGTTTTGCTGTGGGTGCTGCAACCGGATGTTGTTGGAGATCCCCTCCTTTATTTCGTAATGTATAGCATAGATGGAATGTTCTAATCTGACATAAACATGATTCTTTTCTGCCTGATAGATACATGTACTAGAGTTGTACTAATATATCGATGTATTGCGATATTTGATAAATTTGTATTGTAACGCGATACAAAATGCGTTTCGCAATGAACATCAAAAATGTACATATCAATTATTCAGTCTCAAAGTTGAGAAGGCAAGGCAAAATCATTAGAATTCCCATTGGAACGGTTGCGAACCTCGGAATGAATAACATTCCGAAGTGAGGCAAGGTGCCTGGGGAGAGTCACCGTCTCCTGATTGCATGCAGCACCCGTCGCAACAGCTCCATTATTATACGAATAATATATCCAAACAGTCAAAGAGAAACCTGGTTCTAGATATAATATTCGTATGAAAAAAGATGATTAAAGTGATCGCAATATATCGCAATATAGCAAATTAAATATCGCAGTACATCGCGATACATTTTTGTATCGTTTCAACCCTAATAGATACCATGGGATCGGAGAGTTGTGTATTAATTTTGAGTGTTTTTTTTCCGAAATGTATGTATGCAATGTATTCACAACTTTAACAGCCATGATAATATTAGCGAGCTGAGCTCGCTGCAAAGGCCCGAATGGCCTTTGCGACCGAAGCTCGCCCTTATGGTAACGCGTATACACATACAAATGTACCTTATTGAGAAAATATGCTGAATCAAAGAATGAGAATATACTACTATGCTTTCAAAAACTTTCGTCCCCTCGCAGACAGAGTTGCTGCGGAGATGCTGGATATTGCCATTTAATTTTTTTTTCGACTCTAAGTTGACATATATGTTACACTCAATTTTTGTTTATAAGTTAAATTTATTGAAAACATTTTTCGTAAATCAGGTAATGATAAAGCATCAACAAGACGACGTAAACACGGAATCTTTTTCAGGAAATCCGAAATTTCCGGTTTTAAACGAGACGTTTCGCTCTGATTGATTTTCTCGTCTCGGGTGGTTTCGTACTGTCAGAAGTCGGAATATGTTTTTTTTTCTTATGTTCGATATGCAATAAAGCCTACGCTCACGCAGCAGGATACGCCCGTTGAGATTTTTTCACAACACCAAAATATCTATCCCATAACTCCATAACGACAAAGCGGATGAACCTGAAAATCAAAAGGCGGCTTTTCCTTCAAAGTCTAATCACAATGTAAAAATATCATGTAAATCCGTTGACGTATATTCAAATTATTACGTTCCATGCCCCTATATTTTGCCCTTAGCTTAACATGTATGTGCATATAACCCCCCCCCCCCTTCCTATTACAAATATCTCGGTTATGCGACCAAAATATTAAAAACCCGTTACATATGTCAAAGAGCATCCTTTCAACTTAAGTATACAAAATTTCAAAACATTTCGATCAGAAATAGATTTTAAAATAATTTTTAACTATTTTAGCATATTTTCACTGTATCTTAATAGCAGTTCTCTGTAAGGACCAAAATTTCAATAGCACGTGGAAACAACATGTCTCCAATTTTGGAGATTTTTGGTGTGGAAGGTGTATATGATGTACTTAGACAAAAATAAACTGTCTTCTAACGAATAAAGTTTTCGTTGCCATGGAAACCAAGTTTGAAATTTAACGCATCAGTAAAATACTTGTAACATGGCATTAATTTTTCACAAGGTTTGTTTCCATGGTACAATGTAACAGCTATTGTAGTCAACTGAAATGTCCTTAATTTTTCTCTTTATATCTTTAATAGTATAAATATAACACAAGAAGTATGTTTCTGCCCGCTATTCTCTTTGTCAATATGCTCAAAATGTAGGCAAAAACCTGTTTTGAAAAGGCCCTTTTTAAGACCGAAAAAGCTCCTAATTTAACATGATCTGCTCAAATTTAAGGGCAAATAATAAGAAATGTCAGGCTAACTTGATTTCTACTGCCAATTATCTTTAAAGTTTAATCCTCGATCTTTAGGAAAATGTTAAAATTTGAGTGGGACCTCATCACAATTTTATTCAAAAGGGTTCAGTGCTATTACCCATAGAGTAATTTACTGGTAAATTTTCAGCTGTCCGTTATATATTTTTAAGCATTTTTTTATCAGTGCATATAAAAGAGCATTATTGATTAAAATATTACCTTAAAAGTTTTCAAGATCACAGGACCGAATGTCAAGGTCATCTTGAATGCAATTCACAAAATTTGGCAAAATTGTGTAATTTTTCAAAAATATGAGAGGCAGTTACTCATATATCATGCGGTATTGAGTAAATCAAACACATACGTAGTGATTTTGGATATATCCCCTATTTATTTACTAAAGTTGCTAAAAATCTCAAAACCAATGACATCCTTGATTTTTAGCTAGTATTTCATACATACATATAAAAAATGTGAGATTATCATGATTTTTGTATGGGGCTTATTTTTTTAGGAGAAATGTTCTGAACTAAAAATTGTAATATTTTTCCATCTATTGGTCCGGATTTTAGAAAGAAGTATTTTTGATACAAATATATGACAGTCAAGCCTAAATTTAAAGAGAAGGGAGGAGATCTCCAACAAGACCCCGTTGCAGCATCAACAGTAAAACACCAAAACACCCGATGCAAAAACACAAAAGACGAGTACAGCACGAGACGGAAAAGAGACACATGATATGTAAACAACAAACACAAAAGACTACACATAAACCGACGAGACCAATGGGTAACCGGTGCCGACTTTGGACGGCCATCTGTCACGCAAGTAGCAAATGGTGTGGTTATCCTGGATTACGTGCGCACAACCCTCTCACATCTCCAATTACCCAGGAGTCTCGAAGAACGTACAATTGTGGTGTAAAACAACCTCCTCACTGTAAGATGACATCACACAAACAAGACCGCAAAACGTAGAGGCCCCAAAGACACAGATGAAGATGTATATGGATATAAAAAGAGGGCATGCGTAATACAGTCCGTGCTCTGCCGGCTGTAGCGAGCTCATGTATGTAATCACCCGAGGAGTCCGACTGACTTTCAGAGAGGACAGGTGGTCGGGGCCCTGTCTTCTCTGAAGAGGTTTGGACAGAGCCCGTCATGGAGTCCCGTCCTCACAGTCAGTCAGAGTGCAAGTCTCAAGGATACGCTTGTACAATGTAAACGTCTTCAAATTGAATAGCATCATTTAAGAACAGATAAATTGGCAACGTGGACCAGACATGCACGTTTCGGGTACATAACCCTCATCAGTGATCCTTAATCTAAACAATGTAATATGCCAAAAAAGTATGAAAGTTACTATGTCGAAAAAGTGTACCGAAAGACGTAGCAGGATGGGTGGGATATGATGCCACAGGACCCACTTTTTAGAAATTTCAAGAAAATTTAATTTTGATAACAGAAATTTAGAATGCGTTGAAGAAACGATCAACCGAAATTGATCGAACTTGGCTACATGTGCCCTCGGGGACTCCTGGTCCACCAGCAGTGACACTCACCAAGTGGTATAAATGTAAACGTCTTCAAATTGAATAGCATCATTTAAGAACAGATAAATTGGCAAAGTGGACCAGACATGCACGTTTCGGGTACATAACCCTCATCAGTGATCCTAAATCTAAACAATGTAATATGCCAAAAAAGTATGAAAGTTACTATGTCGAAAAAGTGTACCGAAAGACGTAGCAGGATGAGTGGGATATGATGCCACAGGACCCACTTTTTTGAAATTTCAAGAAATTTTGATAACAGAAATTTAGAATGCGTTGAAGAAACGATCAACAGAAATTGATCGAACTTGGCTACATGTGCCCTCGGGGACTCCTGGTCCACCAGCAGTGACACTCACCAAGTGGTATAAATGTAAACGTCTTCAAATTGAATAGCATCATTTATGAACAGATAAATTGGCAAAGTGGACCAGACATGCACGTTTCGGGTACATAACCCTCATCAGTGATCCTAAATCTAAACAATGTAATATGCCAAAAAAGTATGAAAGTTACTATGTCGAAAAAGTGTACCGAAAGACGTAGCAGGATGGGTGGGATATGATGCCACAGGACCCACTTTTTAGAAATTTCAAGAAATTTTGATAACAGAAATTTAGAATGCGTTGAAGAAACGATCAACAGAAATTGATCGAACTTGGCTACATGTGCCCTCGGGGACTCCTGGTCCACCAGCAGTGACACTCACCAAGTGGTATAAATGTAAATGTCTTCAAATTGAATAGCATCATTTAAGAACAGATAAATTAGCAACGTGGACCAGACAAGCACGTTTCAGGTACATAACCCTCATCAGTGATCTTAAATCTAAACAATGTAATATGCCAAAAAAGTATGAAAGTTACTATGTCGAAAAAGTGTACCGAAAGACGTAGCAGGATGGGTGGGATATGATGCCACAGGACCCACTTTTTAGAAATTTCAAGAAATTTTGATAACAGAAATTTAGAATGCGTTGAAGAAACGATCAACAGAAATTGATCGAACTTGGCTACATGTGCCCTCGGGGACTCCTGGTCCACCAGCAGTGACACTCACCAAGTGGTATAAATGTAAACGTCTTCAAATTGAATAGCATCATTTATGAACAGATAAATTGGCAAAGTGGACCAGACATGCACGTTTCGGGTACATAACCCTCATCAGTGATCCTAAATCTAAACAATGTAATATGCCAAAAAAGTATGAAAGTTACTATGTCGAAAAAGTGTACCGAAAGACGTAGCAGGATGGGTGGGATATGATGCCACAGGACCCACTTTTTAGAAATTTCAAGAAATTTTGATAACAGAAATTTAGAATGCGTCGAAGAAACGATCAACCAAAATTGATCGAACTTCGCTACATGTGCCCTGTAGACTGTAGATTGGTCAAGTACCAAGCCTAGTGTCCGTCTGGTGACATTAGGATCATATCCACGGTATAAAAGGCGTTTGATGATTCTGACGCATTTTCGATGGTTATGCTGCCTACCTTTGATCCTTTTTATTTTGTTTATCATATCACCATAAAAGACAGGTTGTGTAATACCCATAGTAATGTACTCTGTTGCATGCAAAGATCCGAATTTTAAAAGAAGTTGACTGTAATTTTTGTAAAATTTCCAGAAAGTCTTAACTAGTTTATGGAAGCGGTAACCTTGACCTAAAAGTTTTTGGTAATTTGTAAATTTCTACTGTGAAAATCCAAAATATCAGTACATGCTCTAGCGTACCGGATGAGCTGTGATATGTAAATGCCGTATGACGGTAATCTTGGAACATCACCGTCAAGCCAAGGGAAATTTACTATGTTGAATCCAAAATCATCCCTTTTGTCATATACACTTGTATGAATCTTTCCGTTTACAATTTTTATATTTAGGTCCAAAAAGGGTGTTTCTGTATTTGAAAGGTTTGCCTTGTTAAGGGTTAATTCTTGTGGATAAATTTCATTCTTATATAATTCAAAAGCAGGATTGTCAAAGGTTAGAATATCATCCAGATACCTAGAAGTATCATTGAAACATTTCAGCTCATCAAATTTTCAAATTAGTAACAATAAATAACAACAAAAATGCAAATTTTATTGAAGTTGGAACCTATATTTTGAATTGACCTTGAACTTAGAGTCAATGACCTTGAAAAATTTTGGAAGTGCTCAAATAAAGAATAATTTCTTCTGTTGTCCCTACATAAAGCTTAAGCAATATAAGTTATTTAAACCATGCTAAAAATCAATTTGAAAAGATATAGTCATCATGTGTCAAGTGAAAAGTTGCCATGGCAACCATTTTTGACCTCAAAATGTTGGAAAACAAAACAAAGTCCCACTTATTTTTTCCAGTGATTATATTTGTCACATGAAATCTATTTTGTTTTGACAACAGTGATGGTGTTATCAGCCTGACATTTTGTGTTATTTTTGTTTAAAAATGGTAAAAATTGGACAAAAAAAGGCCTTGATTTTGTCCTTAATTTATGGCAATTTTTGACTGATTTTGATTTGATAGGATCCGGCTAATTGAAAGAAATGTCAAAAATTTGTTATTTCTTCTAAAAACAGAATTTTAAAAGATTATAAGTTGTTAATACCAAATAATTCTGACAATGGTTTCCATGGTAACATAATAACCAAAGATGACTTATTTGACCAATTTTTTAGTGCTATAAATATTTATTTAAAAAACAAATGTTTTTTTTGTATTCAGGGCATTATAAATACCATTTATAGAGAAAATCATGAAAATCCATCACATGCTGTTTCCAAAATATTTATGTCCTTACAGAGAGTTGATATTAAAATATCTAAGTCCCATAACTCTGTAACCACAAATCGAATGAACCTGAAAATAAAAAGGCGGCTTCCTCTCTACAGTCCAATCATAATGTATGAATTTCGTGAAAATCCGTTGACGCATATTCAAGTTATTGCGTTCCATAAGCGTACGGACAGACGGACGGACGGACGGACTTCGCCATACCATAATACAACCCGTCAAATGATGGGCGTATAAAAAGTAATTAAATTTCAGCTAGCCTAAACATTATTCTTACAAAATTAAAATGAATTATAAAGAACCATATATTTCTAAAACGTGGGTCGTGTAGCATCATATCCATTCTGCTACGTCTTTTGGTACATTTTTGGACATAGTAATTTTCATACTTTTTGGCCATATTACATTGTTTAGACTGAGGATCACTGACGAGGGTTTAGTACCCGAAACGTGCATGTCTTGTCCATGCTGTAAATTTATTAGGTTTTAAATGATGTCATTCAATTTAAAGACGTTAAACATTTGAACTTCTTGGTGAGTGTCACTGCTGGTTGACCAAGAGTCCCCGAGGGCACATGTAGCCAAGTTCGATCAACTTCGGTTGATCGTCTGTGTCTTCATCGCATTTGAAATTTTCTGTTACAAAATTCCTTGAAATTTCTAAAACGTGGGTCCTGTAGAATCATATCCCACACATTCTGCTACGTCTTTTGGTATATTTTTGGACATAATTATTTTCATACTTTTTGGCCATATTAAATTGTTTAGACAAAGGATCACTGACGAGGGTTTAGTACCCGAAACGTGCATGTCTGGTTCATGCTGTAAATTTATCAGGTTTTAAATGATGCCATTGAATTTAAAGAGGTTTAACATCTTAAGCCTTCCCCCTTAAAATGTTCATCTGCTGGTCTTATGCTTCCACTACCTTTTTTGGCAATCATCAAACAGTAAGTTTTGTAAGGCACGGTCCATTTGATATTCGGGGGGGGGGGCTTGGGTTTTTTTCGAAAAATATAATTTTGCTCTGAATTTTGATGAAAAAAATAAATTTGCTTATGATTTGACAGAAAAAATAATCTTGCTCTTACAAGTAACCTGAATTTGAAGAATAACCATAAAATTCACTTAAAATTCCTGAAAAATTTTCGGCTCGCTTCGCTCGCCGCCGTTTTTACTTTCTATGAAAAAATTTTGCCTCGCTTCGCTCGCCATTTTCTTCTGTAATGGCAAGTTCATATTTGAAAATATCAAAAGAATGCATGTGATTGAAACAATGAAAATGGTTAAATACATTATCAATATTATTTATCACTATTAACATGATTAATAGATACATGTATCACCATAGTGTCTTATATTATATACAAGCTTGGGAGGAGAACTTCAATATGTATTTCCGGGTTAGCGCAGTAGTAGCGCGCTCGCTTCTCACCTCTAAGGTCCCGGGATCGAATCTCAGATTCGGCAAAGGGTCTTCTGTGGGAGGGTAGGTGGTCCCCCACCCAGGCCTCTGCAGGGGGTTTTTCTCCGGGTACTCCGGTTTCCTACTGCTCCGTGGACCCCCTCACGCCAACATCTGAGCCAACGTGAGACATTAATATAAGTTGTGTAACTTGTTTGTTAAACGTTGTAAAATAAATAAAGTTTAAATTTTTAAATATGTATTTCACTAGTTTTCATTTCTACATGTAAAAACTTGCATCAGGATCTAGCTCTTACATGTTACATGACCTTATATACATTTTGTTTACTAAAAATTATATATCGCATATCGTAAAAATCATCTCTCTCAGTTTAGAAGTGAATACAAGTTTTACATAAAAATAATGTTTGGAGTAATGACAGTAGAAATAAAGAATTTATATTAAAAAAAACACAAACATTCTTAATATTCACATCAATTGTTATAAAAAAAATTTCCTTGCTCCAACTTTGCAAGAAAAAAATAATTTTGCCCCGGTCCGCGGCGAAAAAAATAATCTTGCTCCGACAAAAAACCCAAGCCCCCCCCCCCCCCAGAATATCAAATGGACCGTGCCTAAGATAAGGTAAACCATCATAGTCTATAATACAAGAAAATGAAAAAGGAAAAAAAATTTTTTTAATATTTTATATGATCATATTCATTTTCTCTCCGCTCGCACAAAAAGGCTTTGCCTTGATTCATATTACAAATCACGATTAATGTTGTTGTATCATACCTTAGGTGTTGTATCATACCTTAGGTGTTGTATCATACCTTAGGTGTTGTTGGAGATCCCCTCCTTTCTCTTAGATAGATTCATGGTTTTGTTTACTCCAATGCATTTTATTCGTCATATGTTACTAAGTCAATATATCGATATTAATGTTAATGTTGAACAAAATAAAAATGATAATAATAGATATACAAATCAGTGGTGAGGTGTATAACGGTAATTTTGATTTAAGACAGTGAGAAACTTTGTATAAAAGTAGAATTTGATGAAGTGCTACCTTAGTTACCAACTTCATCGATAATTTAAAATTTTCTAGATTTTACACAAAAATAACGAAAATCATCCAAGTTAAGGTCAAAATTTCAGAGATACCGAATTTCAACGATTTTTTCAAAATGAGTTAAAGAAAACACACAGTAACACGTGCTCCTAGGGAAGACTTTTCAAAATATTAAAGAAAAAGTATATGTCCGTGTTCAAAAAAGAGAGAAAAGACGCTCACAAATGGTGTCATTTTGTGGTTTTCTTGAAAAAGTGTCAGAGCTGAAAATTTGCCTTATTTTGGGTGGAATTTAAACAATTGATAATTTTTCGGTATTCATCAGCCATACCTTATAAAAAAGCTTAAATCAATAATATTCCTACGTAAAACAAAATTCATGGGTAATTACTAACGTAAAAGAAATCCGAACAGTTAAAAAAAGTACCTCCAGGTCAATTTTTACAGAAATTACCGCGAAGTATTTTCTTATGCATACTTCATTCATTTTAGAACAAATTTTCAAACTTGGCCGCTTTAATGTGTTCAATGAGTTTAAGTCTTTTTTTAGAGTAAGAAATTATACATTGGCCATAATAAATTGAAATATCTTTAACCGTCAAGCTCAATGAGTGCTAAAACATGAGATGCGCAAAAATAGTCCAAAATCGTGACCAATGGCGCACCTTAATCGGCAACGATTGCCAATTGATCTCGTTGGTTTATGTTAAGTTTTTTGTGTTTGATGATTCCCTGTCGTATTTGGTGTTCCTTGTCTCTTTTACGTCACTTGCCTACTCCCTGTATTCATATGGAACGTTTTGCTGTGGGTGTTGTAAGCGAGTCTCCTTGGACATACCCTCCTTTCTCTTTGTGCCTGCTTTTCATTGTCCCTTTTTTGTCTCTTGTTCCTTGCTTGCTAGGGGTCCGTCGATGCTCAGTTTGATGCTTTATTGTGAGTGCTGTTGAAATTGTCGTCAGGATCTTCCTTATCTCTTTGTTATACTTACATGTATCCTTTTTTCAAATTTTGGTGTTTTGAATTTTTGTTTGTACTGCAACCTAGTACAGACTGTGCTTCTTTTTTCATTTAATAACGTACACTGCTTTTAGTTAGTTTAAAAAATTCATATACCCTATGTTCAATAAAAAACAAATAAATCCTTTCGGTAACGAATTTTAATGATATGCATACTTTTAAGGTACCCGTGATTTAATCATCAATTCTCCATAGTAAAGTATAGTTAAGTCTTGCCAGGTAAAGATACTTTAAACTATAATTTTCTGAAAGTAAATGATGCCCTGAGTGGTATTTTGTGCATGTTATATAGAGAAAAGAGAATGTGCAAATGTTTTGTGAGTGGTTCCCCTTTGTTTATCCAGCCAAAAAAATTATTATTATTTCTGAGCTGTTAGTATTATCACCTTTCGAAAACACGGAAAACGTGGAGTGTGAGACGAGGAAATCTCAAACAGCTATGTCTACGTTTTTTCTTTTGTCTCACGACTCAAGTGAGTGAGAAAATTGAATACATAACCTTGCCTCAGATAGCATAGCACGGTCTTATAACGTGCGTCTTACCAGCCAAATTTTTTTAGTTCTGAGCTATGAGCATTATCGCCTTTTGAAAAACACGGTCTATACAAATGTAATGCCAGGTAAAACTGCACTTAGTCTATTAAACATGGGATACCTTTATATATTCATATGCAATTACATGTAAATGGATGAACGACGCCACTGGGAATGACAACAAATGATAATCTCTGGAAGTATAATATTAGCCTACATATCCAAGTGGTGTCAACGAAAAGTTCACTTTAGCTTACAAAAAAAAACTCAAAACAAAACAAAAAGAAAAGAAATAAGATAACTAAAATGGAAAATTAATAAGTAATAATGTACTTTTGCGTGCTTGAATCAGTGATAAATCATATACATTATACAATTTGTAAGACTTCCAGTTTCTTTCTTGTTGAGCGGTAAGCTTGATACGCAGATGGAAATGTTGACTAACATCAAAGACATCATAAATACTTAACACCAAGACTACTCATTAACATAAACTTAAGAAATCAATGGGTAGTAAATATTGTGGGTAACCGGATTATGTGTGCACAATCATCTTATTCCTAATTACCAAGTGGTCTTAATGAGGGAGCAATGTTTGTGTATAATAGGCTCCTCGCTGTAAAATAATTACACAAAAAAACGACAGCAAAAGGCAAGAGATGGTAGCACACATTTGAATATGTTAATGTCTTTAGTAATGCTATGTTTTATGATAAAACAAACAATTCTGAGATATTTTCCGATTGAACTGTCCGATGGAAATGTCTGATTCATATCCGGAAAACAGATATGTTTGTTCGCTGTATCTTTCTCGTGAGAGCTGGTATATGCATGTTGCATTTTTCATGTTTGGGGTCTACTTCTTTTCTTTGTTGCATTTGTCAGCTTTTGTATGTCAATGGATTGAGATTCTGAAATTTTGATTTGTGTATGACTTACATTACACCGGAATAAGTAAGCGCGAGAAGTTTCGAATCAATCTCGGAACATTGAAATATAAAATTCAAATGGAAATGATCGCTTTATTTATAAACATGCTTCATACCAAAGGACCACTCAATATTTATCACAGCACAGGGATAGGCCGGTGCAATATGACAATGATCATTTTTAAACTAATGTTCATGGAACATATAGTTTTTAAAACCCATTCATCCATCGGAAATGAGGTCAATGTATATTACTTTTATACATGTAAAACAAATTAAATTAATATGTCAAAAAGAGAAATATTTGTTTTATTTAAAAATAAATTTAATTTCTAACAAAATTTAAAATCTTACGGTTCGAAAGCATATTTGCTTCACAGAAAAAAAAGACTATGTACGCAAAGTTAGTATATAAGCAATGCTATTGCGTATATCGTATATACGCAATAAATATTTTTCTGTGAAGCAATTGGGCTTCCGTTGAACTGTATTCAAACAGTAACAAAAATTGTAACAACAAAAGGCAACTGAAAAAAAAACAACCTGTGAATAGTCAGGTGTACAGATTTTGCCCAAAGATGAATTAAATATTGCAAGATACGAAAAATTGTATGTAAAAGAAAGGAGGGGATCTCCAACAACACTAGGTTGCAGCACCCACAGCAAAATCCCAAAACACCCATGCAAAAAAACACAGAACAGATACCCACAGAAAGAGACGCAAAAGGGACAAGGAACACCAACTCACAACATAGAAACATAAAAGACTACACATAAACCAACGAGACCAATGGACAACCGGTGCCGACTTAGGACGGCCATCTGCCAAGTAAATAGCAGACGGTGTGGTTATCCTGGATTACGTGCGCACAACCCTCTCACTTCTCCAGTTACCTAGAGGTCTCGAAGAACGTACAAATGTGGTGTAAAACAACCTCCTCACTGTAAGATGACGTCACACAAACAAGACCGCGAAACGCAGAGGCCCCAGAGACACAGATGAATATGTAAATGGATATAAAAAGAGGGCATACGTAATACAGTCCGTGCTCTGCCGGCTGTAGCGAGCTCATGTATGTAATCACCCGAGGAGTCCGACTGACATTCAGAGAGGACAGGTGGTCGGGGCCCTGTCTTCTCTAAAGAGGTTTGGACAGGGCCCGTCATGGAGTCCCGTCGTCACAGTCAGTCAGAGTGCAAGTCTTAAGAATGCGCTCGTACAAGACTGTATATTGGTCAAGTACCATGCTTAGTGTCCGTCTGGTGACATTAGGATCATATCCACGGTATAAAAGGCGTTTGATGACTCTGACGCATTTTCGATACATATGCTGTCTTCCTTTGATCCTTCTTATTTTGTTAATTATGTCACCATAAAATGCAGGTTGTGAAATACCTAAAGTAATATACTCCGTTGCTTTTATGGGTCCGAATTTCAAAAGAAGTTGATCATAATTTTTGTAAAATTTCCAGAAAGTCTTTACTAGTTTGTGAAAGCGAAAACCTTGACCTAAAAGTTTCTTTGTAATTTGTAGATTTCTATTTTGAAAATCCAAAACATCAGTACATGCTCTAGCATACCGGATGAGCTGTGAAATGTAAATACCGTATGACGGTAATCTAGGGACATCACCGTCAAGCCAGGGGAAAGGGGTAGGTTCACTAACTGCCAAAATCGGCCCTAAATTTTTGCGAAAAATTATTTTATGAAAATTATGATTCAGTATCTCTTATATTTATCTCAAATACCTGCCGATATAGAAAGTAAATATTTTTCATTGTCAAAACGTCACGTGCGTTAGTTATGACGTCACATTTTGACGTCATTTGCTCTGCAGGACGGAAACTGAAGGAAAATCGCCATATTTTTTGCATAAATCTTTAAAATTAGTATAGGCGCCAACCCTCACCCAACATAAATTTTACGTTGATCGAAAGATAGATTGCAAATCTAACTTTTTATATAAAAATTATTTTGGGTGAGGGCTGGCGCCCTACTTATTTTCATAAATTTTGACCAGAATTATGCCAATTTCTTACGATTTTTCAGTATTTTACGACTTTAAGCCGATTTTGAAGCCATATCTTTCGGTGTATTGCACGTAAATTAAAATATCTATTTGGTATTTAAATCAACCACACATTTAGCTTCCTTGATACGAAATACAATCGAAATCTAAAACATTCTAAAATTAGGGCCGATTTTCCATGTTCCCGAACCTGCTCCTTTACTATGTTGAAGCCAAAATCATCTCGTTTGTCATATACACTTGTATGAATTTCTCCATTGACAATTTTGATATTTAGGTCCAAAAATGGTGTTTCAGTGTCTGTAAAGTTTGCCTTGTTTAGAGTCAATTCTTGTGGATAAACAACATCTTTATACTTTTCAAAAACAGTATTATCGATAGTAAGAATATCATCCAGGTACCTAGAAGTACTAATGAAGCATTTCACATCATCATGTTTTCTTTGCTTTTGAAGATTTTGAATAAATTCTTTTTCATATGTGTATAAAAATAAATCTGCAACAAGAGGCGCACAATTTGTACCCATAGGAATCCCTACAACCTGCTTGTAGAGATTCTCACCAAATCTTACATAAATGTTGTCCAAGAGGAAGGACAAGGCACTACACAGGTCGCTACATGTCCATGATTTGTATGATTTGTATTCTGTAGCGGAAAAGAAACCCTTTGATTCAGATTTACAAATATAAATTTTCCCCTCTCGATTATAGCACCATTTAATGAGTTTGGACAATTGATCATTGATCTTGTCTTGAGGAAGCGTGGTGTACATATTTGAAAAATCGTATGAAGCAATCGTATTGCCTTGAAAATTTATAGATTTTATCTTGTCAATCACATCCCCGGAATTTTTTATAGACCAAAATAAATTTACATCATTCCTGTTAAGAACAGTTTCACAATATATTGCAACGTGTTCCTTTATCGCCGTGAGGGCTGACGTCAGATGTCTGGACAAACTTGTAGTTGAGCAGTTGCTAGAATTAGCAATGTATCTAAATTTGTAAGGAGATTTGTGCAGTTTTGGTATGCAGTATATTGTAGGAAGATCCAATTTAGAAATAGGGATGTTGAATGAAGAAATTTCACTGCTATGTTTGCTCAAAATGTTAGGGACACTTTCATTGCTTTTGATATAAGTATTTGTAGACGAAAGTTCCGAAACTAAAGTTGATATATAGTAAAGTTTTCATATGTCTATGGTGTTGTTGGCTGCTTTATCTGCAGGAACGAAGACAAATTTTTCATGTAAATTACGTAATTTGGATTTAAAATATCTTTCAGATCTAGAACTTGGATTTTCAAAAAGATGAGGATTTCTGTGGAAGTTGTCTATTCGAATGTCAGTAATGTCCAAAATGAGGTTTTTCTAGTCATTCAGAGAATGCGATTCGACTCCTTCCGATTTACACCATCGTTTGGTATAGTTATCTAAGGCTTCCTTTAGTACTTCGCGACATTTAATAAAATCTATCTTGGACGGGATTCTATACTTAGGTCCTTTTTTGAGAAGACCACGGAGCTGCCTGTCTTGGATAATTGAAAAGTCACCTGTAATAATATGACCCGCTGGTTTATATAGATATTCAGATGTTGCACATTCTCAAGAAGCAGGACATGATTCAAGTATTTTAGGATCTGATGTAACTTTGTTGTAGTTAAAAACGAAATTTCGAATAGGTCTTTTATATTTGTAACAAATAAGAGGAGGTTCTAAATTTTCAAAATATTGAGGAATAGCACTTTGTACACGATGATCCCGAAAAATATTAGAGATGTTAAGAAGATCGAATCCTTTGTTAATAAATGGAATTTTCAAGAATCGTTTTTTTGGTGGGATGTTTTTAACAACTGGATAAAGTTTATTCTGTGCGAATGCAACAATGATATTAAGTCTGAATCAATCCGTTTTTCTTGAATGCAACCAGTGCTTCATCCAAGATAGATTTCAGTTGAACTGCTGGAACTGATGAGAGAGCATGAAGCAGTTCATGTCTGCCGCCGTTGCGAGCAATGATCAGAAGATCGTTGAGGGTACGGTGTAATCTAGATCTTATTCTGAGTTTTCGGTTTCGTCGTCTTCCGTGAGACCTATGCTTCCGTTTAGTGTTTGGGCGGATTGAAAATACATTAATATTAGTTGAGGTCGAGGAAATATTTCCTTGTCCATAAATTTGATCGTTTAGACCAAGGGGGTACGCAGTTTGGAGTTTTGTGATCCAGGCAAGTTCAGCTTGTAGTCGGCGTTTTTTAATTTCCGTTTTACTAAGATTTTTAAGTTTAGAAAAAGACTGAACCGGTGTAATAGTTATATCCGAAATGGAATGATTGTATTTAACGAAGTGATTATAAAGGAAATTTCTTTGTTTTTTGTGATGTGAGTTTCTTATCTTATACGAATGATTTTTAAAACGAGATTTTAAGGCCTGACCTGTTTCTCCAACATATTGGGCGCCACATCCCCTAGCGTTTCATGTTATAACATAAATGACATCTTGGTACGATCAATCGATGTCGTTTTCAATCTCAATTTTAAAAGTCTGCCCGTTAACACTTGATTTAATTGTGGAATTGCAATTGATGAGCGGACACATACCGCATCTTTTCCCTTTGCACGTAGACACTGCTGAGAACCCTCTATGTTTGTTGTTAAATGTAGAGCCTGCAGATGGAGAAGTAGGTGTAATACGTCTACGGGAATTCAATTTAAGAGGTGAAAGAAGTACTCTGGGTGAGGAAAAAAGTTTATTGCTGTTAAAAGTCGATGATGGGGAAGTTACTGTAGTGATAGAGGGTAATCTCAAAGGAGTAAATTTAATACGAGGCGACCTTAAAAATGCCATAGTGAGATGATCAAAGAAGGGTGAGTAGAGATCCTGCATGGAAGACACTACAACAAAGTCAAGTTAGAGAACGAAATGGAATTAAAACACTTCAAACATCGGGTCACGGGGAATTGTATTACCAACTCCACACTGCAAACGAAATAAGTGTAGATATAAAAGAAAGGAGGGGATCACCAACAACACTAGGTTGCAGCACCCACAGCAAAATCCCAAAACACCCATGCAAAAAACACAGAACAGATACCCATAGAAAGAGACGCAAAAGGGACAAGGAACACCAACTCACAACATAGAAACATAAAAGACTACACATAAACCAACGAGACCAATGGGCAACCGGTGCCGACTTAGGACGGCCATCTGCCAAGTAAATAGCAGACGGTTCGGTTATCCTGGATTACGTGCGCACAACCCTCTCACTTCTCCAGTTACCTAGAGGTCTCGAAGAACGTACAAATGTGGTGTAAAACAACCTCCTCACTGTAAGATGACGTCACACAAACAAGACCGCGAAACGCAGAGGCCCCAGAGACACAGATGAATATGTAAATGGATATAAAAAGAGGGCATGCGTAATACAGTCCGTGCTCTGCCGGCTGTAGCGAGCTCATGTATGTAATCACCCGAGGAGTCCGACTGACATTCAGAGAGGGCAGGTGGTCGGGGCCCTGTCTTCTCTAAAGAGGTTTGGACAGGGCCCGTCATGGAGTCCCGTCGTCACAGTCAGTCAGAGTGCAAGTCTTAAGAATGCGCTCGTACAAGACTGTATATTGGTCAAGTACCAAGCTTCGTGTCCGTCTGGTGACATTAGGATCATATCCACGGTATAAAAGGCGTTTGATGACTCTGACGCATTTTCGATACATATGCTGTCTTCCTTTGATCCTTCTTATTTTGTTAATTATGTCACCATAAAATACAGGTTGTGAAATACCTAAAGTAATATACTCCGTTGCTTTTATGGGTCCGAATTTCAAAGAATCATCCAAAAGAAATGAAAAAAATGTTTCAATTTTGCAAGTTCACTAGCATTTGATTTCTTTTTATTCTACTTGGCAGCATATTATGTAGACGCTATGGAAATGATTTTTACAACAACAAGCTTGAAAAGTTAAATATTCAAACTATACAAACTATGATAATGCTAGAAGACATTTTCCTTATTTCATACAAACTCCACCCAAAATGTACATATTCTTTATGAAAATATGGACAAAACCATATCCCTATTAAGAAGTACAAAATCGTTAATCGAAAAATGATCTTAACCAGGGCATACAAAACAAGGATAAAACCAGAACTAAGGCAAAGGAACAGAAACGGTTTCTGATTTTTGAATTATCGATTTTGTGCTGTATACAGGGATATGGTCATTATCCATATTTGTCATAAAACAAATCTACCATATGAAGTGAAGTGAACCCCCTGTGAAGGAGTGAGATCAGGTATTTTAAGGCTGATTCTGCATTTATTTTAAGATGCTTCATTGTGATACAATGGATATGTACAGATAATATATGTACTAGAATGCAAACTATGACTTTTTTCAGTTTCAAAATTTATGAAAATATCTTTGATGCATGTTTTACATATCAATTCTTAGATAGTGAAATATCCTAGCTTATTAAACCTGAGATTCCCATTGTCTTGCTCTGAATTTATTGTGTGTATGACTATTCATGTGCTCAAGCCAATGAATATTCGATCTTGGATTTAAAATGAATATTCAGAAGATAAAGAAACACAAAACATTTCTGTATGATTAAAATTTCATTGGACACTTACTTTTTTAATGTCTAAAGATAAGGAAATACCTCTTTTTCAGTTTCTAAATCATGGGACATGCAATTTATTTTCACAAGTTTTAAAAATTGCGGATGGGGGAACGTTTTCTATATAGAGAACCTTCCCCCTGGGGGATGATTTTCTGTATAGAAAACCTTCCGTGGGGGATTTTTCTCTATATAGAAAACCTTCCGGGGGGAAGGTTCTCTATATAGAAAACCTAACGGGGGGAAGATTCTCTATGGGGGAAGGTTCTCTATACGATACCGGTCCCATCCCGGTGATTAATATTGACCGGTCCCTTACGTAAACCTCATCATGAAATAAGTATGACTTGTTGCACGGTCTACGTCGTAGACGTTAATCTACACCTTTCCAGACGGTGCAATATTTTTCATTGTGAATCAATGATTGAATTAATGATTGAACTAATCATTTAATGATCAACTGAGCCGTTAACTTGACATCCGTTGCCTCCCGTTTTTTGAAATTAATACAACATGACAAAAAAAAAAGGAAACGAATGTTCATAAGAACAATAACTGAAATTGTTTTCATAAGAAAATAATCCCGCGATTGAAAGTTTGAACTACTAAATTTTAAATGTCACGGGCGGATCTAGATTTTTTTCCAGGAGGCGGCTGGTGTTAGTGAAAGAGGTCCAGCCTTTGATTTTGAAAGAAAATAGGGAAAAGCAGGACTCAATAACTTATTTTTGCAAATTCCGGTGGGGGATGGCCAGGAGTGGGGGTGGGGGTGGGGGTGATACCTGACTCTATGTCCACTCTAGATCCATGCGTTTTAAAATGTTTCAGTCTGCATAGGATCGACTACCAACGAAACCAGATAAAACTCGTAAGATTTCGATTGAGTAATGCAACTCATACGATTTCGACTCATAATTAACTGACTGGTAACCTTGAAGAGTTGAACAGAAATAAAGATATAATAATGGCGGAATATTCCTCTTGGTTTTGAATATTTGTTGGAAAACTTGTACAGGGGAATAATAAACCGCAACTCCTAAAATCCGCATCCTATGTAGTCTATTTACTTTGAAAAATTCAAATATCAATTTCCTTTTTGTTCTTTCTTTTTTTTGTATTTTTTTTTTTTGTTAATTTTTTTCTCTCATTTAAGTCTTAGACTGGACAAAATTCTCTCAAATTCCTTTCCGTTATTCTCTTTGAAATCAACTTTTAAAATGCATGAAATTCTCATCTATTTATTGACCATGAGTAGTTTTCTCCTACTTGGAATGGCGACTTATAATTAGTCAATCATCGGCGATAATTGTTTGATGGCCTAACAATTGCCTTGCAACAAGTGGGTCTTCAACCGCTCCTCGGGATACGCCCTCGGAAACAGTAGAATAACCCTTACTATCTTTCGTTGTTGCCTATTATATTATAGCTGCTATTTCTATTGCTGTCGTTTTACCTATTCTCGGTTGGTCTCGACGGTTTATTGATCCGGGTATTATTTATAATAAAGCGTATACAAATATTCAAATTTAAACTACTCTTTTGAAAGAAGTAGTTTTTAGATGTAAATGAACATGTCTGAAAAGTCTGCAAAATCATGAAAACGTCAAAATTTGACTACACCCACCGTTGTACTATTATACATAAACATTATACGAAATAATTGAAATAATATAACATCACATTTATTGCTTTATATGTAGTATAATATAGTTCACACAAACAAAACCTTGATTGAGTCATTCAAGAAAAGAGAACAATAAGCTCTTTGACTGGTTGCATCTTGCGATGACGGGACTCCATGAAGGGTCATATCAGAACCACGTAGAGAAGACATGGCATAAATCAGCTGCCATCTCAACGTCAGTGAGACTCTTCGTTTGATTGTATTCAATTTGATAACTCGTTCAGGCTTTCCGAGAACGGCCTATTTAAAAAGGAACCCATTTACAATTTTTCAGTGTATTATTGAGATTCTTTGTCTTGATGTGTGGTAATCTTACAGTAATGAGGCATTCATACACAGCATTCTCCCCGAAACTACTGAGTTACAGGACAAGTGAAAGGGCACACAATCCAGGTAATCAAACCATTTTGTACTTTTCATATCACATGTCGTGTGTCTCTTTTCCGTCTCGTGCTGTACTCGTTTTTTTTGTGTTTTTGCATCGGGTGTTTTGGTGTTCTGCTGTTGATGCTGCAACGGGGTCTTGTTGGAGATTTCCTCCATTATTTTCACAGTAGATGGCCATCCTACGTCGCATATGTTCCTTATCTCTTTTGTATCTCTTGCTTGTCTAGCCATTTGTACCGTCCAATTAAAGATAATACTGTTTATCTTCCGAAATGGAAGTAAGAGGATGTGACAATCCTACCGAATTGAAGCAACAGGTGTTGCATGCAAGTAGAAGATGCTGACTCTTCCTGGGCACCTGGTCTCAATCCCATTCCTGGAGTTCGCTTCTTTTCATATGTGGAGGTTTTTGTCTGTTTGCTTTAGTTCCTGTTTTATCCTGATTTCGTATGCCTTCGGTTTATGATTTTCTGAATAATCGATTTTGTGCTGTATATAGGGATATGGTCATTATCCATATTTGCCACTCATAGGGGTGTGTGATGTATTGTTGTGGACACTGCATCCTGGTCTTTTTGGAGATCCCCTCCTTTCGTTCCATGCATTTTGCTGTCTTGTTTATATCAATTTCCAAGACTGAAACTCAGTCTATAAGGCATGTCTCATCTAAAGTACCCAATACTCTGTGTTTCTAACTAATATGATGATTTTTTTTTCTGTATGAGCAACATTCATTTTTGATATAGATAGTGCTTCGGCAGTATCTTGTCTTAAATACATGTTGTATTATGTTTGCTAATTATCAAGACGGTTCTGTTTCAACAGGGGCCCAATCTTATAGGTCGCCAATTGTTCATTCAATTAAGAATTGAAAGACAAATAAGGATAATGACAATATCCCAATACATAGTACAAAATCGATAATTCAGAAAATTAAAGACCGAATTCATGCAAAATGAGGATATAACAAGAATCAAAGCAAGAAAAGAAAAACATCAACCATATTAAAAGAAGCGAACTCACAATCTCCCAATATGGTAGTGAGACCAGGTGCCCAGGAAGTTGTAAAAAATTGTTGTATCAGTTGTCGTATCACAAATTGTGTCAAACTGCGTAGCGTACGCTACGCTGTATTACACAATTTGTAATACGACAACTGACATTTCATATAAACAAAATGGAAGCTTTATTTGATCTCGTTTGTCAAAATGATGTGACAAGAGTTTAAAAAAAACATTCAGAAGAAATATGAAAATAAGAACCAAGAACGAATTTAAACGCTTAGGATTTTATTTTTATTTTTCAAATGTATTGAAAGCATCGATAATAAGCATTTGTGTATCGATACCTATTGAAAATCTCAAAATATCGATACTCTCCAATATTCCAATATCAATATACAACACAACTTTGTACACACATTTCAATAACGGACACAAAACATTACAATGTCAAAATTAAATGTGGTGTTTCCGATCTACCAACTATTTTATGATTTTAGAGTACAATTTTATAAAGGTTAGATACATTTGTTAGGAATAGCAAAGAGCATGATTTTTTAAGTACATATTTAAAATCAAATACAGTGAAACCTTTCTACTCCGATAACCTGGCTAATCCGATGATTTTTTTCGGTCCAAAAGAATTTTCTATCTTTTTCCTATGTAAAATAACCTGTCTAATCCGAATACCACCTATTCCGAATACCGATATCAAACGTAAGTTCCAGTGCAATTTTTACGTACGTTTTACTCTTTCTAAACCGATATTTTAAATCATTGGAAAACTTGTCCTTTATTTGTTTGAAATCACCGAAATTAATCTAATACATATGGATATAGGATGAAAAGATTTGAAAGTACTGAGCAAAAGCTACGCAAGTGCGACTAACCAAACTTGTCATGCCGATATTGCTCTGATTCCAAATGAATAATTTACAGTTGATATTCCGATTCCTGTAGGTCTTTACAACGTGTTTTTTCACACATAAGATCTACAGATACAAGAAATGCTATCTGAGAGTCCGTATAAATCCTAACACAAATTGCGTCATTATGTTCTACCTTCAACTGTCATGTCTGCTGCCTTCGATAAACAACGCGTCACAATTTACGTCATAACAGTACAGTTGAAAGTACAAGTAGGTAAAAACATGCTGAGGTTCTGAAGGGGGAAATAGTTCTTTCCAGATTAAATGCCGGCTTGCTTTTTTCCTCTCCAACATTTTTGTTGTTAGGGAACTAGTTCGTACCAGTTTACTATGTTCATACGTCACGTACTCAATCGTTTATTTTCCTACGCGGTTTTACACAATTCGTGATACAACAACTGACATTTTCATCATCCAATAAAATGGCAAAAAATGAATTCAATTCTTAATTATAATCCCGGGAAATGGACAGTGGCTTGTAAACTTAAACGTTTATAGTGTAAAAGTAAACAATACAGATATCAAGGTGAATTTAGAGTAATTTTAGATCCACCCTTCCAGAATGTGACGTTCTACATTGTGACTGAATTGCTGTCGTCATCACCAAACAAGACTTACTTACCTGATGTGTACATGAAAATGTACATCGAGAAAATCACCGAATTTAACAGGTTTCCGTTGAGCTGTTGCGACGGTTGTTGCATGCTATCAGGAAACTCAGGCACCTTGTCCCACCTCAGAATGTTGTTCATTCCGGGGTTCGCAACCGTTTCGATTGGAATTCTCACGAATTTGCATTGCCTTTTCGACTTTAAGACTGAATAACTTTTAGGTACGTTATTTGATGTTTTCTTCAGAACCCCAGCATGATACATGGTACATTATAGGAGGAAGGGATCCTTTTTATGTTCAACTAAATCTTATTAATGACGCTGAAAAAGTTCCGAAAGTTTCTTCAAAAAAAAACATAGTTTAAAATATGAAATTGGTCAGGCAACTGTATCGAACATCCTTAAAAAGGAGGAAGGAATATCGTAAAGATGTGGAAGACAATACAGAAATAGGACGAAAACGCATGACAGTACAGGACAATTCTTTACTTTGAACGAAATGGTATTTAGATGGTTTACACAAGCTCGGTCGAAAAATATTCCAATCAGTGTACCTTCGATACAGGGAAAAGCGCTACAATTCGTAAGTGAGATTGGACTAGATAATTTTTAGGCATGTAATGGCTGGTTGGAGAGCTTTCGTCTCGGTACTCGATTGGTCACTTTAAAGTCTGTGGAGAAAGTGCTGACGTTGACATGAAACTGGCGGAAAACTATAAATCGAATCTCCCATCTATCGTCGCCAAAAATTTTCATGAGAATATATTCAGTGCAGATGAAATGGGATTATTCTTCCGTAAGCTGCCGATAAACCTTTTGCCATTAAAGGTAATGAATGCAAGGGGAAACTCGCAAAGGAGCGACCTACGGTTTCGCTGTGTTGTAGTGCTAAAAGAGAGAAACGTACACCATTTTTCAATGGAAAAGCGCAGAATCCCTGATGTTTTAAACATTTGGATCAAAACACTTTCCCAACTACATGGAATGCGAATAAAAAGCAGGGAGGACAGATGCACTTTTTTTCGGAAAGGCTCCAGGGCATGAAAAGAAAAAATCGTAAAATAGTGCTGTTCATCGATAATGCGACTTCACACGGACATTTAACCCTTAGCCACGTGGCCTTAAAATTTCTGCCGGCTAATACTACCTCAAAATGACAGCCCCTGGATATTGGAATCATACGAGCATTCAAGGTACGCTATAGAAAACGTATGATAAAACATTTATTCGCCTTATTGGGCTTACGAGTGGTGCAAGGGCATAACCGCATTAAATGCTGTTTATTGGATATCAAAATCTAGAAAGGACACAAAGGGGAGTACCATAGATAGTTGCTGCCAAAAGCAGGGTTTTCTGCAAATACAATTGACTCTGATGGTAATGATGACGGCGATTCCGTCAATGACGATGATATTCCGTTAGCATAGCTTGCATCGCTTCGTTCCGAGGGTGTTATTGACATTAATATTGCCGATAACCTGCAAACCGAATCATGTGATCCAGACGAATGGGAAAATGCATTGTTATCTGAATATCAAACAAGTGAAAGTGTTATGGGTCAGAATACCCCAAAACGCCAGCAAAAATCAGACAAAGACAGAATATAAATTTACAAGTTTAATTATGTACAAAATATATATATTTGAAATGATTACAACTTACAATACAATGTCCGGATCAAAGTGTCCTTTACGGTCCACAAAGTCTATCGAATGTATGGTTTCCGGTAATCACAAACGTTCTCGAAAGCTCGGTGTCCAAACGTTGTTAAATGGATTAAAGTCTCAACAAATAGTGTCCCAGTATATCAGAATAGATGAATGAATCGTGTCTACGAATGTGTACGAATGTCCCTTAACACAGTTCCTCTGAGGTATTTATACTTAATAACAATGAATTTACCAGAAGCCTCTAGAACAATGACTCATTACAAATGATTAACAATAGAGTAAATTCTAGAAATCACAGTCATGTGATGATAATGATGTAACAAAGAACATACTGGAATATTCTCTAATGAGATAAACATGACATGGTAAAATCTAGAAAGAATTATTATGAAATCATTAAATAACATGAATAAGTACATGTGTACCTACACATAAAGTAAAACTAAAATAATACATGACCCACAACAATAGTGTTGCACAATCAGCCGGTAGCAATGACGAGGCTTGCGAGTCTGAATCCCGTGACAATGATTTGAATCACAAATCTGTGCTTGATATGTTGCAGAGGATGCGAAATTTCGCTAGCGCTATTCAAACACGAAATAGACTACTTAACTCACGTTTGAAATGACAAATATGGATAATGACCATATCCCTGTATACAGCACAAAATCGATAATTCAAAAATCAGAAACCGAAGGCATACAAAATCAGGACAAAACAGGAACCAAAGCAAACAAACAAAAACCTCCACCATATGAAAAGAAGCGAACTCCCGATATGGGAGTGAGACCAGGTGCCCAGGAAGAGTAAGCATCTCCTGCTTGCATGCAACACCCGTCGCTTCAATTCGGTAGAACTGTCACATCCGGTTACTTCCATTTTGGAAGATATAGAGTACAATCTTTGGTTGGATGGTTCAAATGGTCTATGACAGAATATCATCCACCATTCTTGAGAGTGGAACATCATAGTGTATGACGAGTTCCCCATATCGACCGTAGAACTTCCTCAGTGACGATGTTAGTCGGTCACAAACATATCCCTGACTGAGAAGCTTATCTGAAAGACGCCTAGCTCTCAGAACAAAATCCGTATATTTGGTACTTGCTCTGGCATAGCGTATCAACTGAGATATGAACACGCCATAAGCAGGCGATTAAGGGATATTGCTACTCAGAAAAGGAAAGTTTGTAATGCTGAAATTGAAGTCGTCACGTTTGTCATAGAGTGAGGTGTTCATGTGACCATCAGTGTCGTAGGACAACATTATGTCCAAATAGGATGCTGAATTATTTGTCTCTGTGGTTTCTTTGACTTCAAGCTCCGAAGGATAGATACTGCTCAGGTAATCCGCGAATTTTGGATTATTGATGGACAACACATCGTCTAGGTATCTGTAAGTGAAGTTAAAGTCAGAAGCTAAGTATCTTTTCCCTTCAGATACCAAGGATTGAATGAATTCAGCTTCGTACGAGTAAAGGAAAATGTCGGCAAGGAGTGGGGCACAATTGGTCCCCATTGGAATTCCGACAATTTGCTGGAAGACCTTTCCTCCAAACACCACAAAAATGTTGTCGATCAGAAAGTTTAACATCTGAATAATGTCTGTTTCAGTGTACTTATTTTCAGAATCGGACTTTTCTTTTACAAAGTAGGTTTTGTCATAGTTAACAACAATAAATTTGTATTTGCGATTACCGTTCTTACTTGTAAACGCATTACTTATAATTTTTGCGAGTCTTTCTTTCAATTTAGAATGTGGAATTGTAGTGTAAAGTGTCGAAAAATCAAATGCTTTGATCGAATGGACTCTACTAAAACTGATATATATGACGGAGGACAAAATTGAGCATCCACGGACACCTAGCAAGCTAGAGGTGGGACAAAGTGCCCGGGAGGAGTAAACATCCCCTGTTTGGATTGCCGCACCCGCCGTCGATATTCATTCGAAAATGAAAATAATATCTAAAATACATGAACTGACTAAGATTATATCTATATAGGCCTTGCTATGGCGACCATGTCAGAAAAAATATTCAAAACATTTACTGTCTAACCCTCGCGGGGAACTGTTCCAGACGGCTAAGGTTATTAGTGTGACAAATATGAGTTAAAGAAGATCCTGACGATAATCTCGACAGTACTCACAATAAAGCACAAAATTGAGCATCGAAGGACCCATAGCAAGCTAGAGGCGGGACAAGATGCCCGGGAGAAGTAAGCATCCCCTGTTAGGCAAAAACGAAAAATGTATGAGAATGTTAAATGTAAGCACTCCGTAATTAAGAGATCCAAATCTATCTATGTACTTTGTATTATATGGTACATATCGTTAATTATAACCTTAAGGATACTGCTTCAAATAAGTTTTGACATACTTGAATGGTGCAACAGAACCCCCTCCCCCTTCCTGCAAGTCATGATAAACCAATTATAACCAAATAAATCCTTCAGTGTGAGCCTTAACATGACGCCTGACATCATCATCATGAAGAAAGTCATCACATCAAGAAAGATAAAATTCTTATCTAAGGTGCGTAATTTGTCGCGATTAAGTACCATCTCCTGATTTAGAACTTATTGAGCTTAAATGTGCTTTGTACGGTGGCCGTAAAGGGCTGTGTTAGAATTTAAATTATGTCGTGGGAACGAAATAATATTTCGAGGGAACGAAATAATATTTCGTGGGAACGAAATAATTTTGAAAAACAACTCCGATTTCGTTTAAAACATACTTTCGAATAATGACGTCTTCCATTTTGATATCTTCAAACTTGGCACGTGTACGTATGCGTGGAAGGATAAAGTATTTGGTTCCCACGAAATATTATTTCGTTCCCACGAAATATTATTTCGTTCCCACGAAATATTATTTCGTTACCACGAAATATTATCTCGTTCCCACGAAATATTATTTCGTTCACTCGAAATATTATTTCGTTCACTCGAAATAAATTTCATTTTTCACACGGCCCTTTACGGCCACCGTAGATTTGTGTTTTTTAGAATTTCCGGTAATTCAGTTTGTTCTATATTATTTCACGCTTTACGGAGTTAATACTTCAAATTCATTTTTGCATAAAAAAGACACAAACTAATTCTCAAGAATAATTATATCTTATAGAACAAGTTGATGATGTTGCATTACTGACCACGCATCTTACCTAAGATATTGAAATATGTTTTAAAGCTTGAGAGTGCTTTTCTGTCATTTACAAAAGGTATGTGTTATTATGACTTAGCTAGAATTTATATCACGTGGCCTATTGATTAGTAGCTGTACTAAGTGAGCATGACGACGGACTGTCAAATAATCAAAAGGACAAAGATCGCGTACATGTACGTACAATGTACGTCGTAAAATAAATGAATCCGAAGGATTCCATAAACATACTTCCCATTATACATTGTACTCCCTGGTGAATTAAAAGGGAATTGTTCTGTTTTAATTTTACTTATCTGCGATATAGCACAAAACATTCATAGAAGAGAATATGTGCAGGTGATCAATGCGGAAGACGGTGTGCGTCCTTTATCTATCTGCCTTTTCTATCATCCCGACACCCTCCCCCTTCTAATCCCAGAACGTAGTATAATAAAAATAGAAATAAGCCACAAATAACTTTAGAAAAATTATTTCAAAGCATACTTATCAAGAGATAAAGAGATCCTTTGTCTTGTTGTTCTTCCAAAGTTGCTTCATTTTTAGAACCTTGTATGACATGTACGAATGTCAAAACTACATGTACATTTACATAAATATATAGATACGTGTAGATGCCGCAAAAAAAAAAACCAAAATAAAGAAAGATACAAGCTACATGTAGGTTCCTCGGAAATGAAAATGTTTGTCTTTTTTTTCTCTCTCTCTCTGTCTAGAACTGAGATACTCAATTAATTACGAGAAGATTAGAAGTTTACTTTAATCGATTTACACACATGAACACTTGTCCTGATAATCAGTTTCTCTCAAATTCGCATTGAACGGAGTTTGCGGACAACTTTCCCGGCTAACGTTTGCCGACCCATATATATTTATTTTTTTACCTTCATAACTCTATATAACATCAGAAAATAACGTTTGCGAGATACAAGGCCTAGATCTGTGTTCATAATTCATTCAATATACTTAAGTTTTACAAAATTCGATCTTCTAGCATTATTTTGTGTTTCGGGCTACGCACCTGAAATTCTCAGAGAATCATACTTATGCATACAGACTCACACTCTATCAATTTCATGAGGCCGTTATAATGCGTATACGAGATACAAGGCCTAGATCTTAGTTCACAATTTATTAAATCAGCATAAGTGTTTAAAAATTCGATGTTCTAGCTTTATTTTGTGTTTCGGGCTACGCACCTGAAATTCTCATGGAATCATGTTTATGTATACAGACTTACATCTTATCAATTTCGTGAGGGTGTGATAATGCGTATACGAGATACAAGGCCTAGATCTTAGTTCACAATTCATTAAATCAACATAAGTGTTTAAAAATTCGATGTTCTAGCTTTATTTTATGTTTCGGGCTACGCACCTGAAATTCTCAGGGAATCATGTTTATGTATACAGGTTCGTACCCTATCAATTTCGTGAGGGTGTGATAATGCGAGTTTTCGAAAAGCAAAATGATATCTATAATATAAAATCGATAAAGGGCCAAAACAAAGCTTTTTTCAGGCGACAGAGCTGGAAAGAAGCAATTAATACACTTCTAAACAGATATACCGGTATATATCTCAATGCATCTTTTAAAACCTGCTGTCAATTAAATGAAAACGCCCTAGAAATGCCCAGGCTCTTAAAATTTTAAAAATAGAATTCTACAAAATGCAAATTTATTTTGTTTATTTGTATTATTGTTCCAAATCTTACATGGGTTGTTTTTGTAACGAATTTTATCTCTCTGATCAATGGAAAACGGTGTCAAAAGGTTAGGAAATTATTCTTATCATCAAGTAAAATTTGATAGTTTTATGTAATATTGTTCCCCGTCATAAAGCATTTACTTTGCATGAATATTAGTATTTCTGATATAAAGATATTATCCAAGTGACATGACGTATAAAGGGGGGGGGGCATTGTTCAATCCTGGAACTGTATGAAAAATGATGTTTTATGTTTTATTTAACAAAAACATACTTAAGTATTTTAAAAGGAGTTGGAATTTGCATATAAATATATTTACATGATTTGAATTTTGCCAAATTTTAACATTTTTAATTACCTAAATCGAAAATTCAAGCCACTTTCGATAATACAGTTCGATAATAGTCACTTGGGGTACACAGGTGGATACTACGCTTTTTCCAAGTACATATAGAAGCAAAGTATATTTTAAATTGTTTAAAAGTACAATGATAAAACTTTACGCTTTAAATTTGATTTGATTTTACAGTTTTAAAATTCAGTAGAAGTTAACTTTCATAATATGCGACATTTCGTGAAGTTAAAGAAATCTGGATTTTAGAGGAAAGGTTTTTCGCCATCTCTACCTCAAAAAAATATATCTATTTTTAGAAATTCTTTCGACAAAAATTGTCGTTTAAAAAAATGTTAAGCTGTTTGTGCAAAACTGTTTCAGCCCTATTTTGAACATTTGTTAATCCTTAATCACACAACGAGCCTTACATAAAGAGGCGAAATCCCTCTGAAAAAAAGTAGTGATCCTTTTTTGATCAAATTGTATCTTGAAAAATTAAGTATGTTTTGATTATTTAATCACACATCTATGAATATGTACTTTTATATACATGTTCAACAGTTTCCCTTCTTCAAACTGGTATGTAAAAATCTCAATTCCTTTCTTTCCAGATCACAATTTTTCAACATGCCACGGGAACAGTAAAGGGAAATAATCGAACTGATCTTATCGTGATAAGACTTGCCATATTTAACTCTGTAATATTCACTTGTATAAATTGCAGAAAACAATTTAATCAGAATCCGGAAAATGCAAGATTGGTGCAAAATTGAGAAAACAGATACAATGAGTGTGTACATGTAAATGTTTAACGTCTTCAAATTCATTAGCATCATTTTAGAGCAGATAAATACAGTATGGACCAGACATAATAATAATAATAATATACAGATTTGTATAGCGCCCTATCTATAAAACTCTAAGGCGCTTCACACTGATATAAACACAATATAAAATATACATATATAGGACATAGTTCTAAATGACTCATTAAATTTTTTAAAAATTATATATAATGTCTTGTTTGAAAGTTTGTAGATGTAAAACTTAAAAAATAGCCGAAAATTTACATAGTAAAGGCTTTTTTAAAAAAGAAAAATTTTCAATACTTTCTTAAAAGCATCAATGGAGTCTAGGCCTCTGAGATGAGTAGGAAGGTCGTTCCAGAGAGTAGCGGCAGACTTATCAAAGCGACGCTCTCCATAAATCTTAGTTCGTACACGGGGTACCACTAATTGCCTCGTCGCTTGCGATCGGATATTTCTTTTTGGTCGGTATTCCTCAGTAAGTTCGCTCCAATATACTGGGGTGGATCCATGTAATGCTTTGAAGACATACACGATAAGCTTGTACTGGCACCTAAAGAACACTGGAAGCCAGTGCAGTTCGATCAACGCGGGTGTAATATGTTCACGCTTTTTCGTGCGAGTTACAATGCGAGCTGCCACATTTTGTACTTTTTGTAACTTGTTTATCAAACAAGAATTGATATTGTGCAACAGGGCGTTACCATAGTCGAGCCTAGAAGTAACAAGGGCATGCACAAGTGTTTTCGCTTCATCCTCGGTCAGGAAAGGGCGAACTCGGCCAATGTTGCGTAGTTGAATATAACAGCTGCGAGAAATGGAGTTGCACTGTTTCTCGAAATTGAGCGACTTGTCAAATATGACACCCAAGTTCTTCACATGTGAGGCTTGATGGATGATATCTACCCCGAACGATATCGAAAATTCCGAGAAATCATTTGATCGATATTTAGGCGCAAAAACGATGAGTTCTGTTTTGTCTTCGTTTAGTTTTAAGCGGTTTGACTTCATCCTATTCCGAATGTCATTAAGACAGGATATGAGTCGTGACGAAATGTTTATCCATGATTCGGTAGGTCGGAAAACAAGATACACTTGGGCGTCGTCTGCATAAATGTGGTAATTTATTCCATGATTTTTGCAGATTTCAGCAATTGGAAGTGAAATCATGCAATAGATTTTCGGCCCCAAAACGGAACCTTGGGGGACACCGATTTCAAGAGGCTGACATTCAGACAAGCTTGAATTGATAATGATCCGCTGTGATCTGCCATTGAGATAGGATGATATCCAATCTAAAGCTGATTCCGTTATGCCAAATGTGTTTTTGAGCCTTGAAAACAGAATGTCGTGATCGATCAAATCGAAAGCCGCGGATAAGTCCAGCATCATGAGCACCGCACACGAGTTGTTGTCTAATGCTGTAGCTATATCGTGATGCACACGCAGTAACGCAGTCTCGGTTGAGTGACATTTGCGATATGCCGATTGTAGACTGTCTAGGAGACCATTGCTCTCCAAATGTTCATTTAATCGCTTAGCAACCACTTTTTCTAGAACCTTAGACAGAAAAGAGAGATTTGAGACTGGTCTATAGTTCTTAAAGTTCTCAATGTCTAATCCCGGTTTCTTTAGAAGTGGGTTTACCACAGCTTGCTTGAACGATTTGGGGACCTCAGAATCCGTCAGTGACTTGTTTATAATACCCGCAATAGAAGGTGCAAATATGCTTATGTTCTCCTTTACGAAGCAGGTCGGGATAGGGTCGAGAATACAAGACTTATTCGGTGCTCTCATTATTATTTTCTCAACTTCATCGGATGTGGTCCCTTCAAAGTTAGTCAAGAACCCTTTGTCCACACTCAAATTAGATGCCAAATTTTGTTCGCCATTACATTCTGATGTCGATTCATTTCTTATTTTTTTAACTTTATCGTGGAAAAAAATTCCAAATTTGTTCGCCAACTCATGATCATCATCACACGACGGTAAGCCAACATCTTGCTTTTTGCCTAATAACTTGTTCGTGATCTTATACAAGCTTCTTTGGTCACTTCCACATTCTTCAATTTTGGTTGAATAAAACTCACATTTACTCTGGTAAAGTAGATTGCTATTTTGGATGCATTTATCTATGTAGATTTGATAGTGAACAGATAGACCAGTGCGTCTCCAAGTACGTTCAGCCTTACGTTTTTCTCGTTTCACGGTTCGTAACTCAGATGTATACCACTTCGTATTTGGTCGAAGAGTTACCTCCTTTGATATGAGAGGGGCATGGTTCTCAAGGACTTCGCTTACTTTAGCGTGATACGTATTAACATAGCACTCTATTTCATTCGATGGTTCAAACGCAAGATAACTTTCAAGATCACGTTTAAATTCATCCTTGTCAGACATTCAGACATGCACGTTTCGTTCGTGTATCTAACCCTCGTCAGTGATCCTCAATCTAAACAATGTTAAACGTCTTCAAACGTCTTGGAATTCAATAGCATCATCTAAGGACAGATCAATATGCAGCATGGACATGGTAATTAACCCTCGTCAGTGATACTTCAGTCTAAACACATGGTTGGTGTGTAATACATCATTAACGTACTTCGCATTTTGAGGGGTCATATCAAAGGAATACGGAGCGGATAAAAGACGCAGATCTTAACACACAAAAGATAAAAGGGGTAGCAACTCAAGCCCTCTTTGTCTATCTGTTCATTTAAAAGTAGACCTGTTTTTCTTGGAAAACATCATGCATTTATTTTCACTCCATCAAATATTTTACATTTACACAGTCCATGCTAAGTAGTGCGAAGATCGAAGTGCGAGGTTCAATACCCATGAACATTGTCGAATTTCATTCTATTTTGATAAAAATTTGACGATACTCCCATAAAGCAAATCAATATTTTTATTGTTGTCGATTCATCAATGGAAATGTCTAACTATTGTTTCGCTTTAATTCGAATAAAAGATACAGATCACTTATTATTATTTACAAAATGAATGTAAGCACGCTTCGTTCCCTGTCAATTGTCCGTATATAGGATATTTGCATTTTTTTTTACATACGACCATCTATGTATCATTCAAATAATGACATTTTATCGACGACAGGGAATACTGAAAAACAACACCAAAGCAAAAACATAACTGCAATGAGAGACGAATGAAAAATACAACAAAGAATAAAGATGGATTATGAAGGAAAAACGAAATGCTCAAACTTCTCTTTAGGAAACACATGCATGTTTAATTGGCAACAAATTATTGCGACGTTATGTTGGATATGTTGTCTATTCAATTTGCGATTACACTCAAAGTTACATGTATCACCAGAATATATATACCCAACAAAAAAAGAAACGCACATCATATTTTATAGTGATTTTTTTCAATTGATCAAAAAAATTTCGTTAGGCATTTGATTATAATTTTCTTTTTCCAACACTCGAATTACCGGGGATAAAACACGTTTCGATCATTTTTTCGCAACATATCACAATGATAGAGCTGAAAAAAGCACGTTGTTTCTAGCTTCTGTTGCATGGCCGCAGGTTTGGTATCCTTCTGAAATTTTGTTGTTTGGCCACTTTCAGCAAATTTTCTGTAAAAATATAGATGAATACTGGTTTCTCCGTTCAAATGTAGTGAAAATATGCCAATAAATCTTAAAATTAAATGTCTTAGTGGAAATATCCGTATATTGGGGTATGTTTTACAATAAAGGATATCAAAATTCGGCAATTCTGATCCCATATGAACACTAATTTTGTCTTCAGCCATTCTTATTTATCTGTTGCAGATTTATCTTTAACGTCGCATTGAAATAAGCAAATGAAATACTAGAAAAGCTTAAAACTAACGTCCAAAACCATTGAAAATGCACGTAAAAATGACCTGTCAATATCGAGGTATTGTTTCTGAAAACTTTGCTTGCGAAAAAAAGGTCAGATTCTAGCTGTAGTAGGGTAATTTTGTGCTTTGCGACACATTTAAGGGCGAAAATTATCACAACAAGGACTTTATTTTCAAAAGAGTTTATGTTTGGGATGTTTTTCCCAAAGTTAGACTTTCTCTTTGATGACGTCATTTGAAGCAATTAAATTAATTTGTATTCAGGGGAAATTGTTTATCATCATTTAAAAACAAATCGCAATGCCTGATATATCAGTTTGAATGGGTTAAACAGCTTTAATCATTTCTAGAATGTGAACGGAATTCTTAAAAGCCATTTTGTGACATTGCGTTTTGAACCAAGTGTCTTTATCATTGTGCTGTCTGTGATCATGAAGACGGATTTGTTTGGCTTTATACAGAATAAGTCGCTCGTATACCTACGATTTATGATGGAAAAGAATAGAATACCTATAGATTACATAATTCATTTTATAGTATGAAGATTAAGTGGTGCGTTTCTTTTTTTGTTGGGTATATATATATAGGAAATTGATACTTATGCATCATTTCTTCATTTGACATGGCCAAATTCATTCGATAACATTCGTGAAAATTTAAATGTTCCAACTCTTGAATAAAATTTCAAACCAGTCTTAAGGATAACTGATACTGGCGGGTGTTGCATGCAAGCAGGAGATGCTTACTCTTCCTGGGCACCTGGTCTCACTCCCATATCGGGAGTTCGCTTCTTTTCATATTGTGGAGGTTTTTGTTTGTTTGCTTTGGTTCCTGTTTTATCCTGATTTTGTATGCCTTCGGTTTCTGATTTTCTGGATTATCGATTTTGTGCTGTATACAGGGATATCGTCATTATCCATATTTGTCACTTAAGGTTTTCAAGGTCAAAAGCTAATTAAAACTCCTTCAATCGATCAATATATCCTAAATAAAGAAATATATAACAAGAGTACAATCTCAAGCAGGTTTTTAATATATATGTATTCAATGGTCAGATGATCATAATAGTCCCCAAACAGATATGATTGGACTGAACATTTCTAACGGTATATGCAATAAAAAATCAAAATCCTAAGCTTTGCAATGTTCCCTTGATAGTTACACAAAACACATTCGGATTTTAATTTTTTTCTTAATATCTTTATTCTTTTGGGGCAAATATTTCACCTTCATAGCTATCATAGCTTATAGCTATACGTTTCAGAATAAAATTATACGCCATTTTACCTCCATGTACTTCGTAAATAAGAAAGTAAAAATTTATTGTTGATCTAAGGATCAAAGATACCCCCGCCCGGCATATTCTACATATAAGCAATGTATAAAAAGTTTGAAGGTGCACAATTCAACACGAAATTGAGGAACATGACCCTTTATTTGAACTTGACCTGTATTTCTCAATGTAAAGCTATATCTAAAAAATAAATTTATACCCTGTTACAGTTTTTATCTAAATGTCTGGCAAGCACAAAATATTGATTTTTTTCCAAGTTTGAAGGGGCAAACTGAGCCGTATTCAAACCTTACCTGCAATTTTTGGTATAATAGCTATATGCAGGAAATGAATAAATTATCTGTAACAGTTGTCCTTCTAATGTAAAGAAACCACAAAATTTTGATTTTTTTTAAGTTTCAAGGGGCATTACTCTGGACGAAATTAAGGGACATGACCCATATTCGAACTTGACCTGTATTTCTTGGTATAAAAGCTATATGCAAGAAATGAATTAATTATCTATAACGGTTTACCTTGACATGTCCGGAAACCACCAAATTTTGAATTTTTCAAAGTTTCAAGGGGCATAACTCTGCACAAAACTGAGGGACATGACCCATATTCGAACTTGACCTGTATTTCTTGGTGTTAGAGCTATATGCAACAAATGAATTGATTATCTATAATGGTTTTCCTTTAAATGTCCAGAAACCACAAAATTTTGAATTTTTCTAAGTTTCAAAGGGCATTACTCTGTACAAAATTGAGGGACATGACCCATATTCGAACTTGATCTGTATATCTTAGTGTTAGAGCTATATGCAAGAAATGAATTAATTATTTGTAATAGTTTTCCTTTAAATGTCCGGAAACCACAGGTGGGACAGACGCACGCACAGACGCACGGACGGACAAGTGCATCACTATATACCCCCACCATTATATGGCGGGGGTATAATAAAAGCCTGTGTTTGTGAAACACGAATCCCCCCGGTGGCATCCACAAGGTTATTTTTTTTTGTTTCAATGGAAAAATATTGTGACAAGGAATAAACATGTGAAATATGAAAGCCCTATCACTTACCATTCAAAAGTTGTGTTAAAGTTTTCGAAAAGTAGGTCAAAGGTCAAGGTCAAAGTCACGGTCAATAATTTTGGTATCAGTAGAAAGGTAGGTCTTGTCAGAAGGAATACACATGTGAAATATCAAAGCCCTATCATTTACCATTCAAAAGTTATTCCCGATGATAAAGTTTTTGAAAAGTAGGTCATAGGTCAAGGTCACAAGGTCAAAAATTTTGGTATAAATTGAAAGGTCTTGTCACAAGGAATATACATGTGGAATATGAAAGCTCTATCAGCTTCCTCTCAAGCGTCCAATTGTCCATAACCAGAACATGCTTATATCTTCCGATAACCGGATGTGACAATTCTACCGAATTGAAGCACAAAATCGATAATTCAGAAAATCATAAACCGAATTCATACAAAATCAGGATAAAATAGTAACAAAAGCAACCACAAACAAAAACCTCAACCACATGAAAAGAGGCAGACTCGCGATATGGGAGTGAGACCAGGTGCCCAGGAAGAGTCAGCATGTCTTGCAGACATGCAACACCCGTCGCTAAAATTCGGTAGAATTGTCAGATCCGGTTACTTCCATTTCGGAAGATATAAGCATATTCTGTGATTGGATGATTCAAATGGTATAAGACAGAATATCATCCACCATTATGGACAATCGGACATCACAGTGTATGATGAGTTTCCGAATTGACCGTAGAACTTCCTCAGTGACGATGTAAGTCGATCACAAACGTATCCCTAACCTTGAAACTTATTTGAAAGACGCCAAGTCTCAGAACAAAATCTGTTTGTTTGGTACTTACTCTGGCGTCGATCGCCAGTAACTTCAATTTGGTGTATTTACTTTGCAGATAATGTATGGCTCCAACTTTCCTGTAGGGTTGATTCAATAGTATAGTCAAATAAAATATAGGACAAACATGAAAATTGAGGGACGGTGCTAGTATGTCTAAGACCTTTAATTTCTATTATATTTTGAGAAAGACCATAAATGTACTTGTGACTAGCCACTGTTCCATAACAATTATCTTGAAATCTGACGTCGGCATTCACAGCAATAAAGAAAAACGAGGCACTAAACTGATTAAAACAGAAACGATGTGGACTTCTTTTGGTCTATTAAAAATTCAGAGCTCGATTTAGATGTTTTCAAGCCAATATTATTTCTTCATACGACTTTTCTGATATGTACACAACACTTCCTCACAATGAAATTAATGATCGATTGTCTAAACTCATTTAATGCTGTTTTGATCGAGAGGAAAAATGATATTTGTACATTCAAAGAATTTCTTTCCCACAACAGACTACAAA